>CM051362.1:20972244-21197244 GCA_028015245.1 Cardamine occulta | reverse complement strand
AAGCATGATCTTCATCCGTATAGACCACACCGTATAATTTGTGGAATTAAGCATCGGACATTGAATAGAGGAGTACCTACTTTCCTTCGGTTTTGTTGTTGCTGTTGTTGTTTCAACTATGTCCCCCATGTTTTAAAACTTTGTTGAATCTTCTTCTTCCTAAGCTCTGATACCAATTATTGAATTAAGAGTTAAAGATGAACACAAGAATAATAAGAATAGCACTCTTATTGCTTTAGAAAATATCCTCTCAAAAACTAAATTAAAGCTCTCACAATCTCTTAAACTCTCTTAAGTTATGCCACACCTTGGCATCTCCTTATATATTAAGAGATCAAATTAATTCCTAATTTCTAGGAAAACATATATATTTAGATAACTCCTAAATATCTAATCCTAATACTTTTATAAACCATAACTTGGTAGGATTAGGATAACTTATGACTTAAGCTATCTTCAAGCTTAAGCCAACAATACCAATGTAAAATACGGATAAAATATTTGAATGATCGAACATAAGACTTCCTTACAAAATAAAATGGATACGCGCATGATTTTTAAAAATGTGTGGCCTCAACAAATTGTTTTTTCTGCCTAAGGCTTGTAGTATGTCACTATATAGATCCGAGCGCGAACTGATACTAAATGTTATTATTGTCACCACTACTTACGCTCATTTTGGTATAAGGTGCATTAAGATTTTTCACAAACACACAAATCAACAAATTAAAAATGTACCCAAATACAATATTTAGATGCAAAATCAGTTTTTAGAAGTAATATCTAGATGTAGCACTTGTGATGAATTTGGATGTAGCATCCAGTTACAAAATTGAACAAAGCCAAACAAAATTTTCTTCAATTTTTTTGGTAGCTCCATAAACTTCTATGGCGTGGTCAAAATTTTAATCAGTTAATTCTTAAAATTATAATTTTAACTTATATATCCATATAACTTATAATTTATCATTAAAGTATTTCAACCCGACAACATTCATCTTGATCCGGTAACAATAACATTAATCCATTTCGCACATAAGATTTTGAAAAAGCAGCTAGCAAGATACTAGCCTATAAGAGATTTTATTCACTTTTTTTTTCTTTTGCTACATAAAAGTAAAAATTGTTGAATCAGGAATAATTATTTTCATAGGGAAAATTGTAAATACTCGGAGGAACATAAGATATGTTCGAAGGAGCCGTCCCTTTGTTATCCAAGAAACCAAAGATATCCTCTTTCATTTCATTAACAGGCACCGTATTAATCTTTGAGATGACTGTCTTTCTTAACTCAATCATTGCAGATTTCATTTCTTGTAATTGAACCATATTCATCTCTTCTATTGGAGCTTCCCACCAATTAGTCATCGACCGTTTTGCAGTCGTTTTTCTTATTTCTACCATCGCCTGACCCATCTTCTTCTCATCTTCAACTTCGCTCAAAATTTGCGTCAAGCGCAGATTTAGCTCGCAACTCGCTGTAGGGCTTCCCTGCGGTTGTTGAGTACGTGATAAAGATGGATTCTTTCGGGATAAATAACGGTCCAACACAGATTCGACACTAGGGTGGCCGAAAGAAAAAGGTTTTTTGGCAGGAGAAAACACGATAATCGTAATCTCTGCACCGCACAATGTACAAAGCTCACTAGCTTTTTTAAACAGGCCAGCTCTACGTTTAGAGAACGTCACTTGTCTGTGACTCTCTTTCTTTATCTTAACCATTGGAATTCTCTGTCGTCCGATGCTTTCTTTCTTTTTCGACATCATATTTTGTTTTGGTGGATATTTTGAGTACTTTTCTTTGTTGAAAATGTGGTGGTAAGATTGTTTGTTTATATATACATGCTTGAATCTAGTGTGGCATTATTATGAGATCAACTTGCAAGTTGGTAATTTAATTTTGTTTTTGTAACAACAATTTGTAATTACTAAGATTATTTTTAATTTTGCAGATAGATAATAAAATTCCAAGATTTGTGTAAGTTACAAGAATCTTATGTTTAAAATACAATGATTTTTTCTTTTCTTTTCTTAATATTGTGTATAGATCGATATATTAGTGTACTAAACAACTAATCATTAATTTTTTTGTTGCCAAACTAGTTGGGAATCAAAACCTAAGTAGCATGGAAACAGAAACGGATACGCGGAAGCGAAACGTGTAGAAGTAATTTTTTTTTTCAAAAATTAGGAAACGGGTACGTGTTGGAAATGAGTACACATACATATACATATAATTTAAAATATATAATGAAACAACACATTCATATTTAAAAAAAATATTTGAAACAACACAAATTTAAAACATATAATAAGTAGTTTAATGAGAGATAAAAAGATCATAACCATCAAAATCAAAGATTTAATCAACATATCCATTCACATTCTTAAAATATTGTATTTTTATTATTTTAATCATTATGAGAGATTTTATGTTCTTCAAATTAGTTAAGATATTTTAAAGTAAAAATAATATTAAGTATCATATATATCTCATGTTTCCAAATTATCTACTTATTTACTTAATAAGTTTGGGGAAAAAAGATTCCATTGCGTTTTCGAAATGTAAACAGACGTTTCCATCAAGTTTCTGAGAGTTTTGGTTTCATGTCCGTTTCTGAAACGAGAAACAGACATCAGAGAGAGTTTCCATGCTAGCTAGATCAAAACGCATACACAATTTAATGCTTATACAAATCAAACTATTGTTTACTATTAATACTATATTATCTTGTGAAAGTGACATACTTTATATCCTATTATTGTATCATCTTTTAAGATTTGAGATTTTATTTGAACAATGACACCAAATACACAAAGTACAACATATTCTTAGGTATATCCATCTACACCAAATATCATATATACTCATTAAATCTTTTCATTTGTAACCATCCTCCATTACGTTAATTAATGAATAATAGTGAAATCAATAGTTATCCTCTTGATTTCTAGATTTTGCTTGCAGCACTTGCAATACTATCATATGATCACTACCATATGTGGTGAAATTAACATGGTGGATTCGTTCTGTAGCTTCTAATCCCAAATATGATAGAATATTATTTCATTACTTTTACATTAATCTTTGGTAGTATCTATATATATAATTATTGTCTTTGCTTGTGTATGTGAAAATTTTGATATTATTATGAATATAATTAAGGGCTCATAACATTAGAACATAATTCTGAAAGATTGATGATTTTTGAACTATCAAAATAAGAGTTGTATGTTTTATCAAGTAGTACAAGATTAGTCTAATTGTGAACTTACGCCTCTAATCTGTCATCACCATTTCATTCTATTTGTAAATCATTATACCACGTTTTGCAATCATAGCAATCCACTACATGCATTTTGTTGGTCACCAGCCATGTATATCGAAGGTTCGAGATAAAAGCATAATCCAAGATAAACACACTGTGCATTAATAAGAGTTAGCATAAAACAAGGTATGTGTATTATATAGCTCTTATGAGCATTAGGAATACTAAATCACATATTCGAAGGTTACTTAAAATTTTTATTGCTTAGACAATACAGGAAGAATCTTCCAAATGAGTTTTCACCTTTTCTAGTAAGTTGCATTGCCTTGTACGTAAACGTCGTCACAAGTTCGCTAACATGTCAAACAATCAGAGATTAAAGTCAAGCAATCCAATCCAATCCAATCCAAAGAAGAAAAATTCAAAACATGTAAAAGCAAACAAAATAATTTTTTTAAAGCTTGGCTCAGAATTTTACTAAGAAACTTGATTTTCCTCTTGGATTCGCTATCGAGTTAAGATGGGAGATATGACCGGGACTAAAGAGACTAAAAGGAAAGTGATGCTCGAGATCGATAGTGAGAGAAGTTAAAGACGAAATTACCCTTAATAACTGGATAAAGAAAACAAAAAAAAAGTAATCTCCGTCGCCGGAATTCGAACCTAAGTCTCTTGGGTGAGAGCCAAGTATCCTAACCAGATAGACTACGACGGATTTTGATTGTAAGGCAGATCTTTCCCTAAATATAGCTAATGAGAGACCTTGCGTCACAAGTCATTATCGGGTCCATTTTATTTTTATTTATTTATAAAATGGAGAGGTCATTTTATGGAGAGAAAAAAAAAAAGATAATATAATGGAGAGGTCATTTTATTTATTAAAAATAATATAATGCAAGGGTAGTTAACGATTGGGTATTTAACGCAGTTTCAAAAACACACAAATAAATAAATAAATAAATAAATAAGAAAGATAGAAGATTTGGTCATGGAGATCGGCAATGACGGACGAACTAGAAATCAGAAGAACAGAAGCTTTCTCTTCTGTTGCGATTTGTTGTCAAGTACCTATCTGCGATACTCAATCTTTTTCCTTAAGGTTTTATGTCGTGGCTCTTCTTTTTTATTCAACTTTTTTTTTATTGCCTTGCGTTTTACTCTTCCCATAAAAAAAATATATTCAGAGATTCCTCAACAACTATGTTAGCTTCACTTAGAATTAATTTGTTCTGTCTCGATTTTGCCAGACACTTTTTTCACCCAATTGCTATATTTTATTCTTGAAATTTCTGGCTCCATGTATAGTCTTAATTACCTTCCCTTACATCGAGAGAGTTATTAATTTCCCATTTCCCATTTCCTAATAGTTTTTTTGTTTTTTTTTAAGTTTATGAGCTGATAAAAGAGCTATAGATTAATGGGGAAACAAGGATCACCAAGAAGTCCTCGACCCGAAACTATAGATAAAGAAGAGAAATTTGGGAGAAGAAGTTTGGATTCTTTATCTGGAAATGATCTCTTACTAGGTAGAAGAATATATGGAAATGAAGTTTCAAAGGCTCAAGGATCTAAACATGATCAAAGCTGTGGAACTAGCAACAAGTTTAGTTACTCTTGGAAGAAGCAACATTCGTGGCTTCGTATGAACTTCAAGTCGATTATTCTGATGATCTCAGTCGCCGGTTTCATTTTCTGTATAGATTCCATTATGGTTTCGATCTTTCCTTCAGATAGTAGCGCCGTGGTGCAAGACACTTCAAGGTTAAGCAATGTGACTCTGCATAAGGTTTGAAAGATAATAAACCTTATTCATCACATAATCCATTGGTATTGCATCTTATTGTTATATTTCTATGTAAAGAATAAAGCTCAAGATGCTTCACCGGTGCAAATGTACAGCCGTCTTCTAAACTTAGCTTCTAATTCTCTTGCAAAGGTTAGTGAAAATGTATAAGATTAGGTTTGTAACATTTGTTATATGGTTGAATCATTAGTAAAAAATTATCTGTTGTGTTACAAGAACGAATTAAAACCCGATACACCGAATTTCCGAGAGGAAAGATCTTCAAAGGCATCACAGTGGAAGCCTTGTGCAGATAGGAACAAAGCAACTGTGGCATTAGAGAGGTCTAGTGAAATAAGCAATGGTTACATCATGGTTAGTGCAAATGGTGGCCTTAATCAACAGCGTGTGGCTGTAAGTATATATATATACTAAACTAAATATACATATTTGATTCATGACCATGAAATTATGTGTATATTATATAGTGATTGTTTTAGTTTCTGGCAGATCTGTAATGCTGTTGCGGTTGCTGCTCTGCTCAACGCGACTCTAGTTCTTCCTCGGTTTCTTTACAGCAATGTATGGAAAGATCCTAGGTATTGTAACTTACTCAAGACTTCAAAAATTCATATTAAAATCTAGTTTTGTTAATTTCTCAAAAATGTGTAAACTGCAGCCAATTTGGTGATATATATCAAGAGGATCGTTTTATAGATTACCTGAAAGATGAGGTGAATATAGTGAAAGATCTTCCTCAACATCTAAAATCTACTGATCACAAGAATCTCAGCTTGGTATGTTTTTGCATTCTCTATTTTTTTCTTTTTCTCCGGTTTATCTTGTTGAAGTTACAAAATCATAATATTTGTTTTCTTTCTTGATAGATTACTGATGCAGAGCTTGTAAAAGAAGCAAAGCCAGTGGATTACATCAAACATGTTCTTCCTTTGTTAAAGAAGTATGGAATGGTTCATCTTTTCGGATACGGGAATCGCCTTGGATTTGATCCATTGCCTTTTGATGTTCAGGTACAACTATATAAGAGGATACATTATTATTAGAGCATTCAATTCAGTTCTTGGAAATGATATGTTTTCTTGTTGTTTAACTTTAAAGAGATTACGATGTAAATGCAACTTTCACGCGCTGAAATTCGGGCCAAAACTTCAAGAAGTGGGATCGCTCTTGGTGAAACGGATAAGAAGAAATGAAACATCGCGTAGCAGATTGGATGAAGCATTGCTTGGTGAATCCATGGTGAAGTATTCTGTTAAAGGAGAAGAGAAACCATTGAAGTATCTTGCTTTACATCTAAGGTTTGAAGAAGACATGGTTGCTTACTCTCTCTGCGATTTTGGAGGAGGAGAAACCGAATATAAAGAGCTTCAAGCTTACCGTGAAGAACATTTCCCTCTTCTCCTCGAACGTTTGAAGAAATCAAAGTAAAAAAAATACAACTCTTCTTTTTTCTCGCTTCAATGTTCTTTCAAATGAATCATGTTTCTTGTTTTACAGATCAGTTTCTCCAGAAGAGTTGAGAAAAACGGGGAAGTGTCCATTAACACCAGAGGAAGCAACTTTAGTTCTTGCTGGTCTTGGATTCAAGAGAGGGACATATATATACTTGGCTGGATCTCAAATCTATGGAGGCTCTTCTCGTATGCTTCCTTTAACAAGGCTTTACCCGAATCTCGTGACCAAAGAAACACTGCTTACACCTCAAGAACTCGCTCCATTCAAGAACTTCTCTTCTCAGGTAAAGAAGTTTTAAACCATCTTAAGTATGCATGTAAACCAAACTTCATCTCGATGTTTCTGGCTCTGTTTTGTAGCTAGCTGCTCTGGATTTCATAGCTTGTGCAGCTTCAGATGTGTTTGCAATGACTGATTCTGGGAGTCAACTATCGTCCTTAGTGTCTGGATTCAGAACGTACTATGGCAACGGTCAGACACCAACACTGAGACCGAACAAGAAGAGGCTTGCAGCGATTTTATCAGATAGTGAAACAATAAAGTGGAAGACTTTTGAAGATCGAGTGAGAAAAATGGTGGAGGAAGGTCAAAAGCTTCGTTTTAGGCCTTATGGACGCAGCATCTATAGACAACCGAGATGTCCTGAGTGTATGTGTAAATTTTGATCTTTGAAACTAAATCAATACAGAAAACATCTGAAAATTTCGATGTTACATTAGTACAAAAAAGAATGAAGACACTCTATGAGACATTGAACTAGAACCTTTTTAGAATCTCTTGCTACAAGAGTTACAACATAAATCAGCATCGTTCTCGCTATGTCTCAACTTCTTCTCTCCAATTTCCTCTCTGAAGATCTTCTTCCTTCCACCTCTCGCCTTCGTTGTTGACTGTATGATTCATATAAAAACACATATTGTGATTAACAATTAAACGATTTTCTTAGACTTATCTACTGAGTAGTAGATCTCAAGATTCTATAGTTTTACGAATCAAACAAGAGAAATTACAAGTTACAACTTACGCGAAAGCTGAGTATCCAGAACCAGCACTTGCAGCAGGTACAAGAGCTGCATTAGACCGGATTGAGGATATGGAATCCTGAGTCCCAGCTGCTACAGGAGGATTCTTCACATCACTATCAACCTGATTTACCCAAAACACACATAAGATGAAATCAGCGAAGAACTAACTAAGTATACCAGAAGCATCAGATAGTCTAATTCTAGACATTTATATCTGATAAGTGATAACAAACCTTATCCCATTTGGATTTCTTGTTCGGTCTACCCTCACGAGCAGCGATTTTGATTGGTATGGTAGGCAATCCACTAGGAGCTAAAGCTGGAACACCTGAAAAAATTGTCAAATACCAAAGATTCATCAAAATTTTCAGAGATGTAGCTGAGATATGTAAATAACCAAAAAGACAGCTTTAGTACACACCTGAGATAGTGATGTTAGGCTTTTGAGCAGCAAAAACCGTCCCAGGTTGAGTACCAGCAGAGACAAAGTCAAGCTTTTGGCTCTTCTTGCTTTCTTGTTCCTTCCTCTCCCTCTCATGCTTCATATCAACTTCTGTAATTAACACATTAAAAAAGGATCACTATCAATCATAACATATGCAGCACATATAATGGGGTAATAACTCATTAAAAGATGAAGTTACCTAATGCATCACAGAAATCACTTGGGTCATATCCATAAGGGTCGAATACATCTTTACTAAAGCAGGAACCTATCTGATCAATATCTTGGTAGCTCACTGCGTGTAACAAGAAATCCGGGTTCCTGTATTCCTTCCTATTCCGCACTTCAGCATTGAAACTCTTCCCCATCTTTTTCAGGCTCAGAAACTTATCTATTTTCCTCTGCAAACACATCAAAAAATACACAACTTGTTAAACAAAACTCTCAAAAGATGTATCAAACCTAAGTTCTAATTGAATCGCAAACTAATCAGCTTAGAGGAACTACACAGAGACCCTAAAACAATACACTAAAGAGTTCTTGCCTATACTCATCTCTAATAAAACATCTACAAGCGATAATGAAGTTTCAATAAAACATTGAAGTATCAGTAAAACATTGTATCAATAGGAAACTTACTTGGAGCTCCTCGGAGCACTTCTCTTTCGGTGGCCGAGGTAGAAACTGATCCAATAACGTATCAGTACTTTCCCCTGAAGCATCATCGATTCTATCATCAGACTCAACAATCATTCGACTATTCCAATCAGGTATCGATGATGATTCATCGTTGTTATCAAGTGATCGAGGTGTCGCATGAGCACTAGAAGCTCCACCACCATCTAAGACCTTAGGCGTTCTAGAATCTTCTCCACCTCTGACTCTCTCTTCATCCATGAAATTCGCTTCTTCTTCTAGCTTTTCCTCTTCAATTCGTTTTTCAATTTCTTCTTGATTTCTCTGCTCTTCTTCTTCTTCTTCTTCGGCGTCTTCCATATCTTCGTCATCTTCATCACTGTAAACGGAAAGTAAAGCGATTCCTTCATAGTGTTTCTTCTTCGAAGCCATAAGAATCTTCTCAGATCAGTTCGAGACTACGATTACCAGAATTCGAATCCGATTGCAACAATAGATTGAATTTGGGGGAAGAAGATAAAGGAAATTGCTAACTTTAAGGGTTTCTTCTTCCAAAATCGTTGTCCAAATCGAATTTAGGATCCAACGAGTTTGGGGATATTATCAGTTTTTAAACGACGTAGTTTTATAAATTGGATCGCTTACTAAATGAAGTGGGTTATGAAATCCAGTTACTTATTGGTTTATTAGACTAAAGGCCCAAGTAATAAAATTACTATGGAATGCAATGAAGTAAAATATTTTTCATTGTATCTATCTATCTATAGTAACTTGTTACTTTTTATTGACAGATGATAATTTGCATAGGTAGTCTTAATTCTCAAGATGTGTATAAATATAAATATCTATGAATTGTGAATACTTTCTTCTATTAACCAACCATTCCAAAAGGTTAAGTATTAACCTCATAGTTGCTTATATGTGTTGGTTCTTCCATGTGTTTATGAATATGGTTAACTTTAAGGATTGTGTTTTCTTTCTCGCTGCAAACATAAATCACTTTTCAGATATTCAAATGATAGCAACCCAGATTACTATTTAATAAGCTACTCAACAAGAGTTAGTTTTACTTTTACTCGATAATCTTTGTTTTGTTAGTCGATCGCAGTCACACGTCGATCTCAAACATATTATTTTGCTGATATTACATTTTTTTAAGTCATTGTATATAACAATGAATATGTTGGTCATAATAAAAAAAGATAGAATTAAGTTCTAGTGGCAAACTGCCGATGACTATTATTTTAGTTACATCGGCATAATAATTGAGTATATAATAGTTTTTACAAGATGGACTTTCAATTGATTTACATTTCATTAATTAGTGGTCTGAATCTAATTGTAGAAAAGAAAATTTCATAGAGAAAACATGGTAACTAAGAGTCTAAGAATAATATATATAAAGTAGAAAACCAAAATTAGATAATGTTCAAGTCAACTCATGACCACGAAGATAGGAAGATGAGATATATAACCTTGGAAATAATATTATCAGAAAGAACTGGAACTTATGTGAGAAAAAAATATATATGGAATTGGATTTCGTCGGCGATGTGAAGTCCACGAACTCATGTAAGCACCAACTCAGGAACACGTGGTTCCCACAAATACCATTCGTACATTTCTAATTCATATTGTTTTTAAAGGTTATAGAAAGCAAAAAGATATAAAATAGAATAAATAAATGCTCGAAAGGATGGGACAAGCCTAGAAAAGCCAAGAAAAGGGATGACGAAAGAAATAGATTTTAAAATCCAGTGAAGCCTGACCATGTCGTACGCAAGTGTGGTAACGAGCTATAAGAATCCATGATCTGCTGATCGATCAGATCCTCGATGGTGCTGATAAGTTCTCTCTATTATCTGGCACTGAAGCTATTGTGGAAAGTACGAAATATTATAGAGAAAAGGAAAAAAACCACTGGTCGTAATGTTCCAAATTCCAATATATATACGTCTTCTAGATATTTTGAATATCAGATTACAGAACATAGATTACAATTATTTTTAATTACTAAACTAGTAAAATCTTATACCTATAACACAATTACAATATCTTGATGCTTTATTGGATACTTAATACAATAATTCATGAGAAAACGTGTAAATATGCTGGCAACAAAAAAGACGGATTTATGATAAATTAGAGGGTCAAATGATATTAAATTTTCCATAAATACTATAAGACCATTTCAAGTTATAATAATTCAAACCAAAACCGTTATAAAACAAGACAAATTTAGGTAGAGTAGGCCAACATTAACAACCAGCCAAAACAACCAAACCCTTTTTTTTTTTGTCTTTCTGTTTACTTTAGAGTTTTTAGTCGTTTTCATGTTTGGCTAACAAACCAAACAAGAGAGACTCAAACGGAAGAAACAAACAAACCAACCAACCAAAACCCCAAATACAAAAAAAAAACCAAAAATATCATAATTTTCTTTGACACGGATGGCACAAGCCTTGGCTCCACCACTACCGGTGGTCACCACCGTCGTCCCAGATCCGCCACCACCACCAACACCGCACCAAAAGCCGTATGCGCTACAATACGTGGCGGATCTTCTCGGCCGGATCGGTATAAAGGACATAGACAAAGATGGTAACATCAGCCCACAGAGTCCGAGAAGCCCTAAGAGCCCACGAAACTCTATCCTCATGGGGAAGTACGAGCTAGGGAAGCTTCTTGGTCACGGAACCTTCGCTAAGGTTTATTTAGCTCAAAATATCAAAACCGGAGAAAAAGTCGCCATTAAAGTCATCGACAAGGAGAAGATCATGAAGAGTGGTTTGGTTGCTCATATTAAACGGGAAATCTCAATCCTCCGCCGTGTTCGTCACCCTTACATCGTTCATCTATTCGAAGTTATGGCGACGAAGACGAAGATTTACTTCGTGATGGAGTACGTTAGAGGCGGTGAGTTATTCAACACGGTGGCTAAAGGTCGTTTGCCGGAGGAAACCGCCCGCAGATATTTTCAGCAGCTGATCTCCTCTGTATCGTTCTGCCACGGACGCGGTGTTTACCACCGTGACCTTAAGCCGGAGAATCTTCTTTTAGACGATAAAGGGAATCTTAAAGTCTCTGACTTTGGTCTAAGCGCGGTGGCAGAGCAACTCCGTCAAGACGGTCTCTGCCACACGTTTTGTGGGACTCCGGCTTATCTTGCGCCGGAGGTTTTGACTCGAAAAGGGTACGATGCAGCGAAAGCTGATGTTTGGTCATGTGGAGTGATCTTATTCGTTTTAATGGCTGGTCACATTCCATTTTACGACAAGAACATAATGGCTATGTACAAGAAGATTTATAAAGGCGAGTTTCGTTGTCCTCGTTGGTTTTCATCGGATCTTGTTCGGTTGTTGACTCGGCTTCTTGATACAAATCCGGATACTCGGATTACTATACCGGAGATTATGAAAAACAGATGGTTCAAGAAAGGATTCAAACATATCAAATTCTACATTGAAGACGATAAGTTGTGTAGAGAAGATGAGGATGAGGAGGAAGAGTCATCATCATCTGGCAGGTCTTCAACGGTTTCAGAGAGCGATGCGGAGTTCGATGTGAAACGGATGGGAATCGGGTCAATGCCGCGGCCCGCGAGCTTAAACGCGTTTGATATTATATCTTTCTCTTCAGGGTTTGATCTGTCTGGTTTGTTTGAGGAAGGAGGAGGAGAAGGGACTAGGTTTGTGTCAGGTGCTCCTGTTTCGAAGATCATATCGAAACTGGAAGAGATTGCGAAAGTTGTGAGCTTTACGGTGAGGAAGAAAGAATGGAGTTTGAGATTAGAAGGTTGTAGAGAAGGAGCTAAAGGGCCATTGACAATTGCAGCTGAGATATTTGAGTTGACTCCATCTCTTGTTGTGGTGGAGGTGAAGAAGAAAGGAGGAGATAGAGAAGAGTATGAAGAGTTTTGCAACAAGAAACTCAGACCGGAGCTGGAGAAACTCGTCCATGAAGAAGTTGTTGTAGAAGAAGCATTGTATTTGCCATCTGATACTGAATAGTATAAAATGAGGAAGGGTTGAGAACAAGAATATATACAAAGAGAAAAGTGTTACATTCTTTTGTTACTACTATTCATTATATATTCGTTATTCTTGTTCTATGTTTACGTTGGTTTCAAGCATTACTAAGAGATTATGGAGATCTTGAAGATTCATGTCAATCTAGTAATCTAAAAGATCTCTGTATTCTCTCAGCGTGTGTGTGTGTGTATGTATAAGTGTCATTGTAAAATGTGAGTGTTAGGAAGATCTGAGAGAAGAAAAGAAGCAAAAGAGGAGTGGGGATCACGCAATTAGTCGATTTTTTCTGGTTATAGAGCCAGTTTTTTTTTTCGTAGATTGCTCATATAATCTGTAAATATATGTAAAACAAGAGACGAGCTTAATGAACATTCTATCTCAGCCTTCCCCTAGTTAACTGTTTTGTTCATCATTAGCTTTAATATTTGCCCAAATAGAGTTCTGTAGTACTCTTTGTGAAAATTTTCATTAGATGTAATCATGCAAAAAACCTCAATGAAAAGATAAAAAAAAACAGAGACTTTCTATACACCTGAGAGGCGTTTTATCAGAATCGGTTACAACATTTAGCAGAAACTCAGCTCCTCTATTGGTAAACTCACAAATATTGAAGCTAGCCAGAGATTTATGGGTATAGATTTGGTAAGGCTCATAAAACAATTACACTTTTTCTTACAGCGGTGAATGAAATGACTATATAGACAAATGCTAATCAAGCTGAAACGTATGTATAATAAACCTGATGATCCCAAGAAGCTTCAAGCTCTCAAATTTTTGACTAATGCGATGTATGAGAAACCAGTTCCTGCAAAAGAATGAAGTTAAGTAAACACCAAAGATGAATAAGCTTATTCTTGCTTCCACATTCTACTTGTGAAAATGAGAGATGCTTACTTCGGAATATCGGATATGATCTCTGTGCATATAGGAAGTCTTAACAATAGTTTCCCACTTGGTAACATTCCTGAAGTTTTCTTTAAGATCCTGCTTTTGGGTATTGAATGAATATCTACGTGAAGGGATCTGAGAAGTTACTGAAGGCAGATTATGACAAAGCCAAGATTCAGAAGGCTTCTTAGGCGACGGTGGTGCAAGAAGACAGCAATCAGGAGCGTTATCGATCTTTACTAACTCATTTCCCTTCACCATTTCGCCACTTCTAATACTTATATTTTCAAAAGCTTCAAGGTCAGGATTGGAGTCTGGTTTCTTTCTTGCCATGTCTACTTCCTCTGGAAAGACCATGACGTTTGAGTTATGTTGATCATTGGTCATGTGGAAATTCTCGGTGTCAACATGTACTGTCTTCTCCAAGAGAGAGCTACTCGAACCATTGCTTTTTTGGTAAAGTAATTCCTGAGACCTGCTTATGTTGCTAGTATGCTTGCTCAACCTGTTAACTCTCAGGTTCTCCGTTTCCTTACGAGTCTCATGGAAACCCGCAGGGTGAAAAGGAGAACCGTTACCTGCACTGCGAAATGGCAACATACAGCGAGGGTGTCTGTAAGGAGATGAAGACCTACTTGCAGCAGAAATAAGATTTGATTCAGAGTTGAACTTCTTCCCAAAGCTTGGATGTACAGGTGATTGAACTTTACCACCCAACTTGTGCTTCGAAACTGAGTCAAGAGCCAGCTGAAAAATGTACAAGAGCTAATAATCAGAGTGTCTAATCACCTATAAGGGACTAATAGGAGTTTAAAGGTCAGGAGTCTAGAGGTGGAACCTTTTTAACAGATTGGAATCGAGATTTGAGTTGAGCAACCTTGCTTGACTTCACTTGATCATGGCTTGGGGATGTTATTAGTGAGTTGTGTTTAGCTTTTAAACCAGGCACTGTATTCAGCATCCCTAGAGAGTCTTTAAAACACAATTGTGGCAACATCCCACAACCTCTCTTTGAAAGATAAGCATACTCAGAAACTACATCATCCTCCTCCTCACTTTCTTCATCATCAATGTCTTGGTGGTTATAGTAACGTGGGACTATAGAATCATCATACCTATTAGGAGTTTGTCGCTTCTCCTCAGGTACTAATTCTCTTATCTGCATCGTTGGTTCAGACATAAAAGTAGACGGTTTTCGATTAGAAGCATAATGAGACTGCTCCACAGTCATGGCTTTGGCAGCTGGTAAAAAACGATTCAACATGAAATCCCGAGACTGAGTATCCTCAGAAAGTTTAAATGGTTTCTTCGTACTCTCAACAACACCATATCCACTCACACCACTACAAGAAAACGAGTCCATTAGAGAGAGTGTATCATGAGCATCAGAAAACACATCATCATCTTCTGATTCTTCTACTTGTTTATCCTTTGAACTCTGCAATCTTGTCATGTTTCCATCAATGGCTTTCCCTGGTGGAAGACAACATGGTGTAAAGACTTCTTCTTCTTCTTGCGTCGAGTCACAGACTTGTGGCCTTATCTCGTTGCCCTTTAATCTCCCAGGAGCCAGCTCCCAATTGAAAGGAACAGAAACAGGTTCAGTAACCTGATCTAAACCAATCTCTGAGACGAGAACTGGAAGAGAAGGAGATTCACTTGTCTTTGAGTCATAATCAGTGAAGCTAATTGTCTTGTTTCTACGCATAGAGACAGCTGCTGACTTCTTCTGCAACCTTCTTGTTGAAAGAAGAGGTGCGTTGAAGTTGAGTTTCCTCTCAGCCATAGTAAACAATTTTAGGAATGGCTCACACACCAATCTGAAAAAGAATTCAAATCACAATAAAGTTTCAGTTAACCTTAGATTATATCCATACAAAAAAATCAGATATTTTATCACTATATATATGGATTATCTGAAGTAGGTAGATACAAACAAAAAAGAAGAACTTTTTTGCTACTAGAAACTTCAATTTAATAATACTAATAAATACTCTTAAAAAAATTGGGATTAAATTATTATGTAACTGAAATCTAAGTCATAATTTCAAATTCAGACCCGTGATATGAATGAATCATTGAGAGGTTGAGTTACCAGAGAACCCAGAATTCAACGATTGTGTGTGACCATCTCATAATTAAGTAGAGGAGATAATACAGAGTTGAGATAATCTTAACGCTCCGGAAAAATCAAATCGAGAAGCAATTAATTCATTCTACAATCAAAATTTCCAGAAAATTTGGAAAACAGTTGGCTAGCTAGAAAGATTGAGATCAACGTTACTGAAAAGAAAAAAAAAAAGCAAGAGTGGGAAAGGAGGAAACTAACTTGAAAGGTGGGGAAAGAGAAGCGTCGGGAGTCGCAAGAGGCTTAAGGAGAGTTAAGGAGACTGAGAGACTTTGAGTAAACGTGACAGAGAAAGAAGGTAAGCTTTATGGGAATTATTTTGCCGTGAAGATGACGGAGACGAAGATGGGACTCGTGGAAATAGTCACGAGCTCATTGGTGCATTTGGACTCTTCTTCTTTACTATTTACACTTTTCTCTCATTTATTTTCTTCTGGTCAAAGATTCAGTTTGTCTCTATGTACAATTGAGCTTACTAGAGGTGGGATTTTTAACCAAATCCAACCGTACCAAACCAATTCTGTTATAAATAAAATAAACAATGAATGATGTCACATATATGGATCCAAATACGTATGTTGATCATGTGACTTACATTTGTTCTATCATCCCAATAGATAGATCTGACGTCCATAAGCCATACCCTCTCTGTTTTTGAATGCATCACTAATGTCTTTATAGGAAATCTATCAAAGTAATTGATTTATAGGAAACAACTTGGTTTAAACATTCTAAAAAACTTTCCACTGAAATGAATTAAGGTTTCGAATCTGATAATATATTTGAAAATGCTCTGAAACGAAGCCTTCTTTTCAACTTCCTACGATACTCAAATGCTAAGAGTCACAGGCACACAGAAACACAATCCAAAATAACATTAAAAAGAGTGGACAAAAAATTACCGAAATAAAACAAATAAAAGTGTCTTAATATTAAGCAGACAGACATGGCACTAAGAAATCAGATCGTCGACAGAAAAACAAAAACATCAAAACACTTCAGCTATGCTCTTGAGCTTCTGCAGCCTCCTTCTCTTCATTAGCTGTAGCCATTAATTCATCAAACTTCTCAGACTTTGCGAGTGTGATCTCAATCTACAAGTCATAAAGTCACAACCTTTAGCTAACAATATACTAAGAATGAAGCTTGGTTTGTAACAAACTCAAGCAATTTCTGAATAATTTGTAATGTTCAAAACATATACATACCTTGGCTTTCTGCACAGGACGACCCCTTGAATCATCCTTGATATCCACAGTCGACGTCATGATCTCTATAAGTATGAAACAAATTCCAAATAAGTATTAGTAATTGAATCTTTCTAATCTCTTGTGGTAACATTTTGCTCATTCAAGATTGAGAAAGATCATCTTACTCTTTTCAACAGCAAAACCATTGTTCTTCAATATCTCAGCGACGGTGACAACAGTAGCAATGGCTGCACAATTAAATGTTAAATGAGAAACAAGAATAATCACTTCAATTTAAGACATCTCGGATTATCCCATGACAATAAAAGATAATTGCTTTTCTGGAATCATTGAATTTAATGAACTAAGTTAAATTGCTTAAACCATACATTAGACTTTTATATATAAACAAGATCATAAACAGAGAAGCAAAGATCATTACCCATTCCAAGTGCAGACAATTCCACATCAGTGTACTGTTGCATGTACCTCTGTGAAAAAAACATTAAAAGTGTCAACAACATAAATTGGTTTAATCAATCTACGAAGTAACAATGTTCATAACAACACAGAGAACTTAAACCAGTTTTAAAATGTTACCATTTACAGAAACGACTCATAAAAGTCTGTAGAAGATAAACATTTAATACTCAATATACTCACATGAACAATCACAGAAATTTCTAGACATATACAGAAATAGTGTAATCAATAGATTTATCAAGCTCAGAACTCGATTTGAAGGGGATTTTTGTACCTTGGCGAGATTGACGTAGAAGAACAATGGTTTCTTAGTGTTGGAAACCTGAATCCGATTCTTCTTCTGGGTATCTACGGACAAATTCATGTTGTTCACTCCTTCCGTGATCTCTTCCATTTAAGCTAATTTTGTAAAAAACTCTGGAAATTAGATTTTTCTACCACTTCTGTCTCAGAACGATGAAATTGGAGAAGAGAAAGAGACGATGAAGTAAGAACCAAACCCCCAAAAAACCCTAACTCGATAAACCAAACGACACCGTTTTATACAACCTCCAAAATAATTAGAATGGGCTGAAATTCGGCCCAATAGGCCCGATAAGAAGGCGGAGAATCAGAGAAAATCATTTGAAAGAAAAAAATTAATAATCTGCGATGCGCAGAATCGGCGTTATCTGATCAGATCATTGAATCTTCGAGAAGACTCAAAATTTCGATTCACTCGCCGGAGGGAGCTATGCCGGTGTACAAAGCGCCGTTCAACGGCTACTCTGTGAAATTCAGTCCATTCTACGAGTCACGTCTCGCCGTCGCTACAGCTCAAAACTTCGGAATCCTCGGAAACGGCCGGATCCATGTCCTCGAGCTAGCTCCTGGAGCTCCCGGCGTCACTGAATCCGTCGCTTACGATACAGCAGACGCTGTATACGACGTATGTTGGTCAGAATCTCATGATTCAGTACTCGTCGCCGCCATTGGTGACGGCTCAGTGAAGATTTACGATACAGCTCTTCCTGCTCCGTCTAATCCAGTTAGATCATTTCAAGAGCACGCGCGTGAGGTTCACTCCGTAGATTACAATCCCACGCGCCGGGATTCGTTTCTCACAGCTTCGTGGGACGATACTGTAAAGCTTTGGGCTTTTGATCGTCCGGCGAGTATCAGGACTTTTAAGGAACATGCGTATTGCGTTTACCAAGCGGTTTGGAACCCTAAACATGGAGATGTGTTTGCTTCAGCTTCTGGAGATTGTACTTTAAGGATTTGGGATGTTAGAGAACCTGGATCCACTATGATTATCCCTGCTCATGATTTTGAGATATTGTCTTGTGATTGGAATAAGTATGATGATTGTATTTTAGCTACTTCTTCAGTGGACAAGACGATTAAGGTTTGGGATGTTAGGAGTTATAGAGTTCCTTTGGCTGTGCTTAATGGCCATGGATATGCGGTGAGGAAAGTGAAATTCTCGCCGCATCGGAGGAGTTTGATTGCTTCTTGCTCTTATGATATGACTGTTTGTCTTTGGGATTACATGGTGGAAGATGCTTTGGTTGGTAGGTATGATCATCATACAGAGTTTGCTGTTGGGATTGATATGAGTGTTCTTGTTGAAGGTTTAATGGCGAGCACAGGTTGGGATGAGCTTGTTTATGTTTGGCAGCAAGGGATGGATCCAAGAGCGAGTTGATTATTTAAGTAAGTCTGTGATGCGAAATGGTTTCATCTTTATTTATTGTGGGATTGGTTTGGTTTTTGTCAAACGAAAGTAGTCTGGAATAAAGTTGGGATCTTGCTTAAAAGCAATGTAATTTATTGCAATTTCATGTATAAACAAGGTTCTCTTTTGAGTTTTGTGGTTGATGATAATAGATAGACTTGCTCATGTTCTAGTGTATACGTTAGCTAGTTACAATAAGAGCTGGTCGAAGCACTTGTTACTTTTTGATAAAGTTCAAATCTTGATCAAAGCAATGTAACTGTTAACACCAATGTGATATTGCAAGTGAAGAAAGCTCCTCGTTTGATTGTGAAATGTGTAGTTATTAGGACTCTTAAGACATCCTTTTTGAAATGTTTAGTTGAGCTGCTGTGTCTCTTGAACTGATATTGTGCGTCTAAATTGTCTGATTAGTCATGAACATTTGGCTGACCAGAAGAGACGATACCAGGAGAGATATGGTTTATGTTCTTTCTTGCTAGTTAAATGTGGTGTCTTCTCTTGTCCCAAGGAAGTTTTAGTCGACGAGAAAAAACTGTGGAATCATGGTGGTGAAAAAACTTGTTTGGTTTACTTGTGCTTCTTGCTCTGTTTTATCACTTGTGTAATCTTGTGAAATAAGTAGGATCGGAGTATCACTTCAAGTAAGATCTAACGTGACATTTTAATCACATGTAGTCTTGTTGTCGGCTGACCGGTCCAGTCACAAGTACCTTTCTTGCTGGATAGCGCAACCATAAATTTTTGTGGGATCGGGCCAAATTTCCCTAGAACCGGTCTATATAACCAATAATTAAGTTAATCAAATGGTGTTAAGGGATTCATTTAAATCTAAAATCGATTTCATGTAAATAAATAAAAACTATTCATCCAAATCCGAGCCAAAAACTATGATGGAAATCTAAATTTATTTTCAATATCTGACAGTGACATGTATATATACATCTAAAATTCAATATTAAGATAATGTATGAGTTGGTTGTGCATATTTTCTAATGTGAACTTTTTCTATGTTTCTCACTTTGTGCAATCAAACTCATTTGCAAAACATTCTACCAGCTAAAAAAGAAGTGAAAAGAAGTTCACAAAACACCAAAAATGTAAAAGAAAGAGAGAGTGAGAGAAAGGGGTCCATTGAGTCAATCACTTTCAAAAGGAAAGCAAACCCACATGATCTTGCTTCCGGATATATTGAAAATACACACTTCTCTTATTATCCTCTTCTTCTTCTTTTTTGGTTTAATTATAAATCATTTATTATAGCCTATGTGTCTATATTCTCTCATTTAAATCAAATGTTTCATGAATCATAATTCATTAATCTTGAAGTTAAAAATAAAGACTTGGTATCCTAAAGGCAAACTCTATTTACTAACGGCCTTTATTTTGACATTTTTTTAAATGATTTTTTGGTGATGTATTCTCGGAAAGTAATTAATAAGAAAAAGAACAAGACTATACAGGTTCTGAAATCCAACAAGATGCGTGCATATCATGATTCAGTGAAAAGGAATCCAAACTAATCTCATCAGAGTTCGACAATTTCTTATTGGATTGACTTTTGATGACACTTAACGACAACAATACGAATAATAAAAAGTTAGAAAGCAAAAAAAGACAATAGGAAAAAACACAAATGCAACGATAATGAGTTTGTTCTAATAGTTGTTACGTGGGTTTTGAATAGTAAATTACTTTTGTTTTTTTCTTATTATTATTGATTTTTCTGTTAATTCGAAAATTCCTAAGTCTAGTCTCATCTATCTTCTAAAAATGTTTTAAATAAATTTATCTTTTCCAACGAAAATCGAAGTGTGTCCTAAATATTTGAAGTATATGCCGACAATTTGAAACCCTCGGACCCGAGTTTTGTTTAATTATACAAAACTCATAAAACAAAGTTATAAAATTTATTGAATCTTTAAGACATGCATTTTTAATTCAAAATACGATTGGTAGCTGATTAGTCAGCGACAATTCGGAGTAGAAGCTACAAATATTTAGGCTATCTGACTAATGTCTTTAAATGAGTTCTTAAATCTAAACTTAACTTAACTTAACTTAGTGAACTGTGGAAAGTGATGTGTAAAATGTAATGTGTGGTGATGATATAATGGAGACCCAATGATGCTACAACATGTGTCTACCCATAAGCACCCAGCCTAGATGACCAACACTGTGCATTATAACTACTGAAATTAATTATAAGATAATGAAAAATAACAAAGAAGAAGAAAAAATAATTGAAAGCTTTATAGCGAAGAAGAAGGGGTCCCCTCAAATGCTAATAGACGATGGATCCAAAAGGTAAAGTACATTTACATTACATCGTTGGGTGCAATTATTCATTCCATCTATCTCAACCCCTCCTTTGTTCCCTCTCCCCACCCATTTTTTTTAATTAAAATTTTATAAATACATTTATTTCTATTTGTTTGCATTTATATATATGTCATTTGACTTCTTTTTTCTCCTTACTCCATTTGTTTGTTTATATTAAGGTATTATTCAAATGATTCTACATCTTCGTATGGTTTATGTTCAATGGAATGTTTTTTTTTCCAAGGAATATATACCAAACTTTTAAATTTTATTTTTGATGATATAGTTTTTGGACTTCAAGACGTACTATCCTATCTCAATCAAAAGGACAAGCCCACTTAGTTATCTCATGATTTTTTATACGGATCACAATTCATAGTTCCCAATAAATGAATGAACAAGGCATATAATGAAAATTTTAAAATCTTCTACAAGCTTTTAGGTAAAATGTTAGTTCAAGGAATATTTAAAAATCGAGCAATACAAAAATATAATAAAAATTCAACATATATTCCTGAACTCAGCCGCTGAAAAAGAGCAGAAAAAGAGCAACTAATAGAAACCATAAAACTATATATAATACACACTCACACATAATATACATTATACAAATAATAAAAGTTTACAAGACGACGTCAAAAACTTTAATTAAAAAAAAACGCACCAAAAAGACATGACTATAAATAAATAATAAACACACATGGTCTAAACTAAAATTCCACACAAAAAGAGAAAGAATTACAATTTAAATTTAGTTCTTCCTCAAGCTTCTCTCTTCCAAGATCACTACTACTACCTTACGTCTCTCTCTCTCTCGATTTCTCTCATTTTCCATCTTTAATATTTCTTTGATGATTTTCTAAAAAGAACCAAACTCTTTAAGTTCTTTAATTTTCTTCACTAGAAAAAAAAAAAAACAAAAGAGAATGAAGAAGACAATCAGGTGCTGCATCGCCTGCATACTACCGTGTGGAGCTCTGGACGTGATCAGAATCGTTCACTCCAATGGACACGTGGAGGAAATCAGTGGCACGATCACAGCCAGCGAGATCATGAGGGCCCACCCAAAGCACGTACTCAAGAAACCATCTTCTCCACCGTCCGATCACGACGAGAGTGACGTCATCTCAGCCACAAAGATCGTTGTTGTTCCTCCCGAAGCTGAGCTCCAACGTGGCAAGATTTATTTCCTTATGCCTGCAGCTAAATCTGATAAATGCGGCGGAGGAAAGATCCACCGGGAGAAAAGTAACGCAACCGCCGTCAAGAAACGCTCACAGCATCACCGGCAGCATCGTGACGGCGATGATAAGAGTAATGGAGAAAGTCAAAACGATAAAGATAAAAATTACGAGAAGGATTTATTGATCTCTGATCGGTACTTGACGGAGATATTGTCGGAGAAAGTCGCGACGCAAAAAGATCGGAGGAAAGGACGCGTCGGCGTTTGGAGGCCGCACTTAGAGAGCATATCGGAGATAATAAGTGAAGATTGAGAAAACGGCATCGTTTCCGAGGATTACTTGATAGTAAAAATAGTTTTTTTTTTTCACCATCATTTTTTTTTACATTTCTATCGCCGGTTGTGCGATAACGATTATTATCTGTTTAGAACTTTGATCAACAACAGTAATTTCAACTCATATATTTGTTGAATTTTGAAAACTTTTTAGTTCTAACTTGTTTTCATTGTTATAAACATTATGAGTATTGTGACTTGTGTATATGAGATTTTAAGATGGCTGCTAATCCCACTATTACCTTTTCATCTCCAACTCATCATTCATGGATAATCAAAAGGATGTTTTTGACTTATTTTACACAAACTTGTGTATCAATTTGGATTTGAGCTGAGCCATTAAGTTTGATTTGACGATTTTATCCAAAAAAAAAAGTTTGATTTGGTGGTCAACAATGAGACAATTACGTAGTGATGTATTTTTATAAATATAAAAATGCCACATCTCAAGTTAACAATTTATCACATTTAGATTTTAAAGATACTATAACCTATTTCACGCTGGTTGAAACTCGACCATACACTATACTAATTCATCCTAGCTACATCATAAAAGCTAACAAAATTACACTAAGAGCGGTGTCCATGGTTTAATGAATATTATTAGGGGTAACAAATATAGAAGAATTTTTTTAAAGAAAGAGAATGGAAAAGAAAATGCTTTATTTCTTCTTGTGACTCACTATGGCAAGTTGTGACTTGTGAGTAACGTCTATGGCAAGAATCCGAGAACTTGTTTCGCCAAAAATGGAAAACTTGGTGCCCCAAAACCCTAATTTCCCCGTCTTTTAACTTCAACTGGAGATTGAAGATGGCAGAGATTCTAATTCATCAACATCATTTAGGGTTTCTTTGTGTAAACTCTCGTTAATGTCTCACCTTATTTCCCGACTCTCCAACCTCTCTCCCCGGAGCCATTCACTCGTAAGCTTCTCCATTCCCTTCCCAAACAAAACTGAGTTCTTCTCTAGAAATTGCCCTATGTTCTAGAGAAAATAATTGAACCTTTTGGTTTCTGAACTCTCTGTGTGTAACTAATATATATGGGCAGGTTCGTCTGTTTCATCATCACCCACCAACCCTTATTTTGCACTTGCCTACACTGCGGAAGCCTTACCAAGCGGCGGAAACATCGGAGATGTCCTCTTGTTCGACGCTGCTAAAGAAGATATGCTCACTGTACCTGACAAAACAATACCGAATAGCTTCTTGAATGGAAAGGAGTCGGAGCTTCCCATGGATGGGCATTTTTCTATGACTTGCAAGATCGTTCTGTGTGTATCACCGACATTTTCAACCCTTTGGCTTCCAAATCAAACCCGGAAACGATTCCTCTGCCTCCGCTTACTGCTCTAAAGTCTTGTCAAACCCAAGTTGTTTGGAATGTGGCAATGTCCTCTTCTCCTCCTGATCAAGAAGACCAAGATTGGGTTGTTGCTATCAAGTTCTTGGGTAGACAGATTAGTCTATGTAGGCTCCGTCGTGACCTTCGTTGGACTAATATCTTAACCCCTTTGGACTACTCAGAAAACTCAAATCTAATGTATTCTAAAAGAGACCAAAGGTTCTACTTGCCTACTCCTGGAGGCCACCACTTGTTCTCCTATGATCTCAACTTCAAACAAGACAAGGATACTAAGATCCATGTGTTGCAGTTTCGTGACCTTCCGAAGTTGCTCAATCCGAGTGGAAAGAGTTGGGTTTGTGTTGCAGGACGGAATATCTGGTGGAGTCAGCCTCCACTGGTGAACATTTTCTCGTCAAATGGTATCTATATATCTTTTATTTTACTAGTATGCATTTACATAAATTGTTACAATGGCTAAAACATGTCGTTGGATTTTTTTTACTTGCATGCGTGCAGGTATAGCCAGGGCTATTTCAAGAATGGGCAAGGCTATCATACGAAGCGGTTCATGGTGTTTAGGGAGGAGGAGACAATGCTAGGAAGATACACATGTTACACAGAGGACATAGACGATATATGCATATTCCTTTCAAAGAGTGAGGCTTTCTGCGTCGAGGCTAGCTCTTGCCCTGGTCTCAAGCCTAACTCTATCTATTATATAGGACATGGCTTTGGTATTTACGATCTTACCACCAGAACCTCCCGTACTTTTCAACCTCCAGAAGGTGCACCAAAACGTCTCACAGTTCCTTACTGGCTTCCCCCATTTTCTATCTAGTGGCTACAATCGGTGTGTCTTGGGTCAATCCTGTTTTCATTTTTAGTTCCTCTGGGCCCTTACTTGAATTTTAATCATTTTCTTTTATAGGGGATTAACATAAGTATTAAATAAACCTTTTTCGTTTGCTAAATGATAAATCTTTTGAATTTTGAAAATGCCATGAAAACTTCTTTGGAAAATATATATATCTTATTATATAAAATTGGGTTGCATTCACGAGAGATCGACACATATCAAAATTATAATTCATAAGATTATGACATGTGTTGGTTGATCGATAATATTATGACACATGTCATAAAAATTATGTTAGTTTTGTTTTCTTTAATCAAAAGGAAAATCAAAGAAAAATATTAAATAATAAAGTGGATAATTTTTAGTTTTAATTTTTCTAATATATGTTAAATCTTTTATTTCAATAAAATTAAACATTTTCCAAATTTAGATTTTTATATTATTATACTATTTAAATTTCAATAAATTTATAAATTTTTAAGGAATTGTGAAGAATTTTGGCGATTAAACGTGCGAAAAAGGATATTTGGTTTAGAACCGATTGATGATTTAAACCAGAAGATTTCAGAAGGAAACCAAAGATCTTACCAGAAAAACTTCTCGCCTAGATATGAGCGAGAACATAACCGCCAGTTACTAGATTCGTTTTTTCATATCTCACGCTAGACCTGTGCATTCGGGTTTAGTTTAGCTTTTTGGGTTTTCAGGTTTAAAGGCCTATGACCTATTCGGGTATTTATAATTTTTTGTTTGGTTCTGTTGTTCCAAGTTTGAGTAAGGTTTTAGTACACAAAATATCAAAAAAAAAAATGAAAAATTGGTGAAATTTTCACAAATATAACTATGAACTTTCAGATATTTTTTTGTTAATTTTTGGTATTTTAGTTATTTTAAGTTTAAAAATAATTGATATTTTGTGTTTATAATAATTATAGGGTAATTAGGTTAAATAAAATTTAAATACAATTAATATTTTTGGGTATATAATTGTATTTCAAATATTTTGGATATCCATTTAGTTTTAAGTTTGGTTCGGATTTGGTCCTTCGGATATATAAGTCTATGACTGACATATTAGTATTTTGTCCCATTTTAGCTAGTCTTTTCATATTGTTTTCGAGTCTTTTCGAGTCTTTTTGTGTCTTTTCAGGTATTTTAAGGCTCTGGAGCATGGATTGAAAATGTTGGAAGACATTGGAGCAAAAGGAGCAAATTTGAGCCAAAAGAAGATTTTTCCGCCTGGTCGAGCACCTGCTCGGACCTGGCGAGCACCTGCTCGACCTATTTTACCTAGGGACGCGTTTTTAATTTATTTTATTTTATTTTTAGAATAAATTGAGGCAAGCCGCCTCAGAGATTCATTCACGTTCGTTCTCAGACTCAGTTCTTCATTCTAGGTTTTATTTTTGGTTTTCAAGACTACACACTTTGTTCCTTTGTTCGATTTTGGATTTATATTATTCAGCCTTGGATCTCTGTTCCTCTACTGTCGATCAATCCACAACTTGTTTGAGAAGTTTTCCTGAACCTTATTCTTTCAATAAATCATGAATTCATCTCTTTGCTTTGTTGTATTTGATCTTGCCATGTGTGAGTAGATCCATAGCTAGGTTAGGGTTTTCAATGGTGAATTAGGTTGTTAATGGCTGAGCACAAATAGGAATGGAATTTATATGTCTTTGCCAATAGGGGTTCGTAATGCCTAGGTTAGTTTGATCACCTAGCCTATGATTTTTAGGTTAAACTTATTCATGAGAGTGCTCTAGGTTGCTAGAAAAATCATTGGTGAGCAATTGACGCGCAGCCAACGAGAGTTGATTGCTGCGGTTGATTGTGAACATATTGAACTTGTTTGTTAATGCTTATCGTCTTCATTAGATCCGGGCGAGAGTTTCGGACTCTAGGTTGTTAGATAAAGGTGTCGATACATCACGAGAGTGGGGCGGCATTCATTTGTGTTTGAGTTCTAGACCGGTAGTTAATTGGCCCTGAATAGTTGCTCAGTTTTATCTCCTAATCACCAGCGAAATACCTTGACCTAGTGTTTTTATTAATTATTTTTACATCGATTTATTTTATTTATTTGCTGTTCCGAAAATTCAACAAAACCCATATTGTCTTAGCTTTAAATTAAAATCTATAATTTCATAGTGTAACCTTGGTCTCTGTGGATTCGATACCCCATATACTACTGCGTGTGTCTGTGCACTTGCAGAAAATATTTTAGGTTAATACTCGACACATCAATGACCCATTCGGATTTTTGTCGGGTTGGTACCCCTTTTTGGGTTGGATTCGGTTTGATTATTCGGGTTTTAGATATTTTGTCCAAGCTTATCTTACACGGTGGTCGCAAAAATAAACAACAAAATATAACCAAAAGCTACTAGACATGATATAAATTTTTAATATATTAATAATAAAATTTTAATATAGAAAGTTAAATTAATTTATTTATGTAAGAAAAACATTTGTAAAATAACTATCTTTTCTAACTAAACATATTTTCTATTTTTTTCCCTAAAATAATTTAAGATATATTTTTAACAACAAATATTTAGTTTAATGAATTTGTTTACATTTAATTTATTTTAAAATTAAGAAACCCACTCATCAGACAAGTCCTAATCTAGTATATATATATACCTTAATTAAAAATGAAATATAAATCTGTCAATTGTATGATTTCGGGTTTCTTTTACTAATAAAGTACAATCAACACATCTAAACTATATACAGTGTTTTGACCCCAAAAAAACTATATACAGTGTGTATTGATCTTACAACCATGATGAGGTGTATTAAAATTTTGCTATTATAAAAGAGATTCCGAGTTCAAGAGATTTCGTATTATTGATCAATGTGTCAAGCCCTTACATATATAGCTAGCTATACAACTGTAATCATAAATCAAGGAATGTCTCTATCAAGTTATACCATATTTACAATATCTCTATCAAGTTATACCATATAAGTATCTGTTAGAAGATATGCCTTGTGGAAGAAACCAAGAGCAGACCAAAGGAGAACGGTCCAAACCAATCCCGAATACGTCCCCTCAAGCTGGAGCATACAGATTACGTATGTCTAGCTTGGACTTGAAATAACAGGAACCATCTTGTCCAATCGCCTTAGTTAAGATGTCTGCAAGTTGAGACCGAGATTCCACATGATGCAGATGTATGCTGTGAGTTAGGACTTCATCACACACAAAAAGTAGATCAATCTCGATATGTTTCATTCTTTCATGAAATACGGGATTGGTGGCGATGTAAATAGCCGATTTACTGTCACACTGAACCACCATAGGCTGGTCGTGAAGAACACCTAAGGTAACAAGCATGCATTTTATCCAAATAAGCTCTTAGACCAGAGCTGCAATCGCCCGATATTCAGCTTCTGCGGACGAATGACTCACTGTTTTCTGTTTGCGAGTTTTCCAAGACACCGGTGAGTCTCCAAGCTGAATGAAGTACCCTGTGACTGAACGACGTGTTAACAGACAACTGCCCTAGTCTGAGTAACACCAACCCGTATTCTGAAAGTTAGCATCCGACCTTAGTAAAATCCCTTGGCTAGGATCAGACTTTAAATACCGGACCACTCTCAAAGCAGCATGCCAATGATCTATTCGTGGTTTCTGCATGAACTGTGCCAGAACATGGACACAAAACGCAAGGTCTGGGCGAGTTACTCCCAAGTAAATGAGTCTACCTAAGAGACGTTTATATGGTGTAGGATCAGTGAGCAAATCGGACTTGGAAATGGCAAGTTTATGATTTTTTCCAAAGGAAATTTTGCCGGTTTCGCGCCGAGTAGACCTGTCTCATTTATGATGTCGAGGACATACTTTCTTTGTCAAAGATAGATGCCAGTTGCACTCCTTGCAACCTCAATGCCTAGAAAATATTTCAATTCCCCTAAATCTTTCATATGAAAGCAAGAAGATAAGCAATCCTTGAACGATTCTGTGGCTTTAACACTACTTCCGGCAATGATAAAATCATCGACATAGATAAGAATATGAATCCGAGTTGTACCTTTTTCACAAGTGAATAGGGAGTAATCATCGAGTGACTGCTGAAATCCATATTCAAGTAAAGCCGCAGACAGTTTGGCGAACCAACATCGTGGTGCCTGTTTAAGACTGTAAAGAGACTTTCGCAGCCGACACACCTTGTTTTTATTATCCGATTGAAAACCAGTGGGCTCTTCATGTAAACATCCTCATCGAGATCCCCATGTAAAAAGGCATTGTGGACATCCATCTGATGTACAATCCAACCTCGCTAAGCAGCAATATCAATAAATAATCTCACAGTTCCCATTTTTGCAACAGGAGAAAACGTCTCACCATAGTCTTCTTCCTCTGTTTGTTTGTTTCGCATTGCTACCAATCTGGTTTTATATCTTTCAACCATTCCGTCTGACTTAAACTTCACTTTAAAGACCCATTGACTCCCAATGGCCTTCTTCCCAGAAGGGCGATCTTCAATAGTCCATGTTTGATTTTCTTCTAAGGCACCATACTCGGAGCCAATAGCATTGCGCCACTTTTCCTCTTGCATTACCTATTTGAATGATTTTGGTTCCAACGTTGAAATCACAGCAGCAACATACGCTATGAGCTTCTCGGAAAAACGGTGAACATCATCAGTAGAAGCAATCGGATATATAACTTCATCGCGAACCATATTACTCTCTTCTTGTTGTTTCTGTGGTTTTGGAGCTTGCTTTACAACAAAAATTTTCAAGCGGACTGAAGGTGCCTTTTGTCTTTTCCCTTTGCCTAATTCATCAGTTGTTGAAGTTGTAGGTGCCTGAGCCACAGGTGGAACAGACGGTAGAGATGGCGGGAGCGGAGCTGGTGGTGGAGGAACGAGAGGAGGCGTTGGAGACTGACGGGGTTCTGATCGTTCCGTCTCTGTTTCATTGTGCCGAGGGTCGACATCAGGAGAGATAAGCGGCTGTGATTGACTTGAAAATCCAACTTCAATAGTAACTGGTCTTTTGTTATTGGGCCCAGACAGCCCATTGTCTTCGTCGACTAAATTTTCATAGAGTGGAGCCCATAAATTTGGTCTTTCTTCAGTATCAGACGGAGGAATTAGAGGATTCAATGGTGCAAACGGAAATTGAGTCTCTGAGAAGACGACATCACATGAAACAAAAAACTCCAATTTCTCCAAATCATATAAACTCCAGCCCTTCTTCCCATAGGAATACCCCCCATGAATACACACCATTGACCCCTAGAAGCAAACTTGTCACCACTTCGAGATTGATCATGAGCATAACATAACGAACCGAAAACTTTGATGTGATCAAACGATGGGGGTTTATTGAATAAACTCTCAAACGGTGTGCTGTAGTCTAGAACAGAGCTTGATGTTCGACTAATTAAATATGCAGCGGTAAGTATGCATTCACCCCAAAATTCAATGGGTAAAAATGCTTGAAATCTCAAAGCTCTCGCAACATTTAAATATGACGATGTTTCCGTTCAGCCCTTGCATTTTGTTGAGGTGTTCCGACGCAAGACGTTTCATGAACAATGCCATTAATGCAAAAAAATTCTGTCAAACACATAAATTCGGTTCCGTTGTCACTCCGTATTGTTTTAACTTTTGTGTCGAATTTCCTTTCAATTAATGCACAAAACTTTTTCAACTGATGAGAGACTTCACGTTTTGTTTTCAAAAGATACAACCAAACACCACACGAGAAGTCATCCACTATTGTTAAAAAATACCTTGCTCCTGAATGTGATGGAATTCGATAAGGACCCCATAAATCAACATGAACCAACGCAAAAAATTTTGAACTTTTATTCATACTCAAAGGAAAACTATCCCTTGTCTGCTTTGCGCGAAGACAAATGTCACATGGGTTATTCAAAACATGAGAAGAAACAGAACTAGAAACTAACGGAAGCTTCCCTAACACTTTAGACGACGGATGACCCATCCGAGAGTGCCACAGCTCAAACAACTTGGTTTCTTTCGTGGTGACTGATGCAGCGATCTCCATACTACGAAAGTGAAAGGTACCACCGACTCTCTTACCTGCTCTAATCACCATCCTCGAAATGCGTTCTTGAACCACGATAAACTGATCAGCCAACTGAATAACACATTTATTCTCATCCATTAATTGCCCCATAGAAATTAAATCGGATGTCATTTCTTCGACATAATAAACGGATTTCATAACCAGATGACTACCAAGACTTATAGATCCTTCTTTATAAGAGACTTGTTCTCTACCATCAGCCATAATAATCAGAACTGGTGGCATTTCACGCAAATTCGATAAGGCATCAAGCCTTCCCGTAAGATGATGTGAAGCACCGGTATTGAGAATTCAAGGAGAAAAGGAAGGCGTACCAGATTGTTTTTCATTGGAAGACGAAGGTTCTTGTCCCACATTGAGGATTGATTTAATCATTTTCCATTGTTGAGTTCTAAGTCCAAGAGCACCATCGCGATCCGCATCCGTTAAAACATGATTTGCTTGTTCAGTTGCCAAGTTCTCAATATTGGGTACATAAACCCTATTGGCAAAAGCTGGTGAGGTTCCACGTCCTCTATCACCCCACCACTCCGGGTATCCAATGACCGCGTAACAGCGATCTGCCGTGTGACCGAAGCGATTACACAACTTGCAAGAAAAAATCTTTTCCTTGTCATCACCACGGTACCGAGGCTTAGCTTGAACCGCGAAAGCAACCCTGAGCACGCAAATCCTCTTCCTGACGAACGATGTTATACACTTCTTCAAGTGATTGAATTGGCGTTCGAGCTACCAGAGTTGACCTCACTGCTCGGATCTGATCATCAAGACCAAAGAGGAATTCATGGGTCTTGTCTTCCTCACGATCAGCCTCATGCGCAGCACCAAGGTTGCAAGTACACTTGCCGCATTTACACACTCTCAACGGACGATGTGTGGCGAGGTTATCCCAGATCCGGTTAAGTTTTTCAAAGTAAGCTTCAATAGCTAAGCCTCTCTGTTTGCAACACGCAAGCTCAGACTTCAGCTGCTGTAATCTCGAGCCATTCATGACTGAGAAACGCTTCTTCAGATGTTCCCACAAGTCCTGAGCCACAACCCTATGAGAGATCGTAGATCTGAGGCTTGGTTCAATTGTCATTTTGATCCATGACACAAGTAAAGCCTGAATGGTTTTCCAGTCTTCAAAATCAGTGGAGTTCTCGTCTGGCTTAGGGATAGATCCATCGAGAAATCCATATTTCTTCCGTGACATCAACGCTGTTCGAAAACCACAAGCTCATTCATCATAATTGCTCCCTTTCAAGAGTGGATGAGAGATGACGGCTCCAGGATTGTCAGCAGAGGTCAGGTCGTAGGGTGAGATTGTTCGTCTCACTTCAGTAGCGGCGGCGCTGGAGGAGTTCGTTTTAGTCGACATGACCAAGAGAGAGGAAAAAAATTTCAAGGTTTTTCGATTTGATTTTCAGGCTCTAATACCATAAAAGAGATTCAGAGTTCAAGAGATTTCGTGTTATTGATCAACGTGTCGAGCCCTTACATATATAGCTAGCTATACAACTGTAATCATAAATCAAGGAATGTCTCTATCAAGTTATACCATATTTACAATATCTCTATCAAGTTATACCATATATGCACTTGTTAGAAGATATGCCTTGTAGAAGAGACCAAGAGCAGACCAAAGGAGAACCGGTCCAAACCAATCCCGAATATATTATGCTTAGTATGGGGATTTATTAGCAATCCAAGCTGGTTGAGAGAAACAAAAACGAAAACATACTTCAACCATAAAACACCAATGAACCAAACACAACAGCCATGGAAACTAGTTTGAAACCGGTGGAAGCCAGTAAGGGAGGCACGGCATCTCTTTTGGTGCACCTTTTGGGTGTTCAAAATGACGGGATGTTTTGGTGGTGAGATCGTAAACAGCAAAGCCATGGCCCATATAATAAATGGAGTTAGACTTGAGACCAGGGCAAGAGCTAGCCGAAACGCAAAAAGCCTCACTCTTTGAAAGAAAAATGCACATATCTCCAATGTCCTCTGTGTAACACATGTTTCTTCTCCCCTCCTTTGTCTCTTCCTCTCTAAACACCATGAGTATCGGTAATGTGGACCAGTCATGGGATGCCCGGGAGTACCTGCACGGACACATACGAGCCAAAAGGTGTTTTTAGCATTTGGAAGTAATGTTTGCATGTTACTTGGGAAGAAAGCAATCTAGTTAGGAAAGATTCTCCCGAAGGTGACTCCACCCAGTAATCCTCCTTAAGACACGAATCCAAGAGCTCCCACTTGGACTGAGGCAACTCGGGAAGGTTGTGAAACAGCAACTCATGGAACTTAGGGTAGTCGTCTTTGTGAAATTGTAGATCCCATACGCACATATAGTTGCCTCCAGGAGCAGGCAAGTTGAAAGTTTGACCTCTCTTGGAATACATCAGATTTGAGTTTTGTAAGCTCTCAATAGGGATTGAGATGTTAGTCCAGCAGAGGTCACGAAGCGGCCTGCAGAGACTCAGTTGGTTTCCCAAGAACTTTATACCAACCACCCAATCTTCTTGATCTTCTTGATCAGGAGGTGAAGAGGACATTGCCACATTCCAGACTTTTTCAGTTTGGCAAGAGTACAGAGGAGTAAGCGAAGGCAGAGGAATCATCGTAGGGTTTGATTTGGAAGCCAATGGGTTAAAAAGGTCGCTGATACTTAGGGAACGATGGTGCCGGTCACAGTAAAATCCCCATCCATGAGAAGCTCCCACCAATTCGGCGTTAACGATCTCTTTGGGTAGTGTTTTGTCAGAGACTATGAGTAACTCTTCTTTGGCTGCATCGAACAAGAGAAGGTCTCCGAGAATGCCTCCGCCCGGCAAGGTTTTGTCAATGACGCAAATCGTCAAACAAGGGCTGTTCGAAGACGATGAAAACAAACGAACGCTCTTGTGTATCTGTTAAGTCCAAAACGCATGTCATTCACTTGTCTAAGCATTGAAAAACGAACAAAGGGGTCGAAAGAGTCTTATGAAAAAATTCAATTTTATTCGGTACTACTTACTACTTAACAATTAAAATCTTAAAATTTTGTGAGAAGAAGCTTACGAGTGAATGGCTCCGGGAAGAGAGGTTGGAGAGTCGGGAGAGAAGGTGAGCCATTAGAGAGAGGTTCCACAAAGAAACCCTAAATGATGTTGATGAATTGGAATCTCTGCCATCTTCGATCTCCAGTTGAAGTTAAAAGAGGGGGAAATTAGGGTTTTGGGCATCAAGGTTTCCATTTTTGGCACAAGAAGAAATAAAGCTTTTTTTTTTGCTTTTATATTTTCCATAGCCGTGGAACCCTGCTCCTAATGTGGTTTTGTTACTAACTTTTACGACTATAGGATGAGTGTATGACCCAGTTTTAAGAGCAACCAAACCAGACAGAAACACATGCGAGTTTCTTGTGTGTCACTCAATCTGTGATCAAAAGACTCCCAAGTCCCAAGTTTTTATTTTTGTTTTGAAGGACTTGCTTTATTAGAAAAGAGTTTTAAGTAATTGGTACTCCCAAGTCCCAAGTTATCGTAACCAAAGTTTCGGAATACCGGTTAAAAATGAAACCGAACCGAAGCGAAAACGTCCCAAAATAGGTAAGCTCTTAAACCCTCCGCCTCAATATAAATGGCGATAGAGACTCGAAGGTCTGATCTCAAACCTAAATCAAGACAACACGTTTTCTTTCCTAATCATCTGTGAATCATGTTTTGTAATCGAAAGTGATGATAAGAAATTGTCGCCCCAGTCTTATCTGCATCCACTACGGTGGTATGTAATATGGTGATTGACTATTCAAGTCTGATTCTCTTTATTTGTTTTTCCTAAAATCTTCAACTTTTTTTTAGTTATGAAGTTTTGAAAGGAAGTGATGAAATGGCATAAATGTTTTGTGACACCCAGTCTGATCTGCTTCTGCAGAGTGAGTGATTTGCCATATTCTCTGATCCTTTTTCTTTCATTTTTCTTGTTTTTCAATTATTTGAGGAGGAATGAGGAATAAAACCATAAACGTCTGCAAATCTGAATTACAGTGTTGATTATATGACATGCACTACCATCTGACCTCTCTTTTCTATATATTTTTGTATTTATGAGTTATCTGCAATCAATGATGAAATTGTGTCAAATATAATGATTGTCTAGTGATTATTAAACCCTACAAGATCACCATCTTTCGCCTGAGATTGCTGATAACTCTCTTTTAATCAATTATTTTATTGTTGATTGCCTATGGTATCTGATGTCCAAAGTTAATAAATTGTATTTGGACATTTCGTTTTTCTTAGGCAGAAACTGAACAAACAGACTTTGCGACACTGCTAGCTTTTTTCATAAGCTACCTGTTACTTTTATATCCTGTTTACATCTGTTTTTCAATCTCTGCTTTTTTTTTTTGGTTTTAATTTTAAGGAGTGTTATATATTTTTCTTATCATCTCATGCTTTTTCTCAAGTGTTTTTTAGTTTGTTTATTTTCAATCTTATGTAGTACTTTCTTATTGATCAATATGGTTACCCCTAATCTATTTGAATTATCATCATGTGTGGTTGTTATCTTGATCTTATGAAGTCTATTTGGTACGATCCCAATTCAGTGATTCTTCCTTATTTTTTTTTTTGACAAGTTTCATCTCGATTGCTTGGACTTAAGTGGATTATACATTGATACCAAAGTTCCAATAAAGTGTTTATTGGACTATATGGAGTTGCTACTATTTGTATCAAAGTTAGTTGTATACTTGTGTTTGTTCTACTGGTAATAAAAGATGATGACAGAGTTCACTTCACTATTCTTTGTTATCTGAGCATCAAAGTTCACAAAACAAATAAACAAGAGGGAAATAAGTGTATGGCTCATTTCGTGCTAAAGCTTAGGCCATGGCATACATGTCCATGCAAAGCCGTAATTCAAAACAAGTATGGAAAAGGAGTTTTGATGGTCCATAATTAGTAATGTATAGAGTGGGAAAGATTTTCCTCGATAAAGATATCCTCAGATTTTTAAACTCATCTTGTTGTTTCAAAGGTTGGGACTCGGGATATTTAATTTCTTTATGATAAAAGATTCCATGGTTTATCCCACTCATGAATCTCTTAACAGCAAGTTTGAGAAAACGACGGTAAGTTTAATGCTTCTTGTTAGTGGCTGGTGTCCACATACAATCCATGTGTTTATCAGTTTCATTGGATCATGGAAATGAATCTTGAAAAGCGTTTACTGAAATTCTTACACAGAGCAGGGTTGCCTCTCACATCTTACACTGAGGAAATGCTTGCTACAATAATTAGGATAAGGATTTTATTGGTGTTTAGGACCAATGTAAGAACTATAAGTTACAATTTTGAGACAATTGTCTTTTATACAACTTTCTTCAATGCAAAAAAGGGATACAAATATTCGACTAATACATGTAAGAAACAATCAATTGGATCGTAGAAGAAACAACTTACTCATAAAAGTAAAACTATATTAACCCACAATTCTTCTTTGTTTCCTTATTCTCAAGCTATTGCAGACTTAACTGTCTCAGCCTCTGTAGGACGCCACCATGACTTCTGAACTGAGAGCAATCCTTCTCCATCTTTGGAATGTGTCATTCTTACATTCCACTTCATCGATTTCACCATCTTCTCAATTTCTCCTATCGTTTCCATGTCATCTCTTACTATAAACGTTCCTTGTGGTCTAAGAATCCGGTCCACTTCAGCCATTACTGACACTAAGTTGCACCTAAACAGTTTTGTTTATTTATACATACTCATCAGATTTTGCAATCTAAGAAATTTTTAAACCAACGGAGATGCTTTATGTGTATGTGTGTATACCTCTTATTTAGTGCAGAGAAAAGATGATCAGCATGAAGAAGGTCATAAGTCCGAGGGTAAGTGCTGAATGATTCACACCAATCATGATAGATTCCAAACAAACCACGTTCGTATATAATTGGAAGTGTATCAGGTGAGTCGATAGGAACTACATTCATCACCCAAAGTTTCAGATCCTTCAATGCAGCAGCAAAACTGAAACCCACAAGACAGAGAGTGGTTTCATTAGAAACGAATCAATAGAGCCAATTTTATTTTGATGAAAATTTGTATAAGCTTTTTGCTTACCCTCCATAGACAGCTCTCATGTCCATCACATTTCTCACATAAGACCAATCAATTCCCATACCGTTGAGGTATGACTTTGAAACAATTGTCTTCCAGCGTTCATTGTCTGCTGTGAAATCCTCTTGTGCAGGCTTTCCATACACACCTTCTTGAGAATCTAACCACTGAGGAACAGTCTCCACTCTTTCTGGCCACTTTTCCGGCCAAACTGCTCCGCGTTTTGATGAATCTTCTGTTACCTTGTGCATACATGCCTCAAGTGGAACATTCCTGCATCAAACACACATAATTTAGCAACGGAATTGCATTGGCTTACTAGTCACTTGCTGTGAGAAGGGATATAGATCAACTACCAAGCAGCATTTTGGTCATCAGAGTCTTTGCAGAGAGGTGGCTCATTTTGAGATCTTTTGTTGTAGCATTTATTCGTCATTGGCTTTTGGTAAATGGCAGCACCAACTTCATTCAGTTCATCTTTCTTAATCGTCATCAGTTTCCAGCACATTGCCTTTGTTAGCTCCGACATAGCTACAGAAAAACAGAAAAAACATCTCACAAGTAAGTTAAAAATCAATTACCAAAGCCCTCTTCATGGCCAAGCAAAATAAAATACATTTTACCAACCTTTCCATATGCCAACATCTTCCTCAGTCTTCCTGTAGACTGGAGTCGCTGACCAGACAAAGAAACCACCCGGCCTCAATGCACGATTCAGTTCCAAAAGTAGTTTACCGCCTTCAGTTCAGACGACAAAGAAAATGCTATTCAATGAAACAAGAAAATACTAAATGACACTACAATATGAGAAACTTTTTACCTTCGATATGCCAAGGAACTCTACAACGAGCACAATGGATAAGGTCGAAAACAGACCCTGGAAAAGGTAATCTCTTGGTTCCCATAACATTTGACATTGCAGGAATACCACGTTCCAAAGCAAATTGCACCTGCGCCTCGTGTTCATCTTTAGGTGCAAATGACAAAGCAAGCACATCTCTGTCAAAAAGATACCCCCCAAAGCTAGCAACTCCACACCCAACATCCAATATAACACGGGTTCTATTTCCCCATGCAATATCAGGATATGACTGCAAAAGAATATAATAATGAGGTCAATAGTCAACTGAGAAAGCTGTGTAGACATTGAATGAAAGATCAATAACAAATTGTACCTCCTGGAGGAAATCAATGTAGTGAAGAGCACCGTTCTTGAACTGAGTACCTCCACCAGGGAATGTTAAGTATTCACCACTCATCTTCACCCAGTTTTGATGTCCCTTGACTTCTGCAAGCTTGGTGTGAGGAATATTGTTGTACCAGATCTGTGGCAACACAAAAACAGAATAGTTAATCTTACCATTCACGAATAACATAAAGGAGCACAATCAGTATTTTTTTTCTAATAAGTATATTGAAGTTTTTACCTTTTCTCTGCTCTTAGGCCACTTGATGGATCGCTTATACCCTTCAGGAAGAGGAACAAGACAGCTTGGAGCTTCCTTGGGACAATGCCTCTCACGATGTTCATAATGCTTTGTCGAATGAAGCTTCCTGATAGCTTGCCAATTGTCAAGGCAAGGGATGTAGTCTGGTCCAGCTGTCACATTGCAGACTTTCCATTTAATTGAAGACACTTGTGCTTTCTTCTCGTTCTGCGACTCAACCAATTGTGTTGACCAAGCCCCACTTCCGGTGCTTGACTCCTTAGTGATTTCAGCCTGGTCACCAGCTGGGAAAACATCCTTACTCTTCTCAGTGTTCTCTTCAGTTTCACCAGTGTTTTCTTCTGACTTCTTCTCGCTGTTTTCTTCAGATTCACTAGTATTTTCTTCTGTTCCATTACCATCCTCGGATTTGTTTTCCTCTGAGCTCTCTTCCAGTTGTGTTTTCTCCTTTTGCTTTACTTCATCACCTTCTGATTCCGTGTCTTTCTCACCCTCTCCATCTTTCCTATCCCCATCACCATTTTTGTCATCAAATTCTTTCTTTTCCCCAACTGACTCCGTTTTCTCACCAGGGTTCTCCTCCTCAGATTTCTCTGGTTCAGTCTTCTCTTCATTGCTCTCTGTCACAACCTCAGGTTCCTCATTCTTTTCTTCTGAAAAACTCTTGGAACCTCGATCAACTTCTTCATTTGTGAAGTCACTCTTAGTAGTAGATTCCACATTTTTTGTAGTCTCGCTTGAAGAGAAGTCAATAGACTCAGTTGGAGCAGACCATGAAGACATGAACATCCACGCACCAACCAAACAAAGAGAAACAACTAAAACAATGGTAATAGTTAAGCCATATCCCGATGACTTCTTCCCGTCAACACGAGAATATTTCCCCGATGCCATGTTCCTAAACCCACGGCACAACCCCTAGTTACATGCACCTGCAACAAAACCAATAACAGGAAGAAAAAGTGCAATGTAATTAGTGACTGATAAACAATTAAAATGTCAGCTTGGACTAGGAACGAAACTAACAAGTATTACACTCACAATAAGAGAAAAAAAAAAAGGAAGAGCTACAATGATTTTGGGTTCCTACACTATTGATATTAAACCATTGTAGATACTATTGACTAGTCTCAAATTTGAGCTATTTTCTTTAAAGTTTGTTAATTTCTGAGCTTAAACAGATGACAAAATAACACTAGAAAAGATCCAAAAACAACACGTAGCAGAGATCACCTAATTCCGGAAAAAACGGTTGTTAAAATTAGAAACACGAAATCATAAATTACCAAAAACACTCGATTTATAACTTCCATTAACAAATTAAACATTAGCCAAACCCAAATCACAATAATAATAGTATAAGCAAACATCAGTTGAGGGGTAAAGCTAACAAAGGAAAGATGTTGGACATTTCGGAATTTCGGAAGCAAAGAACATATAAAGAAAGCTAGAGAGACTGAAAGAAGTTGTTGTAAACTAAAGTAAAGATTACCAGAGAAATGAGTCTTGCCTCAGATCTCTCCACAAAGATTGCAACTTTGTGGGCAGAGAAAGAGAGTACAGTATTTTTCCAGATCCGGATCTAGTAGAAGGAGCGTGTTTTGATAGAATAATCCTCAAAGATTGCTAATTTTTATAGTATATCTTATAGAGGAGAGCAAGTGGTGATTGAGCAAATCTTACTACTTAGTCTGACACAGGTAAGTGTGGGTTACGGTGTTAAATTACCAGAATTTGGATCTCATTTCAAACCATTATTAATTACTTAGTACTATTTTGCTCTCTTTTATATAATTGAAAATTTTGTTTTCCGAATTTAGTTCTCTAAACGCGCGTCGGTCACCGACATAGACTTTTAAGGGAAAGATTTTCTAGTTCACATATTAAACGCCATCGTTTCATGGTTAGAAACAGCTAAGCTCGTGAAAACGCACGTGAGGAAAACTCAGACAAGGCCCATTAGGCCCACTTTTGCTATCTTTCCTGTTAGCCCATACTGTTTTTGTGAGAGAGAGTGAGAATTTTGGTTCATTTATTTTCTTTCTATTTGAATGGTTTATTGCAAAACAAAAAAGTCTGTGACCCAATCCGTCAACTCTTATTCGTTTCATGATTCTTTTTTTTTTCTGTCCCATAAATAATTATATTGGATTATAATAGTGGTTTTCCAATTTGTTTCCTTTTTTCTCTATCACCAACTTAACCTGAAGAAACATTTAGACATTAGCTGGTAACCATTTTTCTTTTATTGGGAAGATGTTGTACTCTCATTTTTTTTTGTAAGAAATATGTTCACCAAAGAAATGATTTAATCAGCGTAAATGTTACTTTAAAAAAAAACTAAAATTCGAAACAATAAGCAAACAAATCTAAATATTTAAATACAACTATTACATACATCCAAAAATACAACTATAAAATAAACAAGAAAAAAAAATCCAAATAAATGAAAAACAAAAAAACAATAACATCAACAAATACATGGTGGACCCAAGACTAAAGAGAAAAGGAAGAAGTGACACTTGTATAACTGAATATAGAGAAGAAGCTTGGTCCCAAAGTCTCAACAATTGCCTCTATATTCTTCATATATATAATGGATTAAGCCACTCTTCAAGAGTTTGACATATCATTATTTCTCTTGATTCATCTTCTTCTTCTATTTCATAATTCCAAATCATCCTTAATTTTTGTTGTTTCTCTTTAGTAATTAATTAACCAATTTAATCTAAAATTATTTATCTAATAGGTACATAGAAATAATATGATGCTTTTGTGTCCAAAAATCATATAGTTATTGATAATTCTTTTTATTCTAGAATACCAATTAATTTTCTAACATTATTCACATACTACCTGAGTTTGAATGATATTCCTCGACATATATAATTATCTAAAGTAATAATTGTTTTTCAATAAATTTGACAAAATAGAAGCCTACGCATACATAGGTATTCACCTAGTCCAAGAAAAGAATGCATGGGTATTCACCTAGTCCAAGAAAAGAGGCACATCGATCATCGACAAGTAGAGATCACAAATCAGAGGATAGCTGCTCGCTTAGCCTTAAATCAAGTACGTAAGATTTCTCAAATTAACTCTATGAATATTTCTTGTGCAACAAGTCATTTGTTTTCAGTTCTCATATTATACTATGTCTTGGAAAAGAAGAAAAGCAGTGTACGGAGCTCAACAAGTGTGAGAACCCTATGATTATTAGACTGAAACAAACAAATCCAATGAAATGTAGTTTTGATCATCTATATGTACATACACTTGGAGTTATTTGTTCACACATGTCTGAAGTCCATCTTTTCAGAGTAAATATGAACAAGTTTGAGAATGATTTTGTCTATACTATTTGCAAAATGATCAAACTTGTTTTCTGGAATCTAGAGACTAAACTATGATCAAAATTTGAAAAAGGGACTAAAATCTGATTAGAAAGGAGCAGTAACTGCATCTAGAGACTAAACTATGATCAATCTATGAGACTTTTCAGTCATTTCAATGTTTATTATAATACGAAAGTAGATTTTTCTAAATATTAGATGACCCAAGAATGTACCATAAGGTCCATAACCACTTAAAATTCTGCAGATTTAACAGTACCATAAGGTCCATAACCACTTAAAATTATGCAGGTTTGTAATAGCTCTAGAGAGCATCAAAGGGCCTACGAGTTCTGCATCTTTCATTCCTTTCACATGTCTTTGTAGGAATAAGATTCATGCACACCTCCACATGGTGCTGTCTTTTCAACAGAAGTTTTAATCCACAAGTTGATGAGCAGACTGAATTGGTTACTAAATTTGGGACCCCTTATGATCATATACAACAAAGACAGAAGCATGTGTTCTGTCTGGTTTGGTTACTCTAATATTATCTAACTTATTATAGTTTCTTCTTATATATATAATGCAGTAAGCTTATTGGATTCTTCATCAACCATAACTTGCATTCAAAGAGTTATACAACACAACTCACAAATTTCTTTTGCTTTCCGTTCTTGAAAATAATGATGAACGCAAAGAAGCTCTTGAAGATGGCAAAGAAATGGCAACAGAGAGCAGCCTTGAGCAGGAAAAGAATCTCATTTCAGAGGTCAAGTGCTACCACTAGCACCTCAACCGCTGCAGAGAAGGGCTGCTTTGTGGTTTACACGGCCGATAAAATCCGCTTTGCGTTTCCAATAAGTTACCTTAGAAACTCTGTTTTCCAAGAGCTCTTGAAGATATCTGAAGAAGAGTTTGGCCTCCCAACCAGTGGACCAATCACATTGCCATTCGATTCAGTTTTCTTGGAGTATCTCGTCAATTTGGTACAACGAAGATTGGACGGAGATACAGAAAAGGCTTTCATAATGTCAATATCTAGTGCTAGATGTTCTTTATATTGTTCTTTGCAACAACAAGAACATACTACTCAACAATTGCTTGTATTTTAGAGAACTAGAATGTAGCATAGCAATCTCTGTATTTGTAAAGATTCTATTAGGTTAGACAGATTATTTCAGAAATACAAACTATTATTATCTATATATCTCTTTCAGATTGTCCCAAATTCACTGTAAACAAAGAAAATAAAATAACTTTACACATCAATTGTTGACTTGTTGTCACAGTTTATTCAAAAAGTTTTTCTCTGAAACTTTCTGTCACAAAAAATGGTACAGTAGCTAAAACTTTCATTCATTGCAATTCATCAATTGTCTTATAGTTAATACAAGACTTGGTAAGAGCTATTACAAACACAAGAATGTTTATATGATTTAAGCTTAATCTATCTCAAGGAAATGTGAAATGTTAGCAGGAATAGTTGATTCACTGTCTTTCTTCTTGGCCAGAAAATCTAAGGACCTACATGTTCTTCATCTTTGCTTCACCAGCACATGTCTTCCTTTGCATCTTTCTATCGGATCATTAATTGTAACCAGATTTGTTGTCCATTAAATAAGTATAACAAATCTATTACTAATATGACTCATTTTTTTTTATCTGATGGACCACTAACCAACCTGGGACCCTTACGCTAATAATCAAAGCTGTACAGAAGCAAGAGTTTGGCAATTTTTGGCTTCTCTCGTACATATGTACAAGTTTTCAACTTCTCTTGTCTATGTATGTATAGAATATACCAATAGTCCTTCTCTTGCATTCTTCATCAATGTCTCAGTACCTAAATCTTGTCCTTATAGGATTCATACCCACCACATGATCATGTCTTCTCACCATAATTTGTCTAGTCCACAAGTTGATTTGCAGACATTATTACCAACTCGGAACCCTTATAGAGAAGAAACATAAGCATGTGTTGTGTCTGGTTAGGTTGCTCAGGAGCTTGTCACAAAGCCTGTCTAAACCTAATACTTTCTCCTTCTATATAATGAAACAAGCTTATGGTATTCTTCATCAACCACAACTTTCATTCAGAGAGCTTTACAAACAGAACTCACAAATCTTTTTCTCCTTCATTCTCCATCTCACTTTCAGATACAAAACTTTGTTTAAAATGATGATGAACACAAAGAAGCTAATCAAGATGGCCAAGAAATGGCAACAAAGGGCTGCCTTGAGCAGGAAAAGAATCTCATTTCAGAGGTCAAGTGCTTCTAGCAGCTCAACCGGTGTAGAGAAGGGCTGTTTTGTTGTTTACACGGCAGATAAAATCCGCTTTGCTTTTCCTATAAGTTACCTAAGCAACCCTGTTGTGCAAGAGCTCTTCAAAATATCTGAAGAAGAGTTTGGCCTACCAACGGAAGGACCAATCACATTGCCATTCGATTCGGCTTTCTTAGAGTATCTCATCAAATTAATCCAACGAAAAATGGATGGAGATACAGAGAAAGCTCTGTTATTGTCAATCTCTAGTGCTAGATGCTCTTTACAATGTTCTGTGCAACAACAAAGTAGTATTACTCAACAATTGCTTGTATCTTAGAGTTAGCAAATCTCTATGTTTTGTAAAGTTTATAGTGGATTAGATAAACAGATCATTTCAGAAATACAAACTTTTATTTTTTCTCTCATCCAAAATTCAAAATCAACTTCCATTTAAATGCAAAAGTTATCTTAACTTCAAAATCTCTGAAATCTGCTAAAATTTTCATTCACCATGATTCATCCAATGTCCATATGACCCTCTGTTAAGGCACACAAGACTACACAAGAACAAGAGATGTTTTTATCATTAGAACTAAATTAATCTGTCACAATAAAAAGAGACTACTAGTCAACAGTTACTTGTAATACAGAGTCTCTCAGACAGCTAAAATTTTTAGTTTAAAATTTAGTACATACAAAAACTATCTCAATGTAGAGTCTGATATACTATCCACCAAAGAAAATTCCAATTATTCTACAAAAGATTAGTTTGATGAAACTTAATCCGATTCTCTACAAAATTTATCAAAAATCTTGTTCTTGAAAGGTTTAAATATTGTCTGGTGTTCATCCATGCCCATGCTTTTGATATATATATTCTCAAAGGGAAATAGGTCAAGAGCCTTGAAAGTTTTCATTCATCTTAAGAGCTATTAACAACCATTGAAGTTTCTGCAGGTTTAGGGGTTAACGTCAAAAAGGGCCTACAAGTTCTGCATCTTTCAATTACTTGCAAAATTCTTTGTATCTAAATATTTCTGTATAAGATTCCTACTCACATCCATATGGTCATGTCTTTAACCAGAAGTTTTAATCCACAAGTTGATTAATAGATAAGATTGATTACCAACTTGGGACCCTAATGGTCATAGACAAGAAATACATAAGCATGTGTTATGTCTGGTTTGGTTGCTCTAATCTATATAAACTCTAATGGTTTCTCCTATTATATATAATGCACCAAGCCGATTGGATTCTCCATCAACCATAACTTGCCTTCAAAGAGTTATACAAACTTACAAATCTCTTTTTCTTTCCGATCTTTGTCTAGAAAATAACAATGAACACCAAGAAGTTAATCAAGATGGCCAAGAAATGGCAACAGAGAGCAGCTCTCAAGAGAAAAAGAATCTCATTTCAGAGATCAAGTTCTACTACTACTACTAGCAGCTCAACCTCTGCAGAGAAGGGATGTTTCGTGGTTTACACGGCAGATAAAGAGCGCTTTGCTTTTCCAATAAATTACCTGAGCAACTCTGTTTTTCAAGAGCTCTTGGAGATCTCTGAAGAAGAGTTCGGCCTCCCAACCAGTGGACCAATCACCTTGCCGTTCGATTCAGTTTTCGTAAAGTATTTAGTAAAACTGATCGAAAGACGAATGGATGGAGATATGGAAAAGGCTTTGTTAATGTCAATCTCTAGTGCTAGATGTTCTTTACCATGCTCTTTTCAACGACAAGAACAATTTCTTGTATATTAGAGAATTAGAGAGTAGCAATTTTTGTGTTTGTAAAGATTCTACTGTAACTAGATTATACAGATTATTTCAGAAATACAAACCATTATTTTTGTCTCTCGTTTAGACTGTCTCATCAAAATTAATTTCAACATCACTTGTTGTAACGGTTTACTCAAATTTTATTCAAAGCAATTCATTATTCCATTGTCCCTATGAATCTGTTTGAATGATCTAAGCTTAATCTCTCAAAGAAATGTGAGATTTTAGTAAGAATCGCTAGCGAGAAATTCAAAGGACATACATGTTCTTGGGCTTTGCTTCGCCAGCACATGTCTTTCTTTAAATCTATTTATATCTCTGATTCTTAACTCTAACCAGATTCCTTTATTTCACCGAAAGATTTGTTGCCCTCCTGAATTACTACTTGACCTACTTTTTTTGTGACTCACATTTGATATAGCTGATGGATCTACTAACCAACCTGGGACCCTTATGCTAACAATCAAACTAATGAGTTTGTTATTTTTTTGGCTTCTCTTGTATATTCAAGTTCTCAACTTCTCACCATAAGTTGTATAGTCCACAAGTTGATTTGCAGACATGATTGGTTACCAACTTGGGACCCTTAGATAGAGCAGAAACATAAGCATGTGTTGAAAACCAAAAAAAAAAAACATAAGCATGTGTTGTGTCTGGTTAGGTTGCTCAGGAGCTTGTCACAAAGCCTGTCTAAACCTAATACTTTCTCCTTCTATATAATGAAACAAGCCTATGGCATTCTTCATCAACCATAAGTCTTATACAAAGAGTTCTACAAACAAAACTATAACAAATCTCTTCTCTTTCTTTATCCATATCGCTTTCGATCCCAGAAAATGATGATGAACACGAAGAAGCTAATCAAGATGGCCAAGAAATGGCAACAAAGAGCTGCCTTGAGCAGGAAAAGAATCTCATTTCAGAGGTCAAGTGCCACTAGCAGCTCAGCCACCGTAGAGAAGGGCTGTTTCGTGGTTTACACGGCAGATAAAATCCGGTTTGCTTTTCCTATAAGTTACCTGAGCAACCCTGTTGTCCAAGAGCTCTTCAAAATATCTGAAGAAGAGTTTGGCCTACCAACGGAAGGACCAATCACATTGCCAGTAGATTCGGCTTTTCTAGAGTATCTCATCAAATTGGTCCAACGACGCATGGATGGAGACACGGAAAAGGCTCTTATAATGTCAATCTCTAGTGCTCGATGTTCTTTGCAACTACCAGAACAACAAAGTAGTAGTACACAACAATTGTTTGTATTTTAGAGTTTAGCAAATTTTTGTGTGTTTGTAAAGTTTATAGTGGTTTAGATAGACAGATCATTTCAGAAATACAAACAATTCTTTTGTCTCTCTTTTAAGTTTTCTCATCCAAAATTCAAAATCAACTTCCATTTAAATGCAAAATTTAGCTAGCTTACTTGAGAATTCACTTGTTCTGACAGTTTCATATAAATCTCTGAAATCTTCAATCCATATTAATGAAAAATGTTGTAGCTGCAAAAAGTTTCAGTCACTATGATTCATCGAATTTCCATATGAATCTATATAAAGGCACACAAGACTGTAGAAGAAGAAGACATGTTCTTATGATTTGAACTAAATTAATCTGTCACAATAAAAAGAGACTGGTAAAGGCACACAAGACTGCACAAGAACAAGAGTGTTCTTATGGTTTAAACTTAATTAATCTGTCATAATGAGAAGAGACTAGTCAACAGTTACTTGTAATATAGAGTCTATCAGACAACTAAATTTTTTAGCTTAAAATTTAGTAGGCACATAAAATATCTCAATATACAACTTGATCTATTATCTATCTACCAAAGAAAATCTCAATTATTCTACAAAATATTAACTCGATGAAACTTAATCGGATTCTCTACAAAATTTATCAAAACATGTTTTTCTTACAAAGTTTAAATCTTTTCTTGATTTTGATAGATTCCCATGAGGAAATAGGTCAAGAGCCTTGAAACTTTTTCACTCGTTTACAGAGCTATTTACAACCATTGAAGTTTCTGTAGGTTTTTAACTTCTCTGTGAACGTCAAAGGGGCTACAGCTTTTGCATCTTTCATTCACTTGCACATGTCTTTGTGTCTAAATATTTCTGTATAAGATTCATACTCACATCCACATGGTCATGTCTTTTCAACAGAAGTTTTAATCCACAAGTTGATTAATAGACACAACTGATTACTAACTTTGGGACCCCTTATGATCACATACAACAAAGACAGAAGCATGTGTTCTGTCTGGTATGGTTGCTCTAATCTATCTAAACTCTAATAAGTTTCATCTATTATATATAATGAAAAGCCTATTGGATTCTTCATCAAACATAACTTGCATTCAAAGAGTTATACAATACAACTTACATATCTCTTTTGCTTTCTGATCTAAAACTTCTCTGTCAAGAAAAAGATGAACACTAAAAAGCTACTCAAGATGGCCAAGAAATGGCAACAAAGAGCAGCTCTCAAGAGGAAAAGAATCTCATTTACGAGATCAAATTTTACTACTAGCAGCTCAACCGCCGCAGAGAAGGGATGTTTCGTGGTTTACACGGCAGATAAAAAGCGCTTTGCTTTTCCAATAAGTTATCTGAGCAACTCCGTTTTCCAAGAGCTCTTGAAAATCTCTGAAGAAGAATTTGGCCTTCCAACCGGTGGACCAATTACATTACCGTTCGATTCAGTTTTCGTGGAGTATCTAATCAAATTGATCCAAAGACGAATGGACGGAGATACAGAAAAGGCTCTGTTAATGTCAATCTCTAGTGCTACGTGTTTTTTACAATGCTCTTCGCAACAACATAATAATGCTACTCAACAGTTACTTGTATATTAGATAATTACAGAGTAGCAATTTTTGTCTTTGTAAAGATTCTACTGTATTAGATAGACATATTATTTCATTAGTACAAACCATCATTTTTGTCTCTCTATTAGATTATCTCATCAGTATGAAAATAAACTTCAGTATCACTTATTGGCACAGTTTCATCCTAAGTTTTTGTGCCCTTTTACCAACAAATTTCTTTCATTAAAAGTTTCATTGAATGTTCTTTACATCAATCATATTTGGAACACGAAATCTATGAAAATGCACACATAGACTCCACAAGAACTTAATATATCTTAAGAAAATATGAGACTTTTTAGCAGGAAGTTTGACTCTCTGTCTTTTTCCATTTTGAGAAAATCTATGGACCTCTTTGGTTCATCAGCACATGTAATAGTAATCTCATTGTATCAATCTATTTGATCATTGATTCAACCGGATTTGTTGTCCCCTGAATAATTAATTCCCTTGACCTATTATATTTGTGACTCACATTTGATTTAGCTGACATGGGACCCTTAACCAAACAAACACATCTATGCAGAAGCATGAGTTTGGGTTTTAGGCTGCTCATGTCTCCAAGAGTCATCTACTTACAACTTCTCAACTACTCGTTACATATTTATATATATAAATATATGTAACAACAGCCTCTTGCATTCTTCATCAATGTCTTAGTACCTAACTCTTGTGGGCATAAAAGTGCTATATGGACATATGACAAGAGTTAAATTTATCAGTTCTCACAATAAGTCGTATAGTCCACAAGTTTTTTTTTTTAATAGAATGTAAAATTTATTCAAAAGCCTTTTTTACATCAAGTGCAACAAGATTACAGAAATTCTATAAAAGTTTTAAGAAGAAAAACAACACAAATCACAGATACATTGTTCATCTAGTGGAAAACCACATCTCCATTCCTTTGTCAAAAGTCGAGTCACCCATAATTTGGATTGTCGATAGTCTACTCCGTACTTGCTTGTCGATGCATTTGGTGAGGTAAGTATGATGAGTCGATGGTTCCCCATGTCTTCTACCATTTATTTCTCTCCAAATTGAGTGGATTGATATTTGAAAGACATATCTCAAAATAAATAACCTGACTTTTTCTTGGCTTGTGTCGACAAGCAGATCAAGTAGGATATTCCATTGAGTTTAACAGTGATCCAATAAGCTTATGGGTGAGGCTCTTCCATACCGCAACTGAGTATGGACATGTGAAGAAAATATGGTCTTGTGTCTCCATTGGCTCTGAACATAGAGAACAACCCGTTGAAGCATTATTGCTCCATGTTAGCATTCTATCTCCTGTCGACAATCTGTTCTTGGCTGCGAGCCAAGCCATGAAAGCATACTTTGGCGTGATGTAGGTGAACCATATGTCTTTGTACCACTCTACTGTTGGCTGCACTTCTCGAATTAACCTCCATGTTTTTTGTGAACTGAATTTCGGTTGAAATTTATCTGGCTTATGTTGCCACAACACCACATCTTCAGCCTCCAAAATTCCTTTTTGACGCTGGAGAGTGATAGCTTCTTCAATCTCATTTAAATAGGTTACTCGATGACGCCGAGTTCTGTGTGTTGCCAGCACGTTCTCCATAGTTGAATCCATAGGTATTCCCAAATTTCTACTTCCCCTTGGGCCTGTGAGATTGAGGATTCTACCCAGCCCTGGCCAATTATCATACCAAAAACAGGTCGATGCTCCATTATAAACTTCCATTCTGCTTAAAGAGGCTGCCAAATCTCTGAGTTTCAAAAGTTTATTCTATGTCCATGAACCAAGAGAAGAACCATTTGCTGTCTGGATTCGCCAAAGAAGTTTCAAACAACTAACCTTGTTAGCTTCCGATATCGACCTTAATCCCAAACCTCCCTCTTCTTTTGGCTTACAAACATCTATCCAAGCAACTTAGCCTTCTTGAAATTTAGTTCTGGTCCAGACCACAAAACGAAGCACAAATTTGGTCTATCTCTTATATACATGTTCTAGGGAGTCGAAATGCAGATATCCAAAATTTTGTGAGACTATGGATTACCGAAGCAATAAGTTGTAGCCGACCAGAAAAGGATAGATATCTTGCTGTCCAACAGCTTATTCTTGATCGAATCTTCTCTATCAAAAGTGTATTATCCTGAACCATCATTTTCTTTGTCAGAAGCGGTAATCCTGAGCCACTGTCAAAAGGAAAACACTCTAAAATTTCATCCTTAACTCCATCTGAAACCCCTGCCATAAAGAGTGTTGATTTTTCGAGGCTAATCTTCAAGCCTAAAGCAGCAGCAAAATCCTTAAACACTTGAAGAATACCTGCTATAGACAGTTTCTACCCATCCGAAAAAACTAACAGGTCATCCGCAAAACATAGGTGTGTGAGCTTAAAGTTTTGACAGTATGAATGATATCCAAATCGTCTCTCCTTGGCCGCTCTATCTAACATTTCTGATAAGGCGTGCATACAGATCACTAATAAATATGGCGATAAGGAGCAATCTTGACGGAGACCTCTCTTACTTCTGAAAAAACCAACCAACTCACCATTCACTTGAACTGAAAAGTAAGTTGTAGTAAAACATAGTTTAAGCCAATGAATGAATTTTCATGGATCCCCAAAACTTTCAAGGTGGATAAGAGAAAAGGCCATTGAACAGAATCAAATACCTTTGATATGTCAATTTTTACCGCACATCTAGCCGAGATCATATCCTTATGATAATTCTTCACCAACTCCGAGGCTAATAAGACATTTTCCATGAAAAGTCTGTCCTTTACAAATGCAGATTGGTTGGGAGATATGAATTTAGGTAATACCTGCTTCAAAAGATTTGCCAATGTCTTGGAGATAACCTTATATATGACATTACAACATGAAGTAGGTCAATAGTCTTTCATCATTTGTGATTGTGTTTTCTTTGGAATAAGCGCCAGTATAGTAGAATTCAAACCCTTAGGTAGAAAACCTTTCACGAAAAAAGATTGGACAGCCACAACCACATCCTTTCCCACAACTTCCCAAGCTTCTTTAAAGAATTCACTTGTAAATCCATCCGGTCCTGGAGATTTATTACTCGGCATAGCAAATAACACTTTTTTACTTTTTTCGGCATAGTCCACAAGTTCATTTGCAGACAAAATTGATTACCTTAGGACCCTTATGATCACATCGAGAAGAAACATAAGCATGTGCTGTGTCTGGTTAGGTTGCTCAGGAGCTTGTCACAAAGCCTGTCTACCTTCTATATAATACAATAAAGCTTATAGCATTCTTCATCAATAACAGCTTTCACTAACTCAAAGAGTTCTACATCACAACTTCCAAATAAAAGATTTTTTGCTTTCCAAAAGAATAATGATGAACACCAAGAAGCTAATCAAGATGGCCAGGAAGTGGCACAAGAGAGCAGCTCTCCACAGGAAAACAATCTCATTTCACAAGTCAAGTGCTCCGGCCCAATCAACGGCTATAGAGAAGGGCTGTTTTGTGGTTTACACAGCGGATAACACACGCTCTGCTTTTCCGATAAGCTACCTGAGCAACTCTGTTTTTCAAGAGGTCTTGAAGATATCTGAAGAAGAGTTTGGCCTCCCAACCGATGGACCAATTACATTGCCGTTTGATTCGATTTTTTTAGAGTATCTCATCAAATTGATACAAAGACAAATGGATGGAGACACTGAAAAAGCTCTGTTAATGTCAATCTGTAGCGCTAGATGTTCTTCACAATGTTCATTGCAACAACAAAGTAGTAGTACACAACAATTGCTTATATTTTAGAGTGTAAAGATTCGTATGTAATAGTTAGACAGATCATACACTAGTGAGAAATACAAAATATTATTTTTGTCTCTCTTCTAGATCGTCTCATCAAAATTCAAAGTCAAGTTAGTCAACTGCACCATCTTGAAAGAAAAATTGAGGCTAATTTCAATATCACACGTTGTGACAATAATTTCATAAAAAATCTATGAAATCTTCAAGCCATTTTAGTGAAAAATGTTTGTAGCTATTAAAAGTTTCATTCAGTATTAATCATCGAATTAATGTCCATATATACGAAATATACTTAACTAATCTGTCACAATGATATATGAAATGCTTATTAGAATTTACCATACAAGTTTATGGTAAGATTCTAAATGCTTAATTAATCTTTCATTCACTTGCACATGATTGTTTCTTAGATAGAGATTATCACATTTATTATAGGGAAAATAATCATTTTAGGATAATCATACAGAAAGTCTGAATCACAGATTTAATATTCAAAGACCGATCAGAAAGATACCAAAACCACTAAATTTCTATGGATTTATGGTTTTTAGCTACTGAAAGAACATCAAAGGACCTACAAGTCTTGATCTTTCATTTACTTGCACATGTCTTTGTATCTAAGTATTGTTATAACTTATAAGTATTTTCTTAAAATATTCATACTCACATGGTTATGTCTTCTCACCAGATGTTTTAATCCACAAGTTGATTAGCAGATATGATTGATTACTAATTTGGGACCCTTATGATCACTGACAACAAGTACAGAAGCATGTGTTTTATGTCTGGTTTTCGTCTAAGCTTATCTATTAAATCTAATAGTTTCTCCTTATATATAATGCAACGAGCCTATTGCATTCTTCATCAATTACAACTTGCATTAATTCAAAGAGTTCTACAACATAGCTTACAAACTTCTCTCTTTGTTTCTTCTTCTCGGCTTTGCAATCTAAATCTTTGTCTTGAAAATGATGATGAACACAAAGAAGCTACTCAAGATGGCCAAGAAATGGCAACAGAGAGCAGCTCTCAAGAGGAAAAGAATCTCATTTCCGAGATCAAATTCTACTACTACCAGCTCAACCGCCTCAGAAAAGGGTTGTTTCGTGGTTTACACAGCCGATAAAATGCGATTTGCTTTTCCGATAAGTTACCTGAGCAACTCTATTTTCCAAGAGCTCTTGAAGATATCTGAAGAAGTGTTCGGCCTCCCCACGGAAAGACCAATCACTTTGCCATTCGATTTATTTTTCTTGGAATATCTAATCAAATTGATCGAAAGACGAATGGATAGAGATACCGAAAAGGCTCTGTTAATGTCAATCTCTAGTGCTAAGTGTTCTTTACAATGTTCTTTGCAACAACAAGAACATAGTAGTATTCAACAATTGCTTGTATTTTAGAGTTTTTTTAAGAGAAGATACATACCTTTTTTAGTAAAGATTCAGATATTTTTATACTTTATACTAGACAAAAGTTACCACACCTCTCTGTTTGAAAAGAGAAAACTGGATTTGAACCAAAAAAAAAAAAACAAAATGGGCATAGTGTTAACAACTTAACATAAGGAACCGAAACTGTGGATGAGGAAAAAAAACTAAGTTCCATTTAACCTTTTCGCAAAATATTGGATTTTTTTTTTCTTTTGTATTAGTAGTTAATCTACTAAATTTTGGAAACCTCATAAAAATACCAACTCGAAATTCTGAAATTTCTAGAAAATCAATAAGAATTGTTTAAGAATAAATACCATGTCGCAATTGGATAAAAAGCTAATAATAAGGAGACATAAAACTGCTAAAGAATCTAACTTTTGTCTTCTGTAAGAACATCTTAAAAAACTCTTGAAAATTGGACAATACTTTCTACATGTACAAAGAGCAAAGCCAAGAATCTTCCGTTTCATAAAACCTGCCTTAAACTTGAAGCTATGAACTTTACAACTCTCTAATAAACCTTTTTTTTTTTTAATTATCAGCAGCCTTAACAAGAAAAGAACAATGCAAGTCAGTATATAAAGTAGTTTCATTATGCCTCATTTCCAAACATAAGAACAAACACTAATTTTATCTCATTCTTCTCTCTTCTCTCTTCTCTCTTCTCCCGGTTTTATAGTTTTTTCAAAAGACGAAATGGCGGGTGAGCAAATGAAACCTGTTGCTTCTGGACTTCTGGTGTTGAACTTCTGCATGTATGTGATCGTTCTAGGCATTGCAGGATGGGCCATGAACCGAGCCATCGATCATGGATTCGAAGTCGGTAAGAACTCGATCGGAATTCAGATTCATCTCAGATTATGATTCCTCAACGTTTGTAAAATTTGTATGCTTTTGGTATGAATTATTTGATTTGTTGTTCTTGAACTTCTAACATTTCGGGTTCTTGTGAAAAAAAATTTGAGCAGGCCCTAATCTAAATCTGCCAGCACATTTCTCCCCTATTTATTTTCCCATGGGAAACGCAGCCACCGGATTCTTTGTGATATTCGCGTTGCTGGCGGGAGTAGTTGGTGCGGCTTCCACAATCTCGGGCCTTAGCCACATTCGTTCTTGGACCGTGGGAAGCTTACCAGCTGCAGCCACAGCTGCAACTATTGCCTGGACCTTGACAGTCCTTGCCATGGGGTAATATAAACATAGAAACCTCTCTCGTTTCATCACGTTTTGAAACATCAATGGTAAGACTAATTACCCTTTCATCAACAGATTCGCCTGGAAAGAAATCGAGCTTCAAGGGCGAAATGCAAAATTGGTAAGCCTTTTCTCTACTCTCGAATCCTATAGATTCAATTTTTATAAAACCCACAATTATTAACTTCATGTCCCCTCTTTTATGTGTCTTCTTCTCTGTAGAGAACCATGGAGGCTTTCTTGATCATACTCTCTGTCACACAGCTTGTTTACATCGCCGCGGTTCACGGCCTGAGGAGACCTTAAGGAATCATGGGCGTTCGGGTTTCTGTTCTTCCGTTCATGTCAATCATCCGAAACTTGGGATTGAGTGTGTGTGAGTATTTATGTTTGTGTGTGTGATTTTAATTTCATAGGAATCTTAAGATAAATTCATGCATTCTTTATGTACAAAAGGATCAGAGCTTGTTTTGTGTGTGTCGTCATGTGTTCATGGAATAAAAATCAAACTTTGAGGCTTGGTTCCGATCATACCTCTAAATATATCTAAATGAACTACACAAAGAAGATGGTAGATAGAAAGACAAAAAATAGAACTATATTAAGTCTGATGTTCTAAAATCCATTTAACCAACAAAAGAAGATTGTATTTCCAAAAAAGAAAGAAGAACTTTTATCCTGTTTAGGATATTTGGCTTGTTTGTATGTTGCTAAAAGCCGCCCACATTATTATCTATCAAAGGCCAAATGTACAGAGAAGAGTTTACGGACCGTGAATCCAGTTTTTTGGTTGTCTTTGAGCTTTGGCTGTCAAGCGCATCCACCTTTATCTAGCTCCTGCTCTTCAGCAGTACAATGCAGAGAAGACACGTTAATGAGACGGGTTTAACAGAAAAAGAAAAGACAATGTAATGTTGTCACAAGAACAACAAAAGGATTTGATCCCTGAGGAAGAATGGGGAGAAACATAAAGAATCTGATACTTTTACTGGTGGGAAAATGTTAATAGATGAGTTTACGATAACTGCTATTTTTAGAAGAACTTGTGACAACCCTAATAAACAATATCGATGTTGCTAATAGCTATCAAGACTTGCAATCAAGAAAAAAAATGGAGAAGCTAAACTTGAGGGAAATTATTTTGTTACATAAACACAATCAAATTTTCTAAGAACAGAATGATGTGCAACACAAAGCCAAAATTATGCATCAGAACATGAACTTGAGATTCCTGCGAGACTATATTCTAATTGTAGCTCGACCCAAATTTCTTGGAATTAAATGACCAAGCATGAGTTAACATTGGTTCTAACCAATTTCAGTAAAGCTACTGTAGAAGAACAAGCATAACAATGAAATTAACTAGAAAAGCCTCTCAGAGCAAGGTTTCAAAATGGATAAACTGATTGAAACTATGCGCTAAACAATCTACACATGAGCCATTCACAATCAAAGATTCTAACTCCATGAAGCTTCTTACTAGACCACCTTAATGTTTAGATAATTAAGTGAAGTAGTTTCCGCGAAATGTTAAAGGAATTCAAGAAAACCATCAGAAGAATGTCACAAATTGTAGGTCATGGAAGATCTTAGTACATCTACCAAGACTCATAACCCAAGACTAACCTGTGTTTATCTGTCAGATCCTGTCATAGCATCAAACAAACCGCAGCAACTTAACCACGAAGTTCGGACAGCTTGTGGACCATGCAGAAAAAGACGCTGCATATACCCAAGAGATTCAGCCAACTAAAAAGAGAGGAAAACACACGTACATGATGCAAGAAAGGAGAAAAGAGATGCTACCTTTTCCTCAGAGGATGCTGGAATTTCAGATTTTCTGACACTCTCTACTATTTTACTTGTTTCAGCAGCAGATCTTGGAAGAGTAACCACCTTGCCATTACTTTTTCCCAATCCCGTAGATGGATACGCTTCATTTTCATCAGACTTCTCTTCAACTAAATTCGAGTGTGTTGAGCTCTCAACGTGCTTACTCTTTTCAGAAATCACTACTTTGGATACAGAAACCACATGATTGACAGAATCAACAACAGGAGCAATTTCTGTAATTGAATTACCACCACAAGCATCATGAGAAGCTACATTCTTGGAGGTGTGAGTAGAGTTTTCAGAAGATTTTTCCACAGTATTTTTCTGCTCATCCGTTCTTCTTTCAACCGCAGTGCCATTGCCGTTTTTCGGTCCTAGTCCCTGAGTAACACCTGCATCTTCAGATATCTCTTTAGCAGAGTCCTTCACCACATCAGACGATAGAGCAACAGATGAATCTTTAGTCCCAAATTCTTCATTTCCTTGAGAGCCAGGGGAACTCAAAGTGCTATCACTTCCCCTCTCATCTTGGCTTCCATGTTCATCATTTCCTAAATCGTTTTTGTTAAACTTACGAATGAAACAACTAAAATTACACTAATAAGACTTCCTCAAATCCAGCACTTCATCAATCCAACAAACTCATGAATGAATCATTATTTCGCCAACTTATTGAAAGATCTTAGCTCAAAACAGATCAAAGTAGTGAAAAGTAACCAAACAGATCTCTACACACCAATCATGAAATAGTAAAATCCAACTTCGTAGGCTCTTCTTCAGATTATACTAAAATCTCTCAACAACATTCAATACAAAACCTATCGACATAGCAAAAAACGAATCCTGAGAACGAGAGAAGCATGAAATGTATACCATGGAGATTATCGCCATTGAAACCCTTATTATTGTTGATACTTGTTCCAATCGCTTCCTGTTGCCTCTTCTTCTTCAACGCCTTTCTCTTCTTCGCACCAGACGGCATGATCGATTCGAGATGATAAAGGAATTTGAATGAAACTGTTCTCTTCACTTGGAATTTCAAAATTTGTCTCTATCTCTCTTCTTCTCGAGTGTGTGTGAGTTGGTGTGTGTATGTGTGGACTACGTTCTTCTTTTTGTCTCTATGTTGAAAAAATAAAAAGGCAGAATCTCCCATAGAAGAAAGAGATAAGGAGTCTTTTTTTTTATTTTTTATTTTTTTTTACTCCTCTCTTCTTCTTTTTTTTTTAGTTATTATAGATTCAACTTGCCTAAATTAAATTTATTTTTATTCAACCGCAATACATTTTCCTTATATTCATTCATTTCCAACAGAAAAAAAAAAAACGTTATGGTATCGTGAGATGAACTTTGTTGAAAAATTTAACAAATCAATGTTTTTTTTAGTTTTCTGATTTATCACTCCGAATATAAAATTATTGTCACTCCGTACTACATGTATCGTTGTTTATGTAATACAGAGTGACAGTAATTTTATATCTGCAGTGGTAAATTAGAAAAATTAAAAAAAAAATTGATTTGTTAACTCTTTTCACAAACTTTGAAATTCAAAGTGGAGATAATAGTTTCATTCAAATTCCATATTATATCGATCGATCATGCCGTCTAGAAGAGAAAGGCTAGATCGATGACAAGATGGATACGTGTAGTTACTAGTTACTGTTTCACAAAGGTTGGAAAAAAAGAGAGTTGGTATTTTCACGAAGAGTACAAAACAGTTTCATAGCAAATTAAACTAGAGATTAATAGGGAATATAAATGCAAGCTTAGTCCGTTTAGACCTCCCATGAATCCGATAATTATATAATAAACTCAAATGAAATTATTGAAGGGTTTTAATTTTTCTTCTCAATTTAAAAAATGTTCGAGGCCATAAAATGAAACAATGAATTGTAATTCTAGTCTTTTCGTTTCCTCATCAATTAATTTTAATTTTTTTACATAGAGGAATAAATGAGGCTTTTCACTCGGTGTAGAAGTAAAAGTATACGCAAACACACTAACTCAACTCATTATGTAGTAGCACATCTATAAATTAATACTCCATAAATTAATAACCTCTATAAATTAATAAATTTTGTTGGTTCCAAGTTGGGTAAATATAATAATTAACACAATTCTATAAATTAATAAGATAATATTTTTTTTTCAAAAATTATATATAAATATATGGTCTCATCAATATCATAAATTAATAATCATAGAATTTTATAACATACAAATAATATATTTTAGTAATGTATAATTCTAGTATTATTTGTTTATTTGTAAATTTACATTTTTGTTGGAGTTTATCTCTAATTTATTGTTACTGTATCAAAAACAGTTAGTATTATCTTCTTAAATTTCATCCAAAAATATGAAGGATTTTATACGCGCTAATTGTTTCTTAATATCTTATACGACTAAAAATATCGAAGTATTGTTTTCAACTTCTTACTTTAAATATATATATATATTTAAATTATCTATATCTCTTTATAAATTAATAATTATTAGTTCATCGATAAATGAATATTCTCTATAAATTAATAAAATACTTTAATTTCAACATTATTAATTTATAGAGGTTTTACTGTATTTATTGTATTCTGTGAACAAAAAAAATCCAAAATTTGCATACTGAAACAAAAACAAAATCGTTCTGCCTTCGTCCAAGATGATGACACGTTTACAAAATGTTGAAACAAAAACAAAATTTGGTGCTTTAAAATGATGATGACACGTGTAAACTAAAATTGGCCAAAAAAGAATTTCAGTTTCTCTTACAATATACTTACAAAATGGTCAACAGACTTGTAAGCAAGACGACTTTATCGGTAGAGACTAGTATGCTGTATATAACGATATGAGAGCCACGGTATCAGTGTATAACTAGTTACATTTAATCGGATGATTATGCGGCATTGTAAGAAACTCTTGATCAGAATCACCACGAGCTGTCCAAGAAGCCATTACCGGCATTTGAAACTTCACAAAGCTTCTTTTTCATCATCATCATCTGGAAAACAAGCGACCAACGTCGTAGCTTCATTCTTCCTCTCCTTCCAAAAGAAGAAGCAGAAAAAGGAGAAGATGAAGCGGCTTAACGAACTCAGGAGTTTCTCGGATGCTGTGAGTGAAAGTAAATCGTCAAATCCTGAATCAAGAAAGAAGGTTTTCCCCACCGTCTTGGCTTTGTCAAGGTAAGGCTCATGATTCACTTAGAGACAGCACAAGTGCATTCCTTCCATGACTCAAAACTCAAAACTATCCAGGATCATATGTATTGTTTCCACTTGATTATGTGGATGTTGTAGGATCTCTCAGTGTTCTGATTTCTAACACCTAACAGGATGTATTATGAATGCAAAGTAATTTAATCCTTCATATACAATGTAAGAAAACGTTTAGTAGGATGTGGTTGGGCAGTGCTATAAAAAGAGACGAAATACCATAAGATATAAATTGTAGGATACATGGTGATTAAGAAAAATAAAGAAATGAAAATGTGGATGAGTGTGGTGAGTTTAACTACTCAATTTGCCAATTGCCAAATTATGCTAACTATATTATGCTCATACGTTTTGAAAGTAAAAAAATTATTTCTAGGGCTTCTCTCACTGTCTCTCGACGATGAACTTTCGGCGTATGGTGATGCCTCCTGGTAGGCATATCTGGAAAATGGCGTGTACTTAACGGAGAAGAATGCTGCTCCGGCTTCGATCAGGGTTGAAGTAGTTGCGAAGGCGAAAGTGGAAAACAAGCGGCTGGAGAAGAAGAGAATCATGTTCCAGAAACTGCAATCTCTGAAAGGGCCGGAGGTAATAGCATACACATTAAATAATTTGATGAGGAATGAGAACAAGGACCACGACTCCGTCACCAATTCAGATCTGAGGCGTTGGGTTTCCCATCTGCGGAGAACCGGCGATAAGAAATCCGCCACGGAGACTATTCATTTGAGCATCGCCTTGGCAGAGAAGAAACGATCAGAAGGCGGCGATGGGGTCTATCTCTCTCTCCCGTTTCGCAGTGGTGAGGATGAGAAAGTACGGGTAGCAGAAACATTAAATGAGTTCAAACACAAGTCTCTCACTTTCATGTTACATTTCCCTGCTGTTTTTTTTTTCAGAAATAAGATTTGATGTGTATCATGATTCAAAAATATATCGGAGAAACTTTGAATAAGAATCAGAAATGATTATAGTTTCAAGAATACAAATAACTTCCAAACGGAAGAGAAGATAGACATCAAACATTTTTTATACAAGCACGGACCAATGGCTTCATTTCCCTAACCCAACACTGAGGCATACTCAGATCAACTCAACTCACCGGTTCCAACCAGGTGAAATATCCTTGGATCAGCTCTCTCCAACATCTCAGTTGTATCATGACCTGACATCAAAAGATATGAAAATGTACTCTAACAATGCAAAACCAAAACAAAAGTTTACATATTTTATGCAGCAGCTGCTAAAACGAACTGAGTAAAATGGTTTTCTTCTACCCTCAATAGAATTTCCTAGTCAAATTCTAACACCGAACTAAGATTTAGCCACATTGCATTACTTTATTATAATTTCAAGTTACCACAGCTTATTGGGCTTTTGTGATATGCTTAACCATTAAACTAGATATTAAATCACGCTTATTTCTAGTAATCATATCAACAAATAAGTAACGGTTTTCGAATTAAGATTCCAAAAGAACAGGGCAAAATTACCATCTTTATACCACCTTCGTTCACATCCTAAAAACTAAATGAATGATTTATAGAAATTATGAAGCTAATAACCCTAACAATCGAGAAACCCAACATAGATAAACGACCAACATCAAAACAGAGAATTAAAAAAAAACCAAAGGCAACGCAACAAAATTGAGATCAGAACCCAAATTAAGCGAGATGAATATTGAAATAAAATAACTCTAGTATACCAAATCTTACCAATTCCAAGGAATATGTACGAGCTTGAAATAAGTGAAGCCATAAGATGGTCTTTAACCCTAAGAGAGAGACCGAGATTCACTGAGTAAAAGCAATTCGCCCTTAAGAGAGCTTTAGGAGGAGAAAGTGAAAGCGCACAGATATCGATGCGAGAGTGATAGAGAGACTTGTTTCCGTTACTCAACTCCAAGGTCTCTTTGTTTTTGTCGCTCCTTTTTCCAAAAAAACAAAAAAAACAAAAAAAAATCCCCGCGCGTTTAATATGGGCCTTTAATGGGCTATAATGGAACAATACTGGGCTTTATATTAGAGAGTTGAGACTACTCTTTCTCATCTCCGTCTCTAACTGGAAACAGACTCGACGGAGCAAAACGGGAAAGTAACTAACTGATCGAGCAAGCGAGTGAGAGAGAGAGAAAATGGTGGTTGAGGATTCTTCAGTATCAGCGATAATGGCGGAAGAGAACATCGATCCTAACACCTCCGCGAGCCTTAGCCGTAAAGAGAAGCATGTTCCGGTGATTAGAGCTATCAGCGCCGCTGAGGAAGCTCCGTCAAAGGAGAAAACGATCTTGTGCGGTGTATCGAAGAAATCAACCACCGTAATCCAAAAATCTCACTTCTTCTTCCAGAATTCTTGGAGCTTTTGGTTCGATAATCCTTCCTCGAAATCGAATCAAGCTACATGGGGAAACTCTTTGAGATCTTTGTATACATTCGCTACTATCGAAGAGTTCTGGAGGTGGGATTCGTGTTGAATATAACTCTCTTCTGTTGTATCGTTGCTATTTTCTTTGGTTTCTGATATCAAATCTAAGCTCTGAGGCAGAACCAGTAGAATTGGGAAAAGGATTCGATAGCTTCTGCTTACGATCTCTTTTGTTTAATGGTTCGGGATACATTTTTGCGCAATGTTCTTCGTACCTTGATCTTAGATATTGATTGATAGAACTGTCTCTTCTTGGATTGCCTCAAGTTTTGTATTAGAGAATGCTTATATTGTATCTGTGCATTGTTAACTGTAGTCTTTACATAGGAGTAAACGTCAGAAATGTTGATCAGCTTGTTCGATTGTTTTCACTGAAGAAGCTAGTTTGGTATCTTAATTTCTGTGATGGCTAAGTTAATTACTTTTTATGCAGTCTTTACAACAACATGCATCCTCCAAGCAAGTGGGATCCAGGAGCGGATCTCTACTGCTTCAAAGATAAAATTGAACCGAAATGGGAAGATCCTATCTGTGCTAATGGAGGAAAATGGACTATGATGTTCCCTAAGGCTAAAATCGAATCCAGTTGGCTTAACACGGTATTTGTAACTTTGGAGAGTTCATTGTAGTTTTTCCCTTGGCCATGCTGCTTTGTGTGATGCACCTTGAGATGTTTTTGTGTCCTTTGTTTTAGTTACTTGCGTTAGTTGGTGAGCAATTTGAGCAAGGAGATGAGATTTGTGGGGTAGTTCTCAATTTCAGAACGAGAGGAGACAGGATCTCTCTATGGACAAAGAACGCTGCAAATGAGGAGGCTCAGGTAAATAAAAAAAAGCTTGTTCTTGAGGAAACACAACATGTAGTTAGTGACTTTCCTGAGGTCTCTAGTTTTATAAGTTTCTTAACCTAAAACTAATAGGGAGACTTATTACGATAAGAGAATCTAATCCTTGTTTCGGCCATACTAAACGCAGACATTGGCTTAATTTTGTAGAAGTTGGGTTTCATTGTTTCAATTAACAAGGGCCAGGGTCTTGGTTTTGTTTAGGAAGCTGTTTTTCTTTGAGACTGATATTTTATTGTGGTGTTTGCTGCAGCTAAGCATTGGGAAGCAGTGGAAGGAACTTCTTGGTTACAATGACACAATCGGATTTATAGTTCATGTATTACTTCTGCAACATCTTTGTGTGTCTTTTATAAACTACATTGGTTCGTGCTATTGTGAATCGTCCAGTATTGTTATTTTTTCAGGAGGATGCAAAGACTCTTGATCGTGATGCTAAACGTCGATATACAGTATGAGATTCACAGTTGTACTTGCAGCTTCGACGGGGAGAAAGAGAAGAAGACTTAAAAGGGAAGTCATATGAGAATTCATGCTTTAGCTGTTTCTGATCAATCTTTTACTGTAAAAAGATGCACTTTTAGTTCTTATTTTCAACTATCAGAATTGGTGAAATGGATTTGTATCGAATGTACATGGTTTCGTTATTTTCATAGTGGTATAAAGAGAAAGAATTTCGGAAGTTAAATTTCTTACGTTAATCACTTATTACAATTATTTATATCTAAAAATACTACTATTTCGAACTCAGTCATTGGTTATATTTTTTCTTATACTATAACAGAGTAGCTGTTGAAGAAAAAAAGAATATATATATATATATATATATAATTCACGGAAACATTTTACCGCCAAAAAACCATCGAGAGATTCAAAGTGGTGCAAATTTTTTTTTTGCTTTCGTATGAAAACTGATAAGTAATTACTTATGCATATACAAACTATTCATGTTTTCTCTATCAAAAAAAACATTAAATATGATATTTTATTTGACCAGATTGATCGTTGCTCTTTACTTATTCTTGTCTTCTTAAGTATTTGGTCAGGGAAATTGACTGTGGATCATATAGGAAATCTATTGAAGAGCTAGTGAAGAATTAACAGCCTTTAGTTCCATTTTTCTCCCAAGATTTTTTGATGTATTCATTTTTATTTAGCAATAATTTTCCCGCCAAAAAGTAACCTAGCTATATGAAGTGGTGGAAGAATTTTTTGGATTTTTTTTTCCTTCTTATGAATTAAGTAATCAAATGCTTTGTGGAAATTATTTATTTTTACTCACGAAATTTAGAACTGAAACTCATTTACATGTACTAAAAAGCATAGCGGAAAAATTAAATCTCTACCAAACAGGGCTCAAACTCTTGCTTACAAAGTTTCTTTCTTTTGGAGGTCAGTCAACGATTCACGATTAAATTACCTGTCTGGTTTTTATTTAAGTAGTCAAATAATTTGTGGAATTTATTTATTTTTACTCACGAAATTCAGAATCGAAATTCATTTACGTGTACTAAAAGCAGAGCGGAAATATTAAATCTCTACCAGAGAAAAATACCGAGGTTCCATTACAAAAAAGTAAGATTACATATACGACCCCCAATAATATGTCCACTACAAAAATGAAAAGGGGGAACTAAGGTAAAAATACACAACAACCCACTTAATCAACCGGACGAAGCTCCCTCAAGATCTTCCTTATGCAATGAGGAATCCATGCTCCCATCGCCTTAAAAGCCTTCGGGTCCCACGTCCAGGGATCGCTGTCCAGGAGAGTCCACCGCGCTTGATAAAACTTTGTCCTCTCCAAAGTCTTGGCCCGGTCCTGCTTTAGCTTCCAGATCAACCTCCTGACGCGCAAGGAATACTTCCCAACGGCCTCCAACTTCTTGATCTTCAGAGCCAGATCACGACGCTCATCTTGCAGCTCGCTGAGCGCGCAGCAGGTCGAAAATCGAGCATTTGTTATCTGAAAGCAGGTCGGTAAAAAAAACAAAAACAAGAGTTAAAAGAATGCCGAGCAGAATAACTTCACGATTACACAAAACTTACGTCCACATAAAAATCGGCGGCATCAATAAAAGATCGACCGGTGAGACGCTCAGCTTGCCAATGAGGAAATCTGATGTGGGGTTGGCCACGACCACTCCATATACCGCCATCTGGAGGACCGTCCAAACCAAAGAAGCGGTTGAACCGGTTCGGGTTAGGAGGAGAATCGGGAGATGGAGGAGCAGCGGGTTCGGACGAGTCTGCCTCGTCAAAGAGAGGAGAAGCAGGAGCGACGGGCTCGGACGAGATGGCCTCGACGAGGAGAAGAGGAGCAGGAGCGACGGGCTCGGACGAGCCCGCATTGTCAAAAAGGAGAGGAGGAGAAACAGTGTCCTCCTCAAAAAGCATCTCCTCGTCGGAGTCAGCAGAAATTACAATATACTCCGGCCTAGGGGGCGACGCAGCAGACATCTTGGTTTGTTTTGCTCGGCTGAATCAAAAAGGAAGCAGATAACTTTGGAGTCAAAAGAATGGGAAGAAATTCGAGAGTATGTGGAAAACAATGATCGGAGACACCCGATACTTATAACCAGAAAAGGAAAGACGAAACGACGCATTAAATCTCGGGAAATGGCGCACCCCTATACACGCAAAGGAGATGAAAAGACGTTCGGCACAACCTCGATAATTGTTATGCTCATTAATGATGATTTAATCTACATTACACGTATACCCTACCAGATAATAATGACTGCGCATGTCAACGATTCATGATTAAATTAGCTGTCTGGTTTTGATTTTAGTAGTCAAATACTTTGTGTAATTTATTTATTTTTACTCTCGAAATTCAGAATCGAAACTCATTTACGTGTACTAAAAGCATAGCGGAAAAATTAAATATCTACCAAACAAGGTTCAAACTCTTGTTTACGAAGTTTCTTTCTTTTGGAGGTCAGTCAACGATTTACGATTAAATTAGCTGCCTGGTTTTGATTTAAGTAGTCAAATACTTTGTGGAATTTATTTATTTTTACTCAAGAAATTCAGGATCGAAACTCATTTATGTGTACTAAAAGTAGAGCGGAAAAATTAAATCTCTACCAAACAAAGTTCAAACTCTTGTTTACGAAGTTTCTTTCTTTTGGAGGTCAGTCAACGATTCACGATTAAATTAGCTGCCTGGTTTTGATTTAAGTAGTCAAATACTTTGTGAAATTTATTTATTTTTACTCACGAAATTCAGAATAAAAACTCATTTACGTGTACTAAAAGCAGAGCGGAAAAATTAAATATCTACCAAACAAGGTTCAAACTCTTGGTAACGGAGTTTCTTTTTTTTGAGGTTAGTCAACCATTCACGATTAAATTAGCTACCTACATATACTTCACATAGTCAAAATGGAATTTACCATTTTTAAATCTGTAAACAATTATATATATTTTGTTAGGACCTCAGGATTTCTTATACTCAATCATAACAGAGTACCTGTTAAAGAAAAAGAAAAAAAAAACTATTAAACTACACAAAAATATTTTCCCGCCCAAAAAAAAAAAACAACAATCCAGATGAAAGTCAAAGTGGTGTTAGTATTTATTTTCTTTCCGTCTGAAAACTGAAAAGTCTTTTATAAAAACCATTCATAGATTTGATATTGAGAGAAGATTAGAGAAACAAGTCAGATATGACAATCGAAGAAACTGATAACGAGAACTTACGCTCAACTTCAATGGCAGACGATCGAGAGAATCAGCAAGAAGAAGATCAGAAAAGACGCAATGGAAAAAGGTCGAGATCCATTGAAGAAACTAAGGTAAACAAAATCTTACTCTGCTGATCCAAACTTACGATTTTTTTCCGTAATTTCTCATGAAACAGAATCGATAGATATGGATATGGTTGTTGCGTAGGATGATGATGTTTTGATTTAACGTTTCTTGTAATTTTGATTCCTCAGGGACGAAATCTGGATTTGAGTTTGAGAAAATCAGGGATGAAATCTGATGAAAGACACGAAATAGACTCAAGATCTAAGACAGAGAAGAAGGTAAATAAACTGAAAAACAAGAACTTAATTACTCTCTTCTTTACTGTAGATTGTTATAATGAAACAAGAATTCAATACGAATTTCTCAGGATAAAGAAAGTCAGATTCATGATTACAGAGACAATGTTGAGATGCAGAGAAGAAGATATGAAACAGAGTCAAGAATCTTGCGTGAGGAGAGGGTAAAGAAACTAACTTACTTCCTTACTTACAACATAGTATGTTTTGTTTGATTTAATTTTGTTTCTTTTCAATTTTGATTATCAGGATAGGTCACCAGATTCGAGAAGGAGATATGATGAAACAGCTTCAGACTTGAGACAGAGTAAATCTGAATGGAGGTATCATAAGAGAAGTGGGAGGAGATACGAAAGACTCCAATCCGGAGGGTATATAGTTCATCCTGGTAAAAAAGATTGTATCAGTTATTTCCAAACTGGTACGTGTCTCAATGGAAGTAGTTGCAAATTCAAGCACCCTGCTACTCTTCCACGGGTGAGAAATCAAATTATATCTATGTTTTGGCTTTGAGTCTAAGTTGAAGTGTTTTTTTTCCTCATTGGCTTATTTTCTTATCAAACATCTTCTTAGGAGCTTCCGAAGAATACTATTGATTTACCGGTTTGTAAGGTGCAGTTCTTAAATCATCTCATAATCTTAAGCTTAAGATCTGGTTTAGTCTTTACTTGATTTGAAAGAGACTTTTAAGCTTATTATTTTATGTGATTCGTTGCAGCATTTTCGAAGAGGAAATTGTAAGAAAGGATCAGAATGTGATTTTCCTCACGCAATGGACAGGGATGTGCCGGTGGTTTGTAAGGTGCAGTTCTTGGATCATTTCAAATCTTAGTATTTCGACTTAAAACTTAGAATAAAGTAACACAACTTATTCTAGTTCTTGTAACATCATTTAAAAGAATCTTGGAATCTCTAGTCTGGTTTAGTCTTTACTTGATTTGAAAGAGAGTTGTTTTGTTTTCCTGGAAAGATTGTGTTCCAAACAACTTATTATCTTATATGTGATCCGTTGCAGTATTTTCCGAAAGGAACTTGTAAGAATGGCTCAGATTGTCGTTTTCGTCACGTAATGGACAGGGATGGTTCAGGACCTATGCCTCAGGTAGTTTCATCAAATGTCTCTTCTCCAGCCATGTATTAGTTTCATTTTAAAAGTTTCGTTTAATTTGGATTCTTTAGGCTAAATCTATGGATCCGAGAGCGACTGAATCCAAATGGGAACATGATGATAGAAGTATGGATCGGGGAGCGAGTGAGTCTGAATGGGAATTTGATGAGAGAACTGAGAGGAGATACGAAACAGAGTCAGGATACAGGTCAAAGAAGAGGGTAACTAAACTAAAATGTTATCTTTCTTTCTTTCTTTCTTTTTTTACTGTTTTCAGTTACTTATATGAATGTTTTTTCTCAGTCAAGAACTATTCTGGATTCCCGACCGCGTGATTCAAAAGGAACATTCGAGGATATACGCCAAAGACGCCATGAAATAGAGCCAGAATCCGAGCAAGAGAGGAGGGTGGTAAACAAAGAAAATGTATAGACTTTGACTTTGTTCTTAGTATGTTTTACTGATTTTAGTCACTTATGAGCTTGAGTCTTTCTTGACTTTGCTTTTTCTTGAAACAAATATTGTAGGAGGTTCCAGAGAATCGCTTCATGGCTGCTCAGAGGGCGAGGGAGAGGAGAGAAGCTCAAGGCAATATGCAGGAGCAGAGATCAGGAGGAAGGATCAAAGATTTAAGTTACCTAATCAATCCAATAGCCAAGGCAATCTTGCGAGAGAGGATGGTATGAATTTGTTCTTATTTTTGTTTTAGTGGTTTCAATCACTATGTCATTAGTTTATTTCTTCAAAACAAATGTCGTAGGACAGTCCAACAGAGTGAAAAGCAGAGGAGCATACTCTGTTTTTTCTACTGTGAATTCTCATTTATTTTTGTTGTTTCGATTTACTTATTCACAGAGTAAGATAGAGAATGATAGGCTGAGTATGGAGGAATCTCCTCTGAGGTATTGAGCTTCTCATCAAAATTTCTCAATTGACTCATCACGATTTCTCAATTGCATTTCGAGAATGATATTCTCAATTGCTTTTTTATTTCTTTCCGGTTTTCTTCAGGTCAAGCCAACAGTCCAGTTCGACGAAATGATGCAAATCAAACAGTCATTACAAGAACTCGGGTTTAAAAGTAAAGAGGAATATGAATTTTAAGAGGAAACAAAGTTACGAGAGATACCAAGAGAGAGCTCTAGATGATACTTGGAACGCAAGAAACTAATATGTGTTTGGAAGGTTTAGGTTAATCGTTGTTGTTTGAATCTTGTGATTGTTGTTGTTTAGTTCGGTTTATTAACTTCACTTCGAAAGCTTCAATTTTTGCTAGATATATAATTAAATGTTCCTCAATCACAGCTCTTTGGTTTCTATATGTAAAGTTCATACTTAAAACTCGTATTATTGTGTGCTGAAATCAGAGCGGATAAATTAGAACACCCCATCCAGGTTTCTAGTCAGAGTATCTGATAATAAAAATAATTAAAAAAAAAATTAAAAAGAATGAGAGAGACATAAATATGTCTAACGGTTATGAGTTAAATGAGAAATTTTCATCACATGTATTATAGTGGTCCAATTTACTTTTTTATTTAATATTAAATTAAATTAATAAAATATGGATGAGATACTCTCTTGATGGATGTGCTCTTAATTTTCTACTAAACAAGACTCTGGTTTATGGAGCTACTTTTTTTTAGAGGTCAGTTAACGATTCAAAATTAAATTAGTTGCCTACATTTGGTTCAATTAGTCTTAATACTGTTATGAGATTTATTTAATTTATCGGTAAATTTAGAATCAAAACCCGAATATTTGTGTGTTGAAACGAGAGAAGATAAATTAACTCTCTACTAAATAAGACTCAAAGAAGAATTAACCACAATTATATATTTTGTAAGGAACTCGTGATTTCTTATAATCATAACAGAGTAGCTGTTGAAGAAAAAAAAAATAATCCATAAAATTATACAGAAATATTTTCCCGCCCAGAAAACAATGGAATCCAATTGAAGTCCAAGTGGTGCTAATATTTTTTTATTTTATTTTCCGTGTGAAAAAAAAAAACCGAAAAGTCCTTTTTTATATGCATATAAAAACCATTCATAGATTTGATATTGAGAGAAATCAAAAGAGGAATAAAAGACTAGATTAAAGAAACAAGCCGGAGAAGACAATCGAAGAAACTGATAACGATAACTTACTCTCAACTTCAATGGCAGACAATCGAGAGAATCTGCAAGAAGAAGATCAGAGAAGCCGCCAAGGAAAAAAGTCGAGATCCATTGAAGAAACAGAGTCAAGTTCTTACTATGATTTCTCAGAAAAGGTATAAAACAGAGTCGATAAAGATGGCTATGGTTCTTGCGTAAGATGATGATATTTTGACTTAACGGTTTCGTTTAATTATGATTCTCAGGGACGAAATCAGAATGTGAGGTGTATTGAATCAAGGAGGAGGTCTGATGAGAGAAACGAAATACACTCAAGATCCTGGGCAGAGAAGAAGGTAAAAGAAACTGAAAAACAAGAACTTATTTACTCTGTTCTTTACTGTAGATTGTTAATTATGATGAAACAAGACTCGTTACGAATTTCTCAGGATAGAGAAGGTCAGATTCATGATTACAGAGACTCTTCTAATCAGCAACAACAGAGACTGAGAGATGTCGAAATGCAGAGAAGAAGATATGAAACAGACTCAAGAATCTGGCGTAATGAGAGGGTAAAGAAACTAAGTTTAACTTAACTTACAAGAGTATGCTTTGTTTGATTTAACTTTGTTTCTTTTTCAATTCTGATTCTCAGGATAGATCACCAAGAAGATATGATGGAAGAGCTCCTCCGAATGAATCTGAATGGAGATATGATGAGAGAAGTTGGAGGAGATACGAACCAATGCAATGGGGTGGGTATAGAATTCATCCTGGTAAAAACGATTGTTACAGTTATTTCCGAACCGGTACGTGTTTCCATGGAAGAAGTCATTGCAAATTCAATCACCCTACTCAACTTCCACAGGTAAAAAATCAAAAATTATATTCTTATGTTTTGGCTTTGAGTCTAAGTTGAAATGTTTTTTTTTGTTTCCTCATTAGGAGATTCCGGAGCTAACTACTAATGTACCGGTTTGTAAAGTAAAGTTCTTGGATCACAAGTTATTCATTTAAAAGCTAACAAGAATCTAGGAATATAGTAATCTCTTGTCTGGTTTAGTCTTTACTTGACTTGTTTATTTCCTTGGAAAGATTGACTTATTATTTTATATGTGATTCTTCGTTGCAGTATTTTCAAAGAGGGTATAGTAATAAAGCCTCAGAATGTGGTTATCCTCACACAATGGGTAGGGATGGTGCAGAACCTATGCCTCAGGTAATATCATCAAATGTCTCTTTTCCAGCCATGTATGTATGTCCATATTAGTTTCATTTTAAAGTTTTGTTTAATTTGGATTCTTTAGGCTAGACCTATGGATTGGAGAGTGAGTGACTCCGAATCGAGATTTGATGTGAGAACTGAGAGGAGATACAAAACTGAGTCAGGATACAGGCCAGAGAAGATGGTTATAACTAAACTAAATGTGGACTTTCTTTCTTTCTCTTTTGCTGTTTTCAGTTACTTATATGAATGTTTATTCTCTCAGTCAAGAACTATTCTGGATTCCCGAAAGCGTAATCCAAGAGGAACATTCGAAGATATTCACCAAAGACGACATGAAATAGAGCCGGAACCTGAGCAAGAGAGGATGGTAAATAAAGAAATGGAATAGACCTTGTTTTACTGATTTTAGTCACTTATGAGCTTGAGTCCTAGTTGACTTTTCTTTTTCTTCATACTAATATTGTAGGAGATTCCAGAGAATCGCTTCATGGCTGCTCAGAGAGCGAGGGAGAGGAGAGCAGCTCAAGACAATATGCAGGAGCAGAGATCAAAAGGAAGAACCATAGATTTAAGTCACCTAATCAATCCAATAGCGGAGGGAATCTTGCGAGAGAGGATGGTAAAGAAACTGAGTTCGTTCTTATTTTTGTTTTAGTGGTTTCAATCACTATGTCATTAGTTTATTTCTTTAAAACAAATGTCATTGGACAGTCCAAGAGAGTGAGAAGCAGAGGAGCATACTCTGTTTTTTCTACTGTGAATTCTCTCATTTATTTTTGTTGTTTCGATTTACTTATTCACAGAGAAAGATAGAGAATGATAAGCTGAGTAGAGAGGAATCTCCTATGAGGTATTAAATTTCTCAACTGAATCATCAAGATTTCTCAATTGCATTTCGAGAATGATATTCTCAATTGCTTTTTTTGTTTTCCGGTTTTCATCAGGTCAAGCCAACAGTCTAACTCGGGTTTAAAAGTAAAGAGGGATATGGATTTTAAGAGGAAACAAAGTTGAGAGACCACCAAGAGAGAGCTCTCGTTGATACTTGGAACGCAAGAAACTACTATGTGTTTGGAAGGTTTAGGTTAATCTTTGTTGTTTAGTTTCGTTGATTAAATTCACTTCTAAAGATTATGTTTTTTTGCAAAATATTAGCTAGATATATAGTTCGGAAAAGTAATGCATAGGCAATGCAATTACATTTAAAAAAAAAATTACAATTATATTAGTATGAATGTTAGCTGAGTAGAAATACATATTTCTGAGCATATTGAAATTTAAACATCTATATTCTTGTATGCTCAAATTTATTTTAGTTGTTATGTTTTACTAAGAGAAAGACTAGGTAGAAAAGTTATATGTTCATTTTGATAAAATTGATCTTTTTGAAATGCATTGTATGTTTTGATTAAACGAATGATGAAACTCAATGCAAAATATTTTAAGAAACAAATATAAATAGAAGATAAAGAACTGAGACTAAAGACATTAAACAAAAACGAAAGAAAAATGTTGTTGAAGGTTAAAAGAAAATATAACTAGTGGATGATAATTATGAAACAAAGTCTTTTCTACAAGAACAGATTAAGAGGCAGAGGAGAAAGGCTCAAAACAATCTTCAGGAACAAGAACAAAGCAACAATGAAACAGATGCTCAAGACAGTCTTCATGTACAAAGAAGGTAATTGTATAATTTATCGTCCTTGTTAATTGCTTTACCAAAGAAGGTAAAGCATGTTGTTACAACATTGTATATCATGTTTTAATTCATCAAATTGATCTTGCTCTTTACTTGTACTTGTCTTCTTAAATCTTTGGTCAGGGAATTGGCTGTGGAATATTAGGAAATCTATTGAAGAGCTTGTGAAGAAACAGCCTTAAGTTCCATGTTTCTCTCAATAGCATGCATAAATCGACATAATAATCAACATCTAACTATCGAAGCAAATAGGGGCGGAAGAAAAGCAACAGTAGGTTATCAAAAAAGGCAAAAAAAAATAAAAATAAAAATAACAGTTGAGTTACATTAATAATTATTCTTCTATTTAATTACATTATCTTAATACTGTATATGTATGTAACCCCATACTCCTCTCATCATGATCAAGTATTAGTATGTATACAACCCTACAACTATTATTATACAGATTTGAACGTTAAAAAATATGTAGGAGCTAGAATTCCCTGTTCTATTATATTGAGTGAAATGGTGGTATTATTTTATGGTTATTAAAAATATATCATCTCAAAATTTATTTAATGGAATGGGTAAAATATGGTGCTAATTAACGAATGATCACGTACATCTGGCGAAAAAACTTATGTGGTATATATGAACATTATTTTCATTATGCACTTGAAGAAATTTAGAATCATATTACTTTTGATAGCTCACAGCAGAATGTGTGTGTGTATATATATAAAAATAATAAATATGAATTGATGAAAGGATATGTTTGGTCGACATTTGAGTACTTAATTAATTATTATTAATATATCTGTGTACAAAAAAAACTTATAACATTTTGGATGCACCGTTACATGTATTAGATGAATCTTCTATATGTATGAGTGAGAAAAATGGACAAAATGGTGTGGGAGTGGAGGGATTCCAATTTGCACCATTGGATCAATGGATTTCGGGTCCCAAAATTGAATATGTACAAAGGAGCCGAGGAGGAAGACCACTATCAAACCAACTCAAAAAGCTCAAGAAATGCAGTGGACTACAGTTGGAGGACGAGGACATCGCGGTCGCAGAGGACGTGGTGACTATAGCCATTCGAATAACTAATTTATAGTGAGTTAGCTCTTGTCTCACTCTCAACTCTTCCCTTGGCTGATTTGATCTTCAAAGATAGTTAGCTACAGTGTAAGCTTTTAACTTCTCTTTCATTCTTTTTCTAAACTGTATGATCCAAAAAGATCATAACCTTGTATTATTTTCATGCATTTTAATAGAAAGCCCTTTAACCAAACAAAAAAAAAAAAATCTTAAAACATTAATTTTATCAAATGTAGGATAGACCGGTAGAGAATCATGCATCTGATGATATCACTTTTGAATCTTAAATTCTTAATGGTTGTTACCTAATGTCAAAAGAAATGGTGAGCTGCACGGAGGTAAGTTAGACAGAAAAAATATATAGAAAAGTGGTGGTTGTTTCTAACTCTCACATTTTTTTCTTGTTTACGTTAACTCCCAAGTTTTTTAATAGCATCCTACAAAACGATTCATTTCTGTTTTTTCAGGGGGAAAAGTTGTTTGGACAACTAAAATTATTAAGTACAACGAAGTTCTACAAAATTTGTTTGATGAATTATCGAAAAAAGAGAGAAAACAAGTTCAAACCGAAAACCATTGCTAAAAATAGATAACATTAGATTTACTATATAAACCATCTAGACTAACCCAACATTATCCATCATACCATTTTGTTCACAATTACAAAAGAAAAAAGAAAAGAAAAAAATATATATAATAAGCACTTAAGATTTGTTGTATTCATCACTACTTCAAATCGTACTATATGGCGACTCAAATGTTGAAGAAAACATACAATATGTTCATGATTGTATCTATATTTATGATGATACATTCAGTACACATTGCTGATTCAACCAATGTAGAAATGTGTGTCAAACATTGAGTCCCGAATCAATGCATGAAAGCAGCAAAAAACACTAACCCTACCATTTGTGAAGAAGCTTGCAAAAAATTTTGCAACCAAAAATTAACAGGTCATGAAGAAATGTTTGTCCCTCCAAAAGATAAGTCCTCCTATATGTGCAAATGGTTATTTACATGTTAATTTCAAATTACATAAACTCATGTTATTTTATTTTATAATTAACATATAATTATGTGTATATATATATATATGTGTATGTTTGATATCATTATAGGAATTGACATATTATTTATGTGTTTATTAATTTTCCCATGAAATAAAATATATTTTTTTCCAAATTTTAAAATAATATTGATATCTACAACTTCAAAACATTGGTCCTAATGAACGACATAAATGAAATTTTTAATTTCGCCGAACTAGATAAACAAAAATATATAATAGAATGATTAAATCTAATCAAACAACTCCAAAACTGCAAACCAGTTTCATACTCTGATTTATTTCATTAGTTATTAATTTTGCGGAGTGAAGAAATAAAAAAAAAGCTTGACCAACAAATAAAATAAATAATTAACAAAATAACAAAAACAAAAACAAAAGAAATAAAAATCCCCTCCGGTTCGGTTTAGACGCGATCCGGCCGGTCTTCCGTCGCGTTTGGTTTGCATTGAGACGTAAATCAAATCGGTCTTCCGTCGGAGTTTTCCCTCCGTCGAAACTCTAAAATCTTCTTCGACGCCTCTCGGCAATCAACTAGCTTCTCTCAGTCAATTACGTTGTGGATTCTTTTCAATCGCATTTGTTAGAGTTTCAGATCTTTATATTTTTCCTGTTCATAGGCTGTTTCATTGTTAAATTTGGATTCTTGATTTAATCATCTGAGCTCTCAAGTTTTGTTTACTGAACACAAAGATGAATATAGAGTTCTAATTTAATAATAATATATACTCTCATGGTTTCTGTATATAAATGCATTACTGTGTTTTACAGCATTCAAGAACTTTGAGGTTAATTGATGGAAAAATCGATTGAGGAAGACGAAAGAAGGGAGAGTGTAGTAGTAGTAGTGTCAATAGACTCTTTGTATGCAGCAGTGGAGTCAGTGGCAATGAATATGTAGGAGATCTTCCTCTTAATTTGGGTAATCCAGTTTCAAATATCAAGTCAATTACATATTGCTAAATAAATTTAAGCTGAAAAAACTAAAAATTGGACTTGTAGCAAGTGCAACTACAAAAAAATGGTAGTCATAGAGAACAAGAAAACAAATATGTGAGAATATTTACATCATCATGTGTTCTAATCAATGACGAGCAATGTAATACAAACCTTTTTTTTTTTTCTCGATTGATCTCTGAGAACATTGCTCCCTTTGATGCATCCTCATCACCTCTCAACTAGTCTGAGATTTGCATTATAGGTCAATAATGATGATTCACTTTGCAGCATTATAATCTTGAAGCTGGAGTCTCTGTGCAACAGCAGAGAGACTTGGGAACTTTTTCACCTGCTGAGTTCTCAATTGCATTACGAGATATCAAATCGGAATGATATTCACATGTGAGCTTTTTTTGGGTTTCTTCAGATCAAATCAACTATCCAATTCGACGAACTGATGCAAATCAAAGAGTCAACTCATGTTTAAAAGAAAAGAGAAAGATGAATTCGAAGAGGAAAGGAAACAGAGTTACTACGAGACGCGTACACTAAAGAGAACTTTACATGATTGCTTGGAACGCAAGAAACTGATTTATTTTTGTTGCTTTTGCTCACATATTGTTTTTTGTTATTTATTTTTTTTAAGAGAAAAGACATATGTATTGCTACGTGGAAAATTTATAAGTCCATTTTGATTAAAACTAAAAACTGACCATTTTTAATTTCAATATATATTGATTAAACGAATCATTAAACTTAATCCAAATATTTTAACAAAATAACTGATGAATACAAACGACACAAATTGACAAATATAAATATAAAGAATTTGGACGAAAGAAATAATACATATTGAAGATAAAAATTAAAAAAAAACAAACGGAATACGCCGTAACAGCCTCCCGCCGAAAATATAAAGAAGCAAAAACCATTCTTTGATTTAATCTCCTGCAAACAGAGAAACAAAAACGGAATCAGAGAGAAAGATCTTTGGAAGTCCAAGAAACTGATACGAGAAGTTACTTACTCTCCAGAGAATCTGAAAGAAGATCACAGAAAAAGCGATGAAACAGAGTTCAGATTCAATGAAGAAACAAGAACTTATGAACGATCCTCAGGAACAGAGGCAGAGCTTTACTGGGTCGATTCCATCTTCCGATAAAACCAAAGGTAGCTTCTAATCTTGAGAGATCAATACGATCTTATTGGGTTTTCTACTTTTGATTTCTCGATGGGTATTTCAGAGTTTATATAAGAATCGTATGAGTTTCCGTTGCTTTTAGTATCTTGTGATCCAAGTTTGGGTAATCATGTGATGTTTATGTTGTTTGTATGATCTTTTAGTAGATGAAAAAGGCATGGCCCAGCAAATTCATCTCCGTAACGGCGATTGTTACAAATATTTCCGAACTGGTAGGTGTGGAAGAAGCCATTGCATATTCAATCATCATACTAAACTTCCACAGGTGAGAAAGAAAATTATCTATGTGTTTGGCTTTGAGTCTAAGTTGAAGTTTTCGTCATGGCTTATTTTCTTATCAAACATCTTCTTGATAGGAGCTTCAAGATAGGGCTAATATGCCAGTTTGTAAGGTGCACTTCTTGGATCATCATCTCAAATCTGATTATTTTGGTTTTAGAATGAAGATTTTGTTCAACTTAAGCTTATCGCAAAACTTATTCTAGTTTTTGTAAAAGGTAACAAGAATCTTGGAATATAGTAATCATTAGTCTGGTTTGATCTTTACTTGAATTGAAAAGAGAGTTGTTTATTTTCTTGGAAAGATTGACTTATTTATTTTTATATGTGATTCGTTGCAGTATTTTCGAAGTGGACATTGTAAGAAAGGCTCACGTTGTGATCTTCGTCACGTAATGAACAGTGATGATGGTGCAGAACCTATGCCTCAGGTAATTATATTTCATCAAATGTCTCTGGTCCATGTCCATATTGGTTTAATTTAATGTTTTATTTTTTAACTTTGATTCTCAGTCTACAAGTCAGAGAGCGTTTGAATCAAGACAAGGATTTGAAGCGAGTGGATCCAAGCGACCAAGGGTAAAGAAAAATGAATAAAATCTTACTTTATTCTTATTTTGTGTTGTTACTAATTTCAATCATTTGCTTATTTCTTCAAAACAAAATATCGTCGCAGAGTCCAATGAATCCGAGCGCCAATGCTCAAGAGAATCTTCATGAACAGAGACAAGAAAATATTAAGAGGCAGAGAAGAGAGACTCAAGTGAATGTGCAACAACAGAGATTGATGATGAGGGTAAAGAAACAGAGCATACTCTGTTTTTTTTTTTACTACTGTGAATTCTCATTTGTTTTTGTTGTTTCGGTTTACTTATTCTCAGGAGAGTCACAATGTAGAAGCTCAAAATCAACAGAATAGGGAGGAACAGAGACAGAGAGAGATGGAGAGGATGAGATTGAGACGTTTGAGAGCTGCTCAGGTATTTAAATCAATCATTTAAGATTTTCTCAATAGGTTTTTTAAATATCATTTGTCTCCTTCTCAAAACTTTACTATATCATCCTACACATCTTCGAAATGTGAGAAATAAAGTTATCTTTGTTTTGGCTTGAAACTAATTTGTAATTTTCCTCTTGTCTTACTGCTTATAAACATCTTAATAGGAGCTTCCGGCAAAGACTAATGTGCTGGTTTGTAAGGTGCAGTTCTTGGATCATTTCAAATCTTAGTATTTCGACTTAAAACTTAGAATAAAGTAACATAACTTATTCTAGTTCTTGTAACATCATTTAAAAGAATCTTGGAATCTCTAATCTGGTTTAGTCTTTACTTGATTTCTTGGAAAGATTGTGTTTAAACTTTTATGATGTGATTCGTTGCAGTATTTTCTAAGAGGATATTGTAAGAAAGGCTCAAAATGTGATTTTTCTCACGCAATGGACAAGGGTGGTTCAGAACCTATGCCTCAGGTAATTTCATCAAATGTTTCTTGTCTTATATTGGTTTGATTTAACGTTTTGTTTGATGTTTTGAGATACTTACAACGGAAAAGAGGTAAAGAAACTAACTTCTTACACAGTTTTCTTTTTGAAACTTTTGATTCTCAGTCTATAAGTCAGAAAGGAAGTGGCTCAAGACAAGGATTTGAAGCGAGTGGATTCAGGCGACCAAGGGTAAAGAAGATCTGACTTTTAGTCTTATTGATTTCAATCACTTCGCTTATTTCTTCAAATGTAAGCAGACTCCAGTGAATCACCGCTTCAATGCTCAAGTGAATCTGCAACCACAGAGATTGATGAGGGTAAATAAACTAAAACAAGGCCTGTTTCTTCTGTTCTTTTTCAATGCTATTGAAACAGAGCATACTCTGTTTTTTTCTTTCTATCTACTGTGAATTCTCATTTGATTTGTTGTTTTGGTTTACTTATTCTCAGGAGATGCCAGAGAATCACAACGTAGAAGCTCAAAATCAACTGAATCCGCAGGAACAGAGAAAGATAGAGATTGAGAGGATGAGAACTGAGTCTCGTTTGAAACTTGATCAGGTGTTTAAGATTTTCTCAAATTGGTTCTTCAAATATCAAATACAGGAAGAAGATTCTCATTTGACTGTGTTTTTATTTTATTTTGGGTCTTCTTCAGATGAAACCCACTGTTGTATTTGACGAATGGCGCCGAGCCAGCGAGGGGATGAAAGAATTTGGATTTAAAGATGCCAAAGGGCTTTAAGAGGAAACAGAGTTACAAGATCTACAGAGTTATATTTGTTACGTTCAATCAAAGACTCCTTTCCTTGGCAGACAAGAAATGTATCTGTTGTATGTAGAGCCAATTTAGTTCAAGTTTTAGTAGTTTCAGTTTTTTGTGTGTTAGTGTTTGTTTTATAAACACTGAAAATCACTGCATTTAGCACGTCTGCATGTAAAATTGGAAGTGGAATGCATTGTTTTCCACCTTTTTGTTAATCATGTGTTTCTGATTGGGTAAGTTACATTAAATTGTTGGTTTGACTACAATAAATCAGTAAGCTTTTATTAAATCAACTAATGAATTCATTAAAGCCCAAAAGGCCTTAGCCCACAGAGTTTGCCAGCCTAATCCTTTATACAAATTCATTATTCTTTTATGCATACAGTATTTTTTTTCCCTCGATTATTCCTAACCACCACCAACCAGAGCTCATAGCCTCATATTATCTGCCGCCAAAAAAAAAACTTATACTATTTTTATTTATTTTTTGGTCAATACTCGATATTTAAAATTTGTTTCATAATATATGTGTCGTTTTACATTTTCAATATAGATATTTGGTAAAAGTTTTATTTTTATCCAAACTGTTTTAATGTATTAAGCAGTAAAAAAATTATAAAGTATATTAATAATGGATAGACAAAAAATAGTTTTTTTCTTATTTGTGTGTAAAAATCTTAAACGATTCTATTAAATTGACTCATTTGTGATTTCTAAAAATTGTAAACAACTAATAAATAAGTTTTGTTACACACAAATAAGAAAAAAATGTAAAAAAATCTTTCAAGAGTCCTTGGAACGAGAGACAATTTAGTCAAAATCCCTAATTAGAATTTTCCCGCCAGATTTGTGAAATTAGCTATCTATACTGGAAAACCCCTCCTCGATTGTCGTTATAGTCCCAACTCCGAGTTCCTGAAATGTTTTCGTCAGGGCGAAATTAGGGTTTCATTTTCATCCTTCGGAATCGTGTTGGGAACAAGAAAGGGGAAATGGGTATTCAAGGGCTGTTACCGTTGCTGAAATCGATAATGGTACCGATTCATATAAAGGAGCTTGAAGGTTGTATCGTCGCTGTCGATACATATTCATGGCTACACAAAGGCGCTTTATCTTGTAGCAAAGATCTCTGCAAAGGATTACCCACTACAAGGTTCGTATCTCTCCCTCTCTCAAGTTCCTTGATAAATCCAGATTTAGATCGATTTGTTTTTGTTTTCCCCAAATTTAGAAAGGGTTTCTTTGTCTCGAAGTGTTTTGGTCTCATTTCGAAAAATCAAAGCTTTCCGATTTTAATTTCTCCAGTTACTGTAAGGGAATAAGATTTGACATTACTAATCTTTAAGCTATGTTGTCTTGTTCCTCCTGTTCTGATAATGGGTTTACTTACTGGTGACTAATCTTTCAGGCATATTCAATACTGTATGCATAGAGTGAATTTACTTCGACATCATGGAGTGAAGCCTATTATGGTCTTTGATGGAGGTCCGTTACCGATGAAACTAGACCAAGAGAATAAGCGTTCTAGGTATGCAAACATTGGCTAACTAGTATAGACACAATATGTAGACCTATGAGGTTATTACTGAACAAATTTCAGACCAAGTCACTTCTTTTGTATAATAATCAAGTTCAGGTCCAGAAAGGAGAATCTTGCACGTGCATTGGAGCATGAAGCAAATGGAAATTCTTCGGCTGCTTATGAGTGCTATTCAAAGGCTGTAGATATTTCACCTTCTATTGCACATGAGTTGATACAGGTAACACTAGGCCTGGATAACTTGTACTCTTCTCCAGATAAATGGATTTATATTTGTCTTTAGTTGCTTTTATGTCTACCATGGAAGGTTCTGAGGCAGGAGAATGTTGATTACGTTGTTGCTCCATACGAGGCTGATGCGCAGATGGCATTCTTGGCTATTACTAAGCAAGTTGATGCAATTATCACTGAGGATTCTGATCTCATACCTTTTGGCTGCCCAAGAGTAAGCTTTTTCTGTTACACTTTGCATCAGTTCATCAGTATTTCTACTTCACTTTACTAGTAGAGATAATGTCAATTCCTTATCCATCTTGGTGTAGTACGATCTCTGCCTTCAACTATCAATTTCTATGTTGCAGATCATTTTTAAAATGGATAAGTTTGGGCATGGTGTTGAGTTTCAAGCCTCCAAGCTACCCAAAAATAAAGACCTTTGTCTTTCTGGATTTTCAAGCCAGATGATTCTCGAAATGTGCATATTAAGTGGCTGCGATTATTTGCAGTCACTGCCAGGAATGGGACTCAAAAGAGCTCATGCACTCATTACAAAGTTCAAGAGTTATGACAGGGTATACATTCTTTTCTCAATAGATTATACAATTGGTGAAGCAAGAGTATGATTAATTCAAAATCTAGTTTTAGATTTTCTGGGATCAATCTTATAGACATTATTCTGGAAAAAAGTTTGCTTAATTTGTCGCTAGTGTGCTTTCAGGTAATTAAGCACTTAAAGTACAGCACAGTTTCAGTTCCTCCTCTTTATGAAGAGTCCTTCAAGAAAGCTGTATTGACTTTCAAGCATCAGCGTGTCTATGACCCAAAAACTGAAGATGTTATACACTTGTCTGACATTTCTGATAACCTAGGCGAAGATGCAGATTTTGTAGGCCCATATCCTTTGAGACAAGTTTTTTGATATTAGGCCTCCATTTGTTAATACAGATTAAGGAACAAATTTTATTTGATTCCTTAACGTTGTTCACATCAATGCCACAACATATTGCTAAGGGTATAGCACTAGGCCAGCTTGATCCATTCACACAGTTGCCATTCCAGGTACTTAATGCTGACTTCTCTATTTTTATTCTCCCCTTGCTTTCTCTCCCGGAGATCTTTTCTTGATTTGTTGTTCTGTTTTTTTAAATGAATAGGCTGAGAGTGTTACTCCTAAACTGGCTGTCAATGATAGTTTCCGCCCCAAAAGTTTCAAACCTGAAACTATGAAGAAAAAGCTTGATTTGCCAGTCCAGAAAAACCTTCTCACGAAGTATTTCTGTATCCTTAAATGTTACATCCCATATCTTTCATTTCTTGGTAGTTTATTACATTGTGGAACTTGGTTTAGTAAGATTGTTCTGTGATCAAATAGTACGTCCTGTATATCTTCAAGAGTCTAAAAAGCTGTTGATATTGCATCTTTTAACATTACGTCCTGTGTATCTTCAAGGATGTTTGATCTGAACCACTTGTTCTTCACTTAACATCTAAAAGGCTTTGCAACTATTGAGGCAAAAAGAAAATTTAAGGCTCCTAGGATATCGCCAATGTCTGTGACCCCAACTGATGAGTCTCCAAGCACTCCTGAGGATAATGCAACAGATGTTGATGCTCTTTCAAGTCAGACAACAAATGAATCCCCGGATTACAGCTTGGTAAGAAACTAGAAAAACAACATTCTAGTTCTCAGAAGTCGTAGCATAGGTTCTAATCTCTTTGTGTCTTTAGGCTGAGAATGAACGGGCTAGCAAAGTTGCAGAGCACAGAGAGTCATCGGACGAAGGTAAAATTGCTTTTCTTTCCGCAAATTGTAAAACATTATACTCTAAACTTTCTATATGACTCGTCTTTTACGTACTACAATCTTTTAGATGCAATGGAAAGAAATCATAAGGACCTTGATCATAAGTACATCAAACAGGAGAAACCGAAAACAGATAGTGTGAAGGTTGTAGTAAGAAGCAAGTATTTTAAGCAGAAGCAGGAGGATACAAGTCTTAAACAATCGATCCAATCTCTCAATGATTGCTCTGTGATTGGTCAGAGAAAGACTGTTAAAACTGTGATAAACAAGTCAAGCGCATCTAGAAGAGAAGAGAGTGACAGAGCACTAGCAACAAGTCCATGTTTTCGTCACGAGCAAATCTACAACGATCTTGAAGATGCCAAAGAAGAGCGTTTCTCTGCCATAAATGAGGTGGCTGAGAGAACAGCAAACATCAACAAGACAAACCTTCAGATCAATAAAGAAGAACAGAACCCATCCGTTGAGATCCTTTCCACCTTTAGTTCTCCCGAGAATGTTATACCTCTCTCTTCCATTTCTATCAATAGTTTGCGTGGAGCTGCAACAGGGAAAAGGAAGCTTGATTCAGATGAAAACCTTGAGAAGGTTAGATAGCATTGTTCTATCAGCCCATGTCTATATTTGCCGCTTATGCTATCATTGAAATCATTTTATTAACTTGTCTAACTATTTCAGGAAAACTTGAACTCCAAGCACATGCGCATAGAGGAAACTGATCCTGGTAATCATAGAAATCACTGCCCCCTAAATATCTGTATCTGTATAATTGTTATGTGGGCAATGGAATCTTCGACTAAAACGGTTTATTTGGCCTTTACTATCATGTGAAGCTGTAAATGCAGAAACATCATTTGGAACCGACGATGTTGAGAAGTTTGGATCCAACATTTCACATATAAGGCAATACTCAGAAATAGCAGAGAAATCAGTGGAAAAGTTTGTCTCAGCTATATCATCTTTCAGATATTCTGTGTCTGGCTCTCGTGCTAGTGGTCTTCGTGCACCTCTCAAAGACATCCGCAACACTTGTCCGTCCAAAGGGTAAACATTTTGACCTCTCATAGCTTACTATCTTTAATAGTTTCTGAAGATAGATTTGTTTATTTTCTTTATTTTTGGTTTTTGTCAAAGAAAAGGTTATCATCTCCTAAACCAGACTTCAGCACGTTTGGTTATGCGTCAAGAAACCGAGACACGGTGACAAAGTCAAGGCGATTGTGAGCTTTTAGATTTGTAAGTTAACCATCTCTTTAGGGGCACATGTCAGAGAGCTTTAGATGTTGAATCAAAATATTGTTGTTGTATACATAATACCTTTTTACTGTGCATAACATTCTTGTTCACAGATTCTTTTACACAACAATTTGATTCATAAATTGAAAGTTGTTCCAACAACTTTCAACTTGTGATCTCTTGGAAATTAGTGAATATCACTTTCATAGACTGAAAATTGCAGAGATCCAAAAGCAATAGTGTGCAATAAATGTTATATTGGGGCCAAACTATAAACCTTCCAAGTGATTTATTGAGAAAAAGACAGCTAATTTTCTGAATCAATGATTTGGGATTTGTTTGTATGCACACGTAATCAATTTTGGGGGAATTTGTGGCTGAGAAGGTATGCACGTGAATGCAAAAGAAACATATCATTTGTATGCGTCCAATCAGATTCTGACAGTTTTGATCATCTAAACTCGAAGTTTCTGCTTTTCCTCACACACGTGGTCCAGTTGTACTTCCACGTCATCATACTTACTTTTTCTGTCTTTTTTACCATTTATTTTTGAGTAGACATCGTTTTAGTAATCCTACAATAATCCATAGAAATAAGGATGTTAATCATCAAATTCCAAGTAGAATAAAAATGTAAAGAAGCCTACCCCAAATTTTTAAGAAAAAAAAAACAAATTATAAACCAGTTAACCAAAAAAATCAAGGATTCAGTTGAAAATCTGAAATTTAAGAGTTGATGATTCGATTTTAGTTAATTATGTGTAGCAATCTGTTTCAAGTTGTTTGGTTTTCTTTATAAAAAAAAAAGTTGTTTTTTTTTATCCGAAAGCAAAGTGAAACTTGTTCACTTATGAGATAAACAAAGTATTACGAAGAATGAATCCAACATATGATGCTAATATATAAACCATTTTAATTTAAAGAAAACAACAATCTTTACGGCTAGGAATACTAGGTCTTGGAAAGTTTCTTGATAATAATAGTCATGATAATTTATATATATGATTTGTTAGAATAAACATCTTTTTATTTATTTTTCTCCTATATAAAGAAAACTTGTTTATGACACATGAGAGTCATGAATCGTCGTTAGTCAATAGTCACGTTATAATTGCATAAAAGTTTCTTGGCAATTTCTTTTTATTAAACGACAGACGAGAAGAGTTTATTCAATTATAATGTGACTTATTATATTATTTCCTTGTCGGTTTTATTTAAAAAACAAAAAAAAAACATAAAGAAAACGCTTAGTTGTAAGAAAAGAAGCTGTTGTGTTAGATTAATTTTATACAATCTCTGTAAAAGTGTAAAACATATACTATAATATCGCAATTCGAACGTGAAAAACAAGCCTAAGAGTTAAAATATTATTCTGTATATCAAATCATTTCGTCAGTAACAAAGTTAATGGATAAGAACATGGCTAGATGCATGTGCCGTCGGCTTATAATGATGTCAAAGTATATCCACGAGATGCTAAAAAGTTTCCAAAGGGATGGCTTAGTATGAAAAAAATTAATTATGCCACGATCTTCTTTTTTTCCTTTTTGATGAAAAGAACTTAGTTAATCTCCATATCCCTAGCTATTTTATAAAGATAAAGTTTGAATAATTGGTTTCCATTTCATTTTACACTTGATTAAGAACAGAAGAATTTGTTTGAAATTATTCGATAAATCGATATATATCAAGTTTTTATTATACTACTGCACCTCCGTACCAAATGGCAAATTCAATTTGTTTTTATAAATTGCAAATTCATTGCACATGAATACATGATATATGATTTGTTTATTAAATTTATAGAAGCAATCTGATAGTCGGATAGAACTAGATAGACCTGATAATATAATATATCTCCAAAACGAGATAAACTTACTTGACCATGCCATTTTCGTTCTTTTAAACTTGACCATGCCATTTTGCTCACAAACACGTGTATCTAAGATCTTAATTTATCTTGCTTTTTGCTCTCATATACAAATTTTATTAATAATGATACTTTGCCCTATGTAGCTAATTTATAAGAGTCTAGTGGTTGGAAGACTTATTCTGAAGTTATAGAATTATCAATTACCATTCGCATTTCCTCACTACGATTATAATTATGTTTGGTCTCGGTTTAGTATGAATTTTAATTCGAAATACCGATTTTATATTTATATATATATATATTGAAAAAACACACAATGAATCGAGTTAAATAGAAAAATGAATAGAAACGTCACCGGCCAGAAACGTCTCTCTCTCAATCAATTATAACCGAACAGCTGGTTCTATTCAACTTTTGTTCTCATCTTCATTCGAGAAAAAAAAAAAAAAGAATATTCCAACTCTTGCATAGATGATAGATGTTCTATAATACATTCATGATTTTCATTTATTTCATTTATTATACAATAAATCCAGCGAAAAAATGGTTGATAAACACCGAATTTCTGCAAAAAAACAAGCATAAATAACTTTGATATTTTTCTTCTGTTTTCTATTACAACTGAGAGAATCAAAATTAAGAATAAACAAGGAAATAAATGTTCTTTTTTTGACATTTTCCTCTGACCTTCAATTAAACTAAAACAAATACGAGACCAGACCGCTGAACTTTCTTCCCCAAAAAAAAAAAAATTGATAAATCCGGAACCGGTTCGATTTAAGCCTCCAAAAAACCGGTTAACCTAAGAACCGAATTACGAACCCGGCTGAGATCTCGTCCTTTAAGAGTCCTTCCGTTACCTGTACAAACGGAAAACGCCATTTGACCTCCTTCAATCCTCCGTCCTATTATCACATGCGGCGGTATCATTTTCCTTCCTCCTTCATCGGAATATTCCTCTTCCTCCTCCGACGAATATCTCCGCATCATATTCTTCGGTATATTCACCGGAGGCGAACTCGAAAACGCAGCCACAGGTGAAGGTAACGGCGTCGTTTTGCTCCGCCTCGATTTGTTTCTCGATCTCTCAGAGTTTTCCCGGAAATCAACCGGACGATTCTCTTTCTCGATCACATCTTCCCGCCGGCGAATTGGAAAGTAATTGTCAGAGAAAATGATCTCAGATTCGTCGAATTCTTCCGACATTTCCAGAAATCAGAGTGTTTTTTTAAGAAGAAATTAGAAAATTTAGGGTTTATGTAAAAAAAAATTGAGATTAATATTAGATATTAGCAGAGAACAGTAAAGAAGAAGAGGAGAAATGAAGGGTTTAAATAGGGAAGAGGAAACGTAGAGAGTACTCAAGTTTCATTTTGTGATGATGTCATCATAATGGCATTGAGTGCGGACCCCGCTTTACTTTTTATATCTATATGTTTTAATTAGAGGTTAATTAAATTTTTATTTCCATTTTTTTAAGACATAAATATATAATTTTATCTTATCTATATGTATCTCTATATATTATGTAATCAGGTGACTCATATTGGACTGAATCCTTCTTCATTTTTTTTCCTTACTATTACATGGACAAATCTTATCCGTAGAATGTTGATTTGAGAGTCTCATTGGATACTCTCAATAAATGAAATAGTACATTTTAATTGAAAGTTAAATATCTAGATGATATAAATATTAAAATATTTTGGTAAAGATGAAATTTTATTTTCTAAAAAGTCAATTTCCATGTAAGATTAGGATTTTAGTATATTCCCCAAAAGTTAGTCAAAGTTAGACAATTATTTTATACTTTTAGTTTTCCATACGTTATTTGTTTCAAACTATTAAATGTTTTAGTTAAAAATGAGTTAATTAAAAAACAACATAAATGACTTACTTTGAAAGGTTTTACACTAAAAGTAGAATATTAAATTTAATTTTCCAAAATTAAATTTCTACACAAGATTGAGATTTTAACAGGTTTATCCCCAAAAGTTAGAGTCAAAGTTATACAATTATTTTATACTTTTAGTTTTTCATACATTATATGTTTCAAACTATTAAATGTTTTAGATAAAAACGCGTTAATTAAAAAAAAACATAAATGATTTACTTTGAATGGTTAGCACAAAAAGTAGAATATTAATTTTAATTTTCCAAAACTTAAATTTCTACACAAGATTGAGATTTTAGCAGGTTTATTCCCCAAAAGGTCTAGTCAAAGTGATACATTTATTTTAATATTTTAAACTACAAATAGAGTATTAAATTTGGTTTAACTGTTAATAAAATACAGTACAATATATAAATGGTCAGAAAGTAATTATGTTTAAAAATGCATTAAATGTAATAAAATTAATTAAATTGAAACAAAAATAAAATTTTAAAACACTTTATATATTAAAACAAATGAACTATTAAATTACTAGATAACTCATTGTCGTCAAGATTTCCTGTTGAATGAATCAAGACATTGACGACAGAAAAAAATCAAGTTCAGATAATCCTATGTGAATACTTAATTACTATACTACTTTAATTTAAAATAATAACCCATCGAAATATAAAAAATACGATAACAAGCCGATTCAATTTCAAACGAAAAGGTATAGTATATATACTGTATATAATAATAATAAATATGAAAATTATTAATGTAGATGGAAACTTGGAATTATACTTTTTAAGTGTTTAACTGAAAAAGGAAGCTAGGTGTCTCCGTGTACTGATTAGTGTTCAAAAAAGCGGTCTAGGTGGCTGTCTAGGCGTGGTTTAGGCGCTATGCGCCTCTAGACTGTTGAATTTTCTAAAAATCGGTCATATTTGGTGGATGATAGGAATTTAACTGATTATACGGTAATTAAACGGTCACTAGACGGGTTAGACAGTTATTAGGCGGGCTGGGTGGGTTTAATATCTATCCAATTTTTTAAAAAAATTTTAAAATATGATTTTTGATAAATAAAACTTAAAATCACAAAACAATGTTGTATTTAAAATTTGAGAATTTGTTTTTTTGCGGTCTTGGAATTTTTGAAATAAAATAAAAAATAGAATTATTCGTGATTCTAAAATAAAAGAATGATGACTCATCATTTTCAAAAGAAAAATATTGAAAGTCTTAAGTTTTTTTTTCATTTGAAAATTTAAATTTATTTTATTATATAATTTTATTATGTTATATCATATTTTATTAATTTATATGTGTATATATATAGTTTTATTCAAAAACCGTTTAAACCACCTAAAATCACCTAGACTCCGATTAAACGTTCTAGGCGCTAGGTGGAGGATCACCGTCCGCTTAGCACCTAACACTTTTTTGAACATTGCTACAGACATATCACTCTCCGTTTCTTGTGGCCCACATATTGTTTCGCATTATTGCATTTCATTATTTCAATTTAGTAATCTTTTACCCAATAGAAAATTATATTAAATTCTTAGCGTGAATTCTTTGAACTGTTTTGGGCAGTGGTCCAGTTTACGTGAATCAATATCATACGGTACTTAATGTGTTTTTTTTATAAGGGGAGATAATTAATGAAATTAGTACGTTCTTTTAAACCTCTTAAAATTAAACCTAAATAAGTTCCGAGAATTGCATAATAAGAAATGCATATGTTTTTGTTTGTAGTCTACAATTCATATATGCTCATTACCGGATTGTCTAATTTGTTGTTCTTTAGTTTCCACTTTTCATTTTTATTTACTGTAAGCAATTATATTTTAAGTTTTTTTCTTAATCACGTTTAGATTAAGGTTTAACCTTTACAAGTTGACTGACTAGAAGACAAGCAGACTCAATAAAAGATTAGGACCACTATTTTTCTACAAGGTTTAGAGGTCCAGCTATTTTTATTTTTTTAAAGGTAATAATTATATTTTTAGGACCACCAAATCTGTTTTTTTTTTCTTACTAAAATTTTTGTTTAGAAAATATTTAATACGATATTCATATTCTTAAGTTAATACTTTTTGTTAGATTTTGAATTATAAAGATTTAACAGACTACAATTTCATCTAACCTGTCCTAACCTTATATGTATTATCAGCTCTGTCATTTACTTCACATTATTTGTTCATTTTGTGGACGTATTGACATGTGACTCCCAAAGGAGTTTTAACCTTAAGACAAGTTATTTGTTTCAATGATATTTATAGTTTTGACAAAAAAAAAAATAGTATCATCTAAGAAAATAACAATGTTGATCGATTAGGAAGCTTGGGTCTTAAAATTCCTATTTAATATATTTGTATTTGAATTTTGAAACATTTTCTCATTATTGAGATGATTTTGATATGTTTTATTGCACCAAATTAATAATAACATTATGATAATAACAATGAACGCCATGGTGATCCGTATTGTAAATAAGATTTTGCTACGTGCTCAGCAATGACGTAAAACAAAAAAAAAACATTACGAGGGTTTGTTTCGAAATTCTAACCTACTATATCTCTTTCCAAGCCTGAATATTTATATTGTGTTTAACAAAATATTAGATGAATAGCAAAATATCAGAGCAGTTGAAATCATCGAATGGAAAAAATCAATGGATAACAAAAATTGCAAGCTGAATTAACTTTTTTTTTTATCAACTCTGAATTAACTTTAAAATGAGTTTTTTTTTAGAAAAGGTTAATATATTATTTAGTTAATGAATAAAGTTTTTTCTAAACTAATTGTAACTTGAAAATTTGCAAAAGAAAAAGAAAAATGACATGTTATTTTTCAGCTTCTATTATTCCGTACAAAATATTATGAATAGTAAGTAATCGGTGGAATCACAGTTTAAATTAATGAAAAGCATGAAAAAAATATTTAACAGTTTTGGACAAAACAAAAGCTATATAATAGTCATGTCTATTACATCAACTAATATTTCTTATAGTTTTTTCTTTCAGTTGACTCAAATAATATATAGATAATTTAATTTCTATATATATATATATATATATATTTGTGCAAACTATTTCTATATATATATATAGAAATTAAAAGAATAAGAATCGATTGTTAGAGAAAACTAGATGCCGAAAATAAGGAAGTCCTTAGGAATAAAGCATCTAACAACGTATAACTCCTCAATCCTTAACCAACAACAAAAAAGTGGATATAATTTTGGAAGTATCCATAAGTCAAAGCAGATCAATTCGAATGATATGAAAGCTAAGCTAAGCTAAGGCTCCTCCTTTTCCAATAAAACAAAAAAGCAGCACTCATAACAACCATAATCTGTTAAGCAATTGGTCAAATTGATTTAAATCTTTTGAGTCAACTCTTTTTTCTTTTCTTGGGATTAAACCACATAAATCTAAGCGAAAATAGAAAGATTCGGTTCGGTGTAACATAATAATAACAAAATTGAAAAGTTGAGAGTTTCAAATCGTTTACATATACACATTTAACAGTCATTTGTGTTCACTTTAACCATAAGCAGTCACAAAAATCGTAAATAACGATAACGTAAAAAGGCTTGCAACTATATTTAACCCGTACACAGGACTTTATCCTAATTACGAAGACTTTTACAAACTTTCCATATGTTTTTGGTTATATTTATTTTCATATTTTAAAATGAAGAGGAAAACGACAAATACTTTCAGAAATGACAAAAGAGTTTTGGGCATTGTAGGAAGTGTGTTTATGTGAACTTACGGCATTGTAGGCCGCGTCAACAAAACCTTAGTGGGTCCCACTTTCCAGATCTATCTTGAAGTGCGATGAAGCCATTTGTGAACCAAACACGTGTGATGATCACATCATCATTAGAGACGGATCTCAAAGTTATGTTTCGATTGACGGAACTCTCAATGTCTTTGTCCTTGTCTTCTCCTACGTGGCAACTTTTATCTTTTTTTTCAGAATACTATAGTATTTAGTAAACGATGTATCCTAAATCTTCCGATTTGTGGATTGGTGATAGTGATTACCTTTGACATATCACATAAGCATGTGTTTAATAAAAAATTCGGCTAATAATTTCAATCCCATAGTATATTTTTATATTTTGTATAGCTCGATTTTATTACATTTTGATATGTGCAAATTTGTCTTATTGAGTTTGAAGCTAAGCATATTCTAGAAATTTGTGGTGGGTAAGATCATACAATAGAGTTTAAGACATTAACATATACTATATATTTTTTCTTTTGTTAATGCGATAATTCTAAATTATACATATACAGTCTTGAAGATGGTGAAAACGACTTCAATGTCATATACAAAGGCTAGAGAATGAGAAAATGCCAAAAAAAAGGGGAAAGTGTCAGGACTCGGTTTTGCTATTTTGAGCCACGTTATTAATACGGTCCGGACATGTCACATAAATTTATATAATCAGATAAGCACGCATAAGTTAGTATACCTTTATATTGCTGGAAAAAAGGTAATTTTGTAAAACGATTCTTCAAATCACAAATTAGATATATACCATGAGTTTTAAGATTTTCAATGATCACATACGTGTGCGTTATGTATTTCCCATAGGCATATATTATGTTAGATACTGTATTCGTCTGTTATTGATATCGAGGGATATTGTAGAGTCAATTATGTTGTGCTGGCTGCAAGACGAGCCATTTGATTTAATCATTGTTTATTTGCCCGAAAGTATGGTTAATACAATACGAACGTGAAAGTCAAATGGCAATGTAAATCACACGAAATTGCTAAATTTAATTACTTACTTTATGAAAATTTCCAATGATTGATATTTCGTTCTTTGGGGTTTGGATTCTTACATATAGCAATGTACGTTTTAGATAATCCAATAAAAATGATCTGGAAATAATGATTATTGATGGAGTTAGTCCATATGATCAGATTCACAATATAGAAAGTTAATTAAGGTAAAACAAAGAGAAAGAGGAATAAGATTCATTTTAATTTTTTAACAAAAAAGCTTATTATTAACTATTAAGTATTAAGTAATGTATTTTTGTATGAGTTTGAGTTCAACATTAAAGAAAAAAAGTATCATGAATCTTGACTACAAGTGGTTCTAGAGTTGTGAATCTTATGAAATTTGGTATAATTTGTATTAGCTCTTTTTAATAGGAATGAACTCATTAAAGGAAGCCTAGCCCAATATGGCCCAATTATCTGAAAACTTAGTAGGCTGGGTCGCCCTGGAATGTGGGATTCTAACAGAAAACAAATTTGAGAAGTTGTTTCGGTAATTCTCATGTAAATCTCGGTACAGAGTCTTCGGTAAAGCTCGAGATATCCAAATTCTGAGTTCGTTGACATTGAAATTACCAGCCCAAATCGTAGCTCTTGCTACCCCTGCAGTGGTAGCCACTTATCGTACCAGAAGGATGTGTTGCGTCCATCCTTCACCTCTTTACACACAAAATTGATCGTGATATTACAAAATTAGTAAGTTTTTTTTCTACAAACAAGAATCTTCTAAACCATAAACCGTATACCATACTAAGTTCTAACTGCACATGTTTTTTTTAAAACGCTAACTCATATATATATATATATTTTATTTTTTTAATGGTTAAACTCATAAATATATCTTGATATGGGACAAATTCAACTTTTATTATTTACAAAAAAAAATTTACCGTCTAATAACATTTTTTTTTTTTGTGTGGGGAAATTTAGCTTTACGCCTGCCCAAACTGTAGCTGAAATCAGAAACAGAGACTTGCCAATTTGCCATCGACGATGACCATACATAAATTTTGCAACATAAATTATGGCTAATTAGATAGAGCGTACACTCTAATTTTTTTTTTTTTGGGAAACTCGGTACCAAATTATAAAGCGTTACTAATCGTTCATTAAGCTTGTGACTGAAAAACAGTCATAATATTCATACGTCAAATCAAGTCTATGGGTTTACATGTTTTTGCAAAAAAAAAATTAAATACAACATTGTCCCTGACAGAGCACTATTGCCTGTAATAGTCTTTTATGGAAACCAATCACTTTTAGAATTAATATACGATGAGTCCCAACGATTTATTACAAAACCAACATATTGGGATCAATTCTGTCATACCAACGATTTGTTCAATTTGTATTTGAAGTGAAGGTAAAGTAAGCAAGTTTTTAATTTGATTATTTTTTTCTCGAGTTTTGATGACATCGATGATCGATCATGATTCATAAGTAACATGAGCTAACGTATTCTTGTCCGAGATCCCTTGAATGAACATTAAGCAATGAGCTAACCTAGCCGTTTTTATGATGTCACTATAATTTCTGAAGAAAATAAATAAACCAAAAATTCGTCATTAATCTAATAAGCTCTGTCGTATAGCTGTCAAACAATAGATATTTTTTTCAAGACAAAAGAAATTAATTCACATAAATTCATCAAACATTACAAACTAGGGAAACTATTAAAATAGCGAATAAAAAATAAAATATTACAGATAAACATGGACCGTCAACGTCTTGAAAGATTTAGTTTAAAGCAGGAGCATGTTACCCACTAACTCAGTTTTTGACTTTTTTTTTTTAAATTTATGTTTGCCCTACAACAAAACTCCCAACCAATTTTCATTGATTGCAGTTCTAACTCATTAACCAAAATTGGCATTAAGAACAAATTTGGGTGCTAATACATCGTGAATTAGACAGTGAACGTCAGTAGTTGTAAATAAAAATAAGTGGTAGCATTAATTAAGAACTAATAACATATAGCTTTCTTGGTGAACAAATAATATTTAAATTTAACTAATCTAACATTAAATATGTGACGAATAGATTTTATTTAGGACTTGTGTATGAAATGGAGAATAAAAAACCCTTGCAAGACGGTTTCGGCATCTTCTTTCTATTATTAGATGCATGTCCACTATAGGCCACAAAATATGTTATTTATTCTTGTTTTAACAATGTCAACATGCTATTTTATGGAACGGGTTTGGTTAAAATCTCGGAAGCAATTCACTGATCGTTGATAGTACATTCAATTTCATAGCCGCGTGAACTATTTCAATAATGCAAAGTTCAAAAATGGATGAACGTTTTATATTCGCGATGCCAACTGTTTGTGATCAAGCCCCGTATATAGGACACCTCTCACATGTACATTGCTCTTGTGTCTCATAGTAAGCCAAATCTTCTCTCTGCAACTAATCAATTCATGCTTCACTTGTTATATACAGAACTATTAACAACCCATATATATTGGTCTTGGAGACTTGTATTCCAACATATAACGATTACAAGTTTCAGAGGTTAGTTTAGATTTCAGTTTCAACGACCAAAGAAAAAAATGGTTAATAGATATTCTAAGCAACAAGATATATGTATTGTCAAACTAGCAACAAGAGATATATATGTTTTGGAAAATCAAAATAATTAATCACACTATATATTCTTTGTTACACATTTAATATTTCATTACTTTTATAGGGTAAAGTCTGATTAATTTAGATTATTTTTAAAAGAACTTTTTGTAGGTTTAAGATAACGTTTTGTTGATGTACATATCTGTCAGCCTGCAGAAGAGGGAACTAATCGTCCCAACACGGATCAAACCAAATTAAAGTGCTTGTATAACAAAAATTGATTGGACTCATTATTGCACTGTATAATTATTATGGTCACGTTAATAAAATCTTATTACAATGCGATTGACGTTAACGTGTGATGTTACTACTAACAACAAAAAGAGAGCTCAAAATGAATTAACAAATATAAAAAAAAGCTCATGAATTCAAGTCCATATTTGAATTTTTTTTGCTGGTTTACAGAAGTTTAATTTGGATAAGTTAACCAAACTATACTGTTATGTCGGCTTGTGTCAGGACACCCTACACAGTATAATTCCTTTTCACTTAAATTAGATTTCATTTTAATATTCTTTTGCCAACATTTTGAATCTTTTTTTATATTAAAATATGATTTATATTTGTTTTGTTTTTGATGATGTTTCATTAATTCTTAGAGGAAAAGTAGGGAAATCAATTAGATTACATGTCATTATAATGATTGAAAACGTTTAGAGAAATTACATTTCATTATACTTAACTATATCAAACTAAATATAATTATTCATTAAATCAACATATCCATTTTAAAATTCCCTGAAAACTAATTTCTAATTTTCTAGTGGCTTTTCCCGTATGGCCGTATATATCATATTATGCATGTCAGTATAATTTTGGTCGATAGAAAGCAACATGAACGTCTACAGTGGCGGAGGTAGATCAATTTTTTGTTGGGGTCAAACTTATAAAAACAAAAAGAAATTCAAAATATATTTTGTAAACCACTTTTTTTATATAATTATAAGCCCAAATTTTAAAAAGTTTAGATGCTTTGAATTAGTGTACTATGAATTTAAGTTCAATTTGGGAAGATTAAGTATATGTTTAGCTAGGGAATATGGGTTTTGAGTCTTCTTTTTAAGTAAAATATGAGTTTAAATCAGATTTATAGGGGTCAATATATAATTTTCAATGGGGTCAATCTTACAATTGTTTAAAAAACATAAAGGGTAATTAAATTTTATTGGGGTCAACTGACCCCCTTCCATTGCAATTGCCTCCGCCACTGAACGTCTACATAGATCGTCTGACTAAAAAAGAATTAAAGAAAAAAAAAATCCTCTCACCAAAACGGAATAAAAAAACGTCTACATAGATAGACTTACAGACGTTTTTCTATCCTAAGTTCTAAATTTCTAAATCACTAAACCTAGCAGACAAATATATATATATATATGATAATTGGTTTACCTAGCCCACATATTAGTCGTAAGTTCGTAACTCGTAATGAAATATTACATATTAGCTAAAAAAAAGTTGTAATACGTACTTTTTCTCGAACTGAAATTTGAACTGGCGATCTCAAAAATGCATCACATGATCAATGTATAAGTTCATTTTAAATGACGAATCTGTATATATTTGTATAGTAATTTGAAACGCTTTGACCAATTTTAGCAATGAGCCAATTATGCATGCATGTGTATCTAATATCTCTATAAAAAAAGACCGAGACTTAAGGGCTCGGCTGGTTTTGAATTTTGATTATTACATGTCGAAAAGTTTTCACGAAGAGTCCGCGTGAAATTAATGCCCAACCTAACAACTCTTCTCACTTATTTTCCACTCCTTCCATTTTTATAATTGAATCTTAACAATGAAATATCTTGGTGTATACCATCGACAGCGCGGCTCCACCAATTATACAAATACAACTAGCTAGTATTACAATTTTTTCACAACTGAAACCTCTGTTGAATCGAAAAAAACAGTCAAGTGTATTGCAGGTAAATTGATGCCGGCCTCGAATTCTATTATGTTATTTTCTCTTTACAGTTTTATTAGGGTTAGTGGCTTATATATATATATATATATAGTCCATTGGTTAGCTAGTCCAAATTTTGACACAATTTTGAATTTACTTTTCTTAATTTGTTCTTTTTTTTTTGACAACATTACTAAACTTTACAGTCAAATAGTTTTGATCATTTTTTTGGATCATTGGAGTTTCAACTTGTTCAATTGAATTAGAAACTGGATCTACTGAAGTTGCATGAGAAAAAACTAATTCTTACATAACTAGCTAAGACAAAATTCAGAATCACGATCTTCTTAATTACAAGAATTCCATATAAGTTTTTATTATTAAACTAATTCTTACAAGAACCATATTAAATAATAATAGAGATGCAATTTAAGTTTTTCTTCTTAAAATTTCAACCAACCAGAAGATAGGATCTAACGTGTTTGAAATATTATATCAAAACCATCATTATAACTATCTTATAACGCAGTTATTTGTGAGACGACAAATCCATTGACCATGAAAATACATTTACAGAAGTTTATTTATTTCCTTTGAAACCATAAGATGCTTTTTTTTAAAATCTATAGCACTCAAAACGAGGCAATAAAAACAAATAAAACTTATTTTAATTGGACCCACTGATTTAAAAATATGTCACAGGCTTAACTAGAAGCTAAAAAAAGAAAAAGAATATAATCATACTAACGTTTCTCCGACTCCATATATAGACTCAAAACTTCTTTAGATTCTTCACATTTCAAAACCACCACCACTCTACATTCCCCATTTTTCTAAAATACACTTCTTTCAACGAAAGCACTGTGCTATTACTATACCTAAAAAACAGTTCCTAAGTATTTGTTTTGTGGTTGTGAGATCGATGGAGAGTTACTTGAGGAAATGGTGTTTAGTTTCTATGTGGGTTTTGTTGTTAGGTTTAGGGTTTAAGGTAAAAGCAGAGCCTCAAGTTCCATGTTACTTCATCTTTGGTGATTCTTTGGTTGACAATGGAAACAACAATCGTCTTTCTTCTCTTGCAAGAGCCGATTATTTCCCTTACGGTATTGATTTTGGCGGCCCTACCGGCCGCTTTTCCAACGGAAAAACAACCGTTGACGAGATTGGTATAAACCCTTAATTATATCCTTCTTCCTTAAAGCATTTGTTTTTAACAACTATGTCTTACTAAACTAGACTTAGAGTAAAATATTATATTCAGAAATCTAACATGTTCTTTTTTTACATTTCTTGTTATATAATGAAGCTGAGCTACTTGGATTTGATAACTATATTCCTGCGTATAGTACTGTGAGTGGCGAGCAGATACTTCAAGGAGTCAACTACGCATCTGCAGCTGCTGGAATCAGAGATGAAACCGGTCAACAATTGGTAACAACAACAACATTTTGATCTCTCTCTCTTTCTTTGTAAGATAAACAAAATTGATATTTTTGTTTGTTGTTTTTTTTTATTTTTTTTGGGAATGAAGGGACAAAGGATAACATTTAGTGGGCAAGTACAGAATTATCAGAACACAGTTGCTCAAATAGTGCAGATTCTTGGAGATGAGAATAGTGCAGCTGATTACCTTAGAAGATGCATTTACTCTGTTGGTATGGGAAGCAATGACTATCTTAATAACTACTTCATGCCTCAGTACTACCCTACTAGCCGACAGTACAGTCCCGATCAGTATGCTGATGATCTTATCACTCGTTACAGAGACCAGCTCAATGTGAGTTTTCCCCACTTAAGTGATGTTCAATTTAATGAGACTATGTGCTATGCAATAATTAGTCCTCTGTTTTTTTTCTTTTCTTTTTGGTGTCTTAGATCCTTATGAATATGATCTTTAGGAGTAATTTGGGTGTCTATAACAGAAATAGATGTTTCAGATCAATGGATATGAATATGATTTGGTCCAAATCTATATAAAGTTTCAAGCTTTGGCCCTCTTAAAGATACCCATTTAGTAAAAAATGTTCTCTTTGTTTTGCTCTTATAACAAATTCCAAATGGTATCCGTTTGAGGGAAAGAGAAATAAATATAATTATAGAAACAAACACAAAATATTCGAATTTTCGCAAGAAATATAGCTATATGAAGCTATTTTGGTTATAAAGTTTTCAGCTTTTTTGAAAAAACCCATCTAGTCCAAATTTTAAGTATATTTTCAAATGAACCTTATTTCACAATCTTTTTGTTTTGTTTTGTGTATTTATGAAGGCACTATACAGCTATGGAGCTAGAAAGTTCGCATTGGTAGGAGTGGGAGCCATTGGATGTAGCCCGAACGCGCTCGCACAGGGCAGCCCCGATGGAATAACTTGCGTGGAGCGTCTCAACATGCCCAACCGAATCTTCAACAATAAGCTCAAGTCTATGGTCCAACAGCTCAACAACGAACACTCTGATGCTAAGTTCATCTATGTCAATGCTTATGGCGTTTTCCAAGACTTGATCTCCAATCCCTCTGCTTATGGTATAGATATATATTCATCAATCTTAAGTCTATCAAAAAATCCATATTTTCTTCTAATTTACGCAAAAATAAAAATAAAAGGCTTCATCTCTTGATATATATATTGGGTTTTTTGAATGAATATTTGTAGGGTTTAGGGTTACGAATGCTGCGTGTTGCGGAATTGGAAGGAACGGAGGTCAGCTAACATGTTTACCGGGACAACCTCCATGCGCGAACCGAGATGAGTACGTGTTTTGGGATGCTTTTCATCCTACGGATGCCGCAAACACGCTCATTGCCCGAAGATCTTACAAAGCGGAATCTTCTTCGGACGTTTATCCAATGGATATCTCGCAATTGGCACAGCTTTGAAAGGAAAAGAGAATAGGAGAGTTCTTGATGATTTTCGAGTTCTAAATTGAATTCTTGGAAATGATTATGAAGTTATATGTGTGTTACCCAAATTGTTTCTACACTATAAAAAAGGGATTTGCATTCTCTGAGTTATTTCCACAATGCTTTTTGTTTTTTGTAATTGTGTATTCTCATCTTAAAATTAAATTAAATTCAGTTAGATACGTTTAATAGAGGATTTGCCCAACTGTTAAATTGTTAATTAATATTGATCATTTGATTTTTTTTAGCCGTCTCTGGTTCAATACCCTTTTTTTTTTGTGAAAGAAAATATATCATAGGAAAAAGGTTCAATACCTTACAAGAAAAATATCCATTATAATCAACGATGAGAACAAGATGTAAGAAAGAACATACCAACATTAGCTAATTATCTAAACAATACTAAAACATAAAAACGTATCTCTTATATGTCAAAAAGAAAAAGAAGAACGCATCTCTTCTTCACTTTCATTATATTGCACTTGAAAAGTTTATTGCTTAATCCTCTCACTATACCGTACGTAGCAAATTTTGTTGTCAAGATCCAAATTGATTCCTTTCTCATGCCAGCAACTTGTTTCGACATTTTGTTAATATACTAGAGCAATTGAGAAACCGTTCATAGAGTTGAGTATTTCAATCGAACCCAAAGTTACCAAAATGTTTATAAGGGATTTATCGTTTAAATGATTATTATAAACAAAAGTGGTACCATTTGACCCAAAAAAAAAAAACAAAACAAAAGTGGTACCATAGATATTGTGACACTTGACAGATTTTATAATGATTTTAGTTTTTTTTATTTTTATTATTAAATATTTTAGTTTGAAGGGTTATCCTAACTATTTCTTAAAACTCGTGGATTATTTTAGACAAAAATTTCTTTTAAATGTGCCACAGACTTAAAACAAATTCTAAAAAAGCAAAGAAATTATAACACACTAACGTTTGTCCCATTCCATATATAGACTCAAAACTTCTTCGGATTCTTCACATTTCACAACCACCAGTCTACCACCACTACTCCTACATTTCCCATTTTATAAAAATGCACTTATTTCAACAAAGGATTGTGTTATACTATACATAAAAATATCAATTCCTAAGTATTTATTTTTGGGGTTGTGAAATCGATGGAGAGTTACTTGAGGAAGTGGTGTTTAGTTTCTGTGTGGGTTTTGTTGTTAGGTTTAGGGTTTAAGGTAAAAGCAGAGCCACAAGTTCCATGTTACTTCATCTTTGGTGATTCTTTGGTGGACAATGGAAACAACAACCGTCTTTTTTCTCTTGCAAGAGCCGATTATTTCCCTTACGGTATTGATTTTGGCGGCCCCACCGGCCGCTTTTGCAACGGAAAAACCACCGTCGACGTGATCGGTAAGCCCATAATTATATCCTTCATCCTTACAAAACAAAAGCTTTTGTTGTTTTTTCTCTTCATAATTCCTCAAAGATTGGATTGTTCTACTCTCACTTTGTCTAACTAAACTAGAGTAAGACTAAAATGTTATAATCAGAATCTAACATGTTTTTTTTTTGGTATTTGTTTGGGACATTTCTTGTGATATAATGAAGCTGAGCTACTTGGATTTGATAACAACATTCCTGCGTATAGTACTGCGAGTGGCGAGCAGATACTTCAAGGAGTTAATTACGCATCTGCAGCTGCTGGAATTAGAGATGAAACCGGACAACAATTGGTAACAAGAACAACAATTTGATATCTTTCTCTCTGTTTCTGTTTAAGACAAACAAAAAATTTGATACCTTTGTTTTGTTTTGCTTTTGGGAATGAAGGGACAAAGGATAACATTTAGTGGGCAAGTACAGAATCATCAGAACATAGTGTCTCAAATAGGGGAGATTCTTGGATATGGAGCAACTGATTACCTTAAGAGCTGCATTTACTCTGTTGGTATGGGAAGCAATGACTATCTTAATAACTACTTCATGCCTCAGTCCTACTCCACCAGCGCACAGTTCTCCGCGGAAGAGTACGCTAATGATCTTATCACTCGTTACAGAGACCAGCTTAATGTAAGTTTGCTTTACTTTAAAGTTTCAAGCTTTAGCCCTCTTTAAGATACCCATTTGGTAAAAATGTTCGAATTTCCGCAAGAAATTTAGCTATATGAAGCTCATTTTTGTTATAAAGTTTTATAACTTTTCATATTTAGCTTTTTAGGAGAGCCCTATCGACTCATCTAGTCCAAATTCTTAAGTATATTAATTTTCACAATTTTTTGTGTGTGTGTGTGTATTTATGAAGGTACTATACAGCATTGGAGCTAGAAAGTTCGCATTGGTAGGAGTGGGAGCCATTGGATGTAGCCCGAACGCTCTCGCAACGCACAGCCCCGACGGAATAACTTGCGTGGAGAGTTTCAACTCGCCCATCCGAATCTTCAACGACAGGCTCAAGTTTATGGTCCAGCAGTTCAATAACGACCAATCTGATGCTAAGTTCATCTATATCAATGCTTATGACCTTTTCCAAGAATTGATCGCCAATCCCTCTCCTTATGGTATAAAGAAAATCTTCATGAATCTTATAATTTACACACACAAAAAAAAAGAAAGTATAAAGCTTTTCTTGATACATACGTACGTTTGGTTCTTTGAATGAATGTTTTCAGGGTTTAGCGTTACGAACACTGCATGTTGCGGAGTCGGAAGGAACGGAGGTCAGCTAACATGTTTACCGTTTGTTGGATTCCCGTGTGCGAACCGAGATGAGTACTTGTTTTGGGATGCGTTTCATCCTACGGAAGCCGCAAACAAGCTCATTGCACAAAGATCTTACACTTCGCAATCTCCTTCCGATGTTTATCCCATGGATATATCGCAATTGGCGGCCCTAATTGTTTGATAATAGGAGAGTTCTTAAACAATCGGATGACTTTTGGGGTTTTAGATTGAATTCTTGGAGATGATTATGAAGTTATATTTGTGTACCCAAATTGTTTCTACTTTATAATAATGAGAAATGCATTTTCTGCTTTTGGTTTTTGTAATAGTGTTTATATCTTGAAATTAAATTAAACTAGAGATGTTTAACCGGAGATTTATCGTCTAAAACTTTTGTTTAGTAAAATTAATTAAAAAAAATTTAAGGGCATTGTCTAAAATGGACGACTTCATAAGTTTATGTTCGAACAAGATATACTGAAAAAGATTTTTTCAACTAAAAGACCCTATTTAAAAATAAATTTATGAAAATTTCTATTTTCGATTATTTTCTCAAAATTTGAACGCAGTTTCACTGAAACTGAATCTGTATATGTAATTATGTTGGAGATTGGGTTGGATTCAAAGCAGAATCTGACGTTGATGGTGTTGAGAAAGAGACGGATTTGGAGATTGGGTTGGATTCAAAGAGGAATAAGAGGAAGAGAGATGAGATTGAGAACGAATACATACGAGACGAAGAAGAATGGAAGCGTTGAGAAGAAGAAGGAGAAGAATGTTGGTGAAAAGAGAAAGAAAGCTGATGAAGTAGCTGATACAATGGTTTCAAAGGAAGGTTTTGATGATGAGAGTAAGCTTCTTAGAACTGTTTTCGTTGGGAATTTGCCATTGAAGGCTAAGAAAAAGCTTATCTTGAAGGAGTTTAGTAAATTTGGTGAAGTTGAATCTGTGAACATTAGACATGTTCCCATTGTCGATGTGAGTTTCTTATATAGCTATAAGTTTTTGATTAGAGAATGAGAAAATGGTTTCTGATTTGTTGGTTTTTGATTGATTAGTCGAAGAAGTCGAGGAAAGGAGCTGTTTTGCTGAAGCAATATAATGAGAAAGCTTCAAGGTCTGTGCTTTGAAACCTTATTATGGATTCTGATTTTGAAGTGAAGAAAATGTCTAATGTCTAATGTTAATCAAGTGCTGTATGTTAATATCTCTCTCTCTCGGTGACAAAGAGATCTATGTTATTGCGAGTGGAGCAAGATAGCTTTCAGTGAAGAAGATAAAACTGATCAGCAAAGTTTGCTAGTAATGATCTGAAACGTGAGGGAGCTTCGGTTTTGAACCTGGGAGAGTGGTTTATCAACCGGATGCCGTTTGTTCGTCACATCTACAATGCCTCCAAGCAAATCAGCACTGCCATATCACCTGGTCTCCTTATTAAACTAACTTATTTTTCATCTCAACATTATAAGTCGATCAAACTTTTCCAATCTGAATTTGTTTCCTTCTCCTTTCAGATCAAAATACACAAGCTTTCAAGGAAGTTGCAATCATCAGGCATCCCCGTGTAGGCGAATACGCATTTGGCTTCATCACATCAACTCTTGTTCTCCAGGTGAGTGAAAATGCTTGGTTTAAGGATTTAGTTATAATTTCGAGAACTCCTCCTTAAGGACACAAAGGGCAGACACAATTTCTAGGCATAGTTCATTATAATGAGATCCTTTGTTTACCTAATGTAGTAATGCTCTTCCTTGCAGAATTACCCAACCGAGGAGGAACTTTGCTGTTGATATAGTGTGTTTTCATGGTCTTAATGCATGGTTTTATCACATTGTTTCATTCCATTTGCATCGAAATTTAGAGTCTAGGTGCATGTTATTGCATATTTGTTATTTGCATGTCTACATTATAGGTTTGGGAGTAAAGGGAGCCAATGAAGCATCAAATGGAGCTAAAAGAGTGGAAAGATGGAGTTTGGTGACATTAAGGGATCGTAGCGGTCACCACCAGCGGTCAAGACACCGCATGATCGTAGCGGTCACCTCCAGCGGACAGGACAGACCGATGTCGACTTCCTGAGGAATTGCTCTATCAAACATAGCGGTCAAGACAGACTGATGGCATGTAGTGGCCAACTCCAGCGGTCAACACAGACCGTTGTCGACTTCCTAGGGGATTGTGCTATCATTTACAGCGGTCAAACGTGGCGGCCAAGACAGACCACTGGAGTGTAGCGGTCAGCCTTAGCGGTGAGGACAAACCACTGTACCGGACAAAATTGGCAATCAATTCGACTTAACCGGATTTAACCAAGATCAATTTGTATCAAACCAATTCCGATTTCAGTTTCTATAAATAGCCTAAAAACCTAATTTGGAAGGGGAAGTTTTGTTTTAGGAGATCTAAGTAGCCACTTTGAGATTTTCTTAAGAACATTGTATGAACTCATTTCTTTGAAGTTTTAATCTATTGATTTCTTCTTAATTTATCTTTCTATTCACATCTTATCATGATTAACCATTAGAGCTTTTGGGTTAAGTAGATTAGGATGATTGATGAATGATTAATGGAGTTTAGGAGTAGATTATGTTATATCTTTTTTTAGTAGATGTTTTGATTGCTAGATTAACCTTGATCATGTTGATTTAGACTTAGGCTTATCAATGCCCACAAGGTGTTTGATGAAATGCCAGATTTAATCTACTAAGAATTTAGCTTGCTTAGTCTATGAAAATAGTTGATTAAGTTGCTAAATGGTTGTTTAGACTTGTTATTAAAGCTCTTTGATCATTTGGAGCCAATGAGAGTTATTGATTACCAAATGATTAAAGAAGATGCTAATCCATGAGAGTGGATAGCATTATCTTGTGGTTCTAAAACCTAAGGATGACTTGGCATGAAAGAACTACTACTCCAAAGTCATTTCTCATTTGTTTTGAGTCCCTACTTAACCCTAAGAGTTCTCTTTTTATCATTGCTATTACAAAAACATTTTTAAGCTTTTGTTACTTATTTTAATTGAAATTTAGTGCTTGAAACCTTTGAATCAATTGTTTGCTTAGATTAAGATTTCAATTCATAGTCTTAGTGTGTTATTCTAATTTCCTAGAGATTCGATACTCTTATGCTCAATAGCATTAAGGTTATATGATAACCTTCTGATTGTAAAATCCTGCTTATCAGTTGTGTTTACGTTCCCACGAACCACCTTCACATTGGAGATATACTACTTGTCAACAATAATGTATGAATTGGTGCTTATTTCACTCCAGGTTTGATATTGGCATCTTCACTCTTCAAAACTTTTTGATATTAGCATAGAACACCACTTATTTTGTTTTCTTGTTGAACAAGTTGGAGACATCAAAATGTTTTTTTTAAGAATCCCAAATGAGGTTCTACCATTGGAAGAAAAATTTATAAGATTCTTAACTAATGAGAATGCTCTAACGGTATCTATTAATGGGTAATAATGCAAATACACAGTGGATAGTAAAAAAAAAACAATACATCCGATATCCGTAGATAATAGTTTTGTGATATCTTTTATCCGATTCGAAACATGCAAATACCATTTTTTAAGGCGGGTCCAAGTAGAATGAGTCGAAATACTGATAACGGCTCAAACGATTAAATGATCAAATCCCTTTTATACAATTTAGCTCGGTTTTATGCCTTTCCGTTTTCACATTTTTTGTCTTGTCAGCTATTTAACCTCATATACCAAAGAAAAGGTGAGTTGAAGTCACAACATGGTCAGTGCACTGAACGGGAGCACGATAAGCTCCGGACCTCCAGTCTAATTATCTAATTAGTATCCACGTATTTTTTATTTCTTTTATGACGAAAGCCTTACAACTGCAACATCTTTATTAACGACGATTTATGTGTCACTCGATGACTAGAATGATTTAATGACAAATTGGCAGTAAATTTGTTCAAAATGACCATCACTTACTCTTATCTATCGTATCTGTTGAATCTTGAATATATATGTAGATGTCTTTTATGTATAAAGTATATATATCCTCATAAATATTGACTGTGTGAAATGCTTGACTTAAGAATTTTATTTTGAACATTGATGACCTGAATATGAATATCCCAAGATTATTTTTTTCTGCGTGTATCAACATATATGTCTGGAAACCTCATATTGGATCATGAATAATAAAAACCAGTAAACCACCCACCGATTTGAGTTTGAATCGGATCCTAATATGTTAATAATACCCAAAGTTTCTTTGACATAAGGGTAAAATTCACCGTAAAACATGCAATAATATAATATAATAAATGTATCATTATCCTAAGCTAAGAGTTTCACCTACGATCTTAAATGGAAATAGTTGGAGGGAACATGGAAGTAGCACCGGCCTTGTTCAATTATGATACAAACACGTCGTTGATTTATTCACAAAGCATTTATTTCCCAAACCTAATTCTTCACCTGTTTTCTTTTCACCAAATCTTCTCATGCATTCTACATAATTTAAATCTTTAAATTTTAGATATACATCATATATTCACAACAAGTGATACCAAGAATACACAATCTATCACCATTTCCCTTCTCTTTCGTATTTATTATAAAAGATGATTTTAACTGGCGCATTTAATATCCAAATTATGACTTTGTTCGGATTCTTATACGCGGAAAAAAACTATACTGCTGGTCAATGGTCAAAGAAGCACAAGTGGCTTTGTCAAACCTACGACTTTTTACGTTTTTTTATCTCAGATTATGCTGGAAAATATCTTTTGTTTTTGTGATAACCAGCTGCAAAATATCTTTATAACCCTTTTCTTCAAGGATAGACAATTAATTTCTTAAGAAAAGCCATCGAAATGAATATTAACAGAAACTAATTATAAAAGGTAGCAAATTTGTTTGGTTGGCATGACTAAAGGAAATCCTGGTCGAGAAGCTGTGATCGAAGTATTAGTGAAATTAATACACTCTCTTGTTTATTGTAAATTTTCATAACTATTGTTAAAAAAATTTCTAAACGTTTTCATTTCACTTTTTGTTGCTTCATAGTTCCTCTGTTCCTTAAGTTACTCGAAATAATGATGATCTTTACTTATTTAGTCTGTGATTAATGTCTATATCCCGTTGTCGGCACATATACTTAATTTATTAAATAACTAATCAGATAAAAAAGTCCTTGATTAATGAATGATAGAAAAAGAAAAATGAATCAAATTTATTTATTTTGGACCCACCAATCTTAAAGTGACTAGCCCTACAAAAATTAAATGTACCAAAAGCACAATATTATATCACACATGATATCTATATATACACAACTTTTTTGGCTTCTTTAACATCACAACACTTTTCCATTATCAATCTCTTTTTACTACTTAAAAAAGATTTTGGTATTGAAATGGAGAGTTACTTAAGGAAATGGTGTGTAGTGTTTGTGTTGTTGGGTTTCGGGTTTAGTGTAGCAAACGCACAAGCACAAGCTCAAGTTCCATGTTACTTCATTTTTGGTGACTCTTTGGTTGACAATGGAAACAACAATGGTCTTGTTTCTTTTGCAAGAGCCAATTACTTCCCTTACGGTATCGATTTTGGCGGCCCCACCGGCCGTTTCTCCAACGGCAAGACCACCGTTGACGAGATCGGTATGCCTCCTTATTACAATATTAATTATATTCTCTATATAAACTAAGTAGCTTGAGTTAATTATTGCTAACATCTTAGTCTATGTGATTAAAATGTTAATAATCATACTCTAACATAGTTTTGACCTTTCTTTGTGATGTAATGAAGCTGAGCTACTTGGGTTTAATGACTACATTCCTGCGTATAATGCTGCGAGTGGTCAGCAAATACTCTCAGGAGTTAACTATGCATCAGCAGCTGCTGGAATCCGAGAAGAAACCGGTCGACAATTGGTAAGCCAAACATTAAAAAAATAAAACTTTCTTTCAACACTAATACATTCGTAAATATTAGAAAAATTCTAACCTTTTTTTTTTTCGAAATTGAAGGGACAAAGGATAAGCTTTAGTGGGCAAGTTAGGAACTACCAAAACACGGTATCTCAGGTTGTGCAGCTGCTAGGAGACGAGACTCGTGCAGCTGATTATCTGAAGAGATGTATTTACTCTGTTGGTATGGGAAGCAATGACTATCTCAACAACTACTTCATGCCTAATTTTTACTCTTCTAGCAGACAGTTCACACCCGAACAATATGCTAACGATCTCATCACTCGCTACAGCACTCAGCTCAATGTACGCTTTTACTTATAACTTACGACTAGTCTTATATCTGCTTTTGTGTCGTAGGTCCTCAAATAACACAAAGTTACAAACTATGATTCTCTCAAGTTGACCCATTTGGTGATAATCATATTTTTAGACATGGGTTTGGTCGGAATCTATAATAATATTTCTATATATAGCTTTCCTATTATAGCCCATCTGATAAAATAATTAGACTGGTTGAGAATCACAAATATAGCAATTTATAGTATAATTAAACTCAATTTTTTTCACTTGTATAAAGTTCTAGCTTTAACTCTTTTGGAGTGTCCCATCTTTTGAGATCTGATTTTCAGAAAAGAATTTTAGTGATCCTCAATTTTATATTCCGAGAGTTCTTTGTCTCATTATTTTTGGGGCTTTTGTAGGCACTATACAACTATGGGGCTCGAAAGTTTGCATTGATCGGAATCGGAGCAGTCGGCTGTAGTCCAAATGCGCTCGCGCGCAGTAGCGACGGTACGACTTGCAACAACCAAATCAACTCAGCGAACCAAATCTTTAACAGCAAGCTCAGATCTCTCGTTGATCAGCTCAACAACAATCACCCTGATGCAAAGTTTATCTACATCAATGCTTATGACATTTTCCAAGACATGATCAAAAACCCCTCTAGATTTGGTATATTCACACACATACAAACAAGCCTGGTTTGCTTTTCAATAAAAGAAACCGAACTTGATACCGGTTTTGTGGGAACTGTTTTTTTCCAGGGTTTACAGTGACCAACGCGGGATGTTGCGGTATTGGAAGAAATGCCGGTCAGATCACATGTTTACCGGGACAAAGACCGTGTAGAAACCGCAATGCGTACGTGTTCTGGGATGCGTTTCACCCAACAGAAGCCGCAAATGTTATTATCGCAAAGAGATCGTTCAATGCGCAATCACCTTCAGATGCTTACCCTATGGATATTTCAAGGTTGGCACAGCTTTGAAAGAAACATAGTTGAATAAGAACAAAATGAAGTTCCACAAGCTAATGTGTGATCTTTTGTGTACCGTATTATTTTCTTGATGTAATCGAAATCGAGCGTAACATTATTCAATATATATAGCATGTTTTCATCGCTCGTATAAGTGAGTAATGAGAGGACATTGTTCATGGGAATTTCTCGTTACGGTTCATCTCGACAGTCACTATATCAAGTACGAAACACTTACCATGTTGCTTCCAGTAATCAGCCATGGGATTGATCCACTCCGATTCAGCAATCTCCGCTCTCCGGTGCTTCAGCTCATCGGTTGAAATGTTGTACTTCTCATCTCCTCTTCACCAACTCCGGCCTTAGTACCCCTTGCCCCACGCCCTGTGGTGACATCATCAGTTCTGGTGCACCCATTGGTAACTTGTCACCTATACAAGAAAGACACAAGAAAAACACAAGAAACAGTGATTGTTTGAACTATACTAAACCAGACAGAACTGAACCGAATTCACTACTATAGATTTCGTGATTCTGATTAATGCCGATTAATCGTTAGACCGGATACTAATTGTTTAACCATATAGTACTTAGAAACGGTTGACATTAAACTGGTCCGGTTTACGCCTACATTAGATGAGAAACATACCTCGGTCTATCTGCCAGGTGCACCAAAACTTTCCATACGTTTTGGCTACGTTCTTGAGCTCCGGAGAAGCCACAACCTCAGGCAATCGTGGATAAGCCCACGAACCTGACTTAACCTCGTAAGCATGAGAATGCCAAAGCTTTTGCTCATCTTGAGGCAGATTTTCATATAACCGGTCCGATATTACATATTCAATTCCTGTTAAAAACAGCTTTCTTATAAGTTTTCAAAAATATTTGGCATTCCATGTAAGTACGGTATGAAAAGAAAAGTACCGATGAGAGGTGCATCGGAATGGTCAGAGGCGAAAACGGCGCACTGGAGGAACTTGTCGTTGACTCGGTGGATATAGTGGTGACTCTCTATTTGCCTGGACATGTCTCCGCCGTAAATCGCAAAAGTACAGACATGAGTGTTCATCTGCTTCACCGGTAAACGCCGCTGCATGATCTTCGTTCTGGCATCAATCACAAGAGTCGAGACCGTCACTGGATCTCCAGGAGGAACCTGATCTTCATCGCCGCTAGTAGCCATTCTTACTTTTCTTTTCTTTTTATCAAACTTTGTGTTTTATTTTTGTATTTGGTTCCATTGTTAGATTAGATTCTTTAAGATGATTTTGATACATGGCATGCATATTTCATAGAAACGTGTCATGTAACAGCCGTATCATCGACCATGTGTCTACAATTTACATCTCTGATTTAATAAAATCGACTACAAAACCAAACCGGACCAAAAATTTTAAATCAACAAACCAAACGAAACCAAACTAATGTAGAATCGAACCGAACGGTTCCACAAGCAACCGAAACATGTACAGGAAAGAAGATTCTCTGTGCAAAGAATGCTAACGGAAAAATTTTTCCCGGCCACCGGAAAAAACAAGAACTCATCTAAATCTCTCAATAATTTAGCAACGAATACTTCACACGCAATACAATCTTACCCTTTTCAACGCCTAGCTTTGCTCCAGTCACAAGCCAATGTCCAGGCAAATCTTGTGGTCCTTTCAACATCTCTGTAGAATCCACTATCTTAGCCAGTTTTGCTGACTGCGCTGACACGTCATCTTTCTTCTCCTCGGTCGAACTCGATGTAGACGGACCTCCTGGTTCGAGTCTCCCTGTAGAAGTAACCGGTGTGTGGTCCCAGACAGACCGTCTTATAGTGCAACCAGGGACTTTGGAGAAGAGTAGTTTCAGGTGCAAAACGTTTTTTGATCCAAAAGACCAAACCCCGAGCTGAGCTCCTGTGACAATGTGAACTCCCGAGAGATCACCGATGTGAGTCTCGGTGTGTTCGATAGGCGAGGTGCTTACGTGAGAGAAGTTTTTCCATTTGATTGGCTCGAACCAGCGGCTATCTTGCTCCTCTGGTCCTTGCCATTTCGGTGCACCTATTGGCACGTGAGAGTCCCAATGTGGCTGCAAGATTTTGGGGAGAGAGACTAAGTGTTGTAAATGGATAGAGAGACGGTTTTGTTTGCTTCCTTCTAAGCTCAGTCTGAGACCTGTGACCGGTTTACGCCCAACCGTTACCTGAATATACACCCAAAGACAATATGTTCAGTATATCCATAAACCGAACGGTAACCAAACCGAAAGAATCAACCGTTCTGTGTTACCTGATCAGCACTGATGAATAGTTTGGGACCCATTAAGCTGAATTGAAGAGAAGAACACACAGGTTCTTTACGTTGGAGGTTACTCTGTTCAGGAGCCCAAGCTCGAGCTATTTGGAAATCCAAGAAGTATTGTAAATCTTCTATAGGAGGCTTATCTGGTAAAAAAACGTTAAGAAGATTTTATATGTTTATGAGAATGTATACAGGTCGATTCAAATACAAAGAAGTTTGATTTTTTTTCAGAATTGAAACTCACATTCCAAGTAAAGGTCGATAGCACGAGTCAAATGCCGAAATCCAGGCACACCTTCAAGAAGAGAAACAATAGGAGTAAAAGTCATGTTGATAATATCTGGAGCTGCGGGTACTGTCTCAGCCCATCGAGCATGGCTTTGTTCAAGATCGTCGCCTCCTCTTCGCCTAAATATTACTGTAATATCCTACAGGAGAGAGCTTTTTCAGCTAATATCTTCATTTAACCATAGTCTAAGAGGAAATGGAATCCGTTAACAAGAGTAACCTCGACATGGCATGTGACGTTGTACTAACCTTGTCTTTGTATTTTAAAGGGCCAGTGATAGATTGACTCTCTGCATCATTAAACCTATGCTCCATCATGTCACTGACATAGTTTTCGATTTCAGATACTAGTAAAGGAGAAGACTGATGCTGTCTGATGTAAACTACGTCTCTTCCACCAATCGTCACAGAAGTTACAATATGAGTGCCGTAATTTTCGATAAAGCTGTACCACAAGAGTAAACAAGTGGAGAAACCACATAAGTATCATGATAAATGTCATCAAGAATCACATACAAGTGTAGCGGGAAATTTCTGCAGAAAATCTTTAATCGATTAAAAACACACTCAGCAAAAACCTGCTCTTCACCAGGATTTTAATGTCCTTACTTCATTGGCCAAAGAAATTATGAATTCGATCAAGACAACAAGAGGAAACTGACTCTAACTTAGTTCTTTAACATTCCACCAGTGTGAACATTTGATGCCATGTTCATATAAAGATTGATTATATACAGCAAGAACAGAACACACAGAACTGCAGAAAACAGTGTATTAAAGAGAAGACTATACCTAGCTAAGGAAGCAGGATCCCAAGAAGAAGGAACAGCGCGTCTGATCTCATTACGCAAAACCAATGTAAGCTTTGCCAATTTGACTTCATAAAGTGGAATAAAGTACCCAACCAATGCAAGAGATTTTGTGGATGCTGCATCAACTTGCCAAGAACCTGTGTAATTGAACATCGCGTTAAAGCATCCGAGTGGTATGTTCCCTTTTACACTTGATCTCTCATTGAAGAATTCTGCCATCTGCCAAAAAAAAAACGTATTCATAATTAAATTACAAGAACCAAGACTCATTTTGTCCCCCATAACAATAACAAAACCAAGAACACCAATATAACTAAGAGCATCGATCAACCGCTACATCTATTTCTGTTCTAAAATTCCCCTTAGCATCTGACTTAAACTAACTACAGTTGCCACAGTCAATGAAAAGCTTCTAAATTTAGAAAATTCCAAGATAAAGTATGATGCTATGAGCTAGTGGTTCCACAAATACATCTTACTGTAGAAACTAATCAAGACAAAGATGAGTAAATATAAGAATGCCATTTCAAAATCATTAGCTAAAAAAGAAATAAATTTGGGGAAAGTTACAAAGCAATTAACCTGATGGAAGCTACAAACAGGGATTCTCTGTATGCTAGTTCTGCCTTGAGAGCATTCAATATCAGCAGGGATATTAGGAAGAAGATCTCCATCAGACAATTTAAGATCTCTGTTTTGTCCTTCTTCGATATGAACAAGTCTTGACCCAGGAGCTCCCTTACAATACAGAAGCCGAACATCTGATGTAACATCAAAACCACGACCTAAAGCTTGGATCGCATTACGGAGCGTCGTGGTCAAAGCTTCAGAGCTCGATACGCTCAAGTTTCCTCCTTTATTACGATTCTCCATTAACACACACACAATATAATAAAAAAAAAACCTTTTGAGACTAAATCTTGAAATCGATGATTGATGATTACCAACTCATCTAGGGTTTGTGAGAAGAAGAAGATAGAGTTTTTGAGCTTTTTTTTTCGATTTAGCCTCACACCAACACCATTGCTGGTTTTCACTCTCCAATAATCATAGAAACCGCGTTTGAGATTTTATTATATTTTATGGTTTTTTTTTTTTCTCTTCTTTTCTGTGTGATATGAAGAAGATTCTTAGGTTGACTGGTCTTTTTTTCTTTCGTTACTACTAATTAGATCCGTTCTTCATTTCCGGACAGACAAATTCTTTGACTTTCTGTTTTTATTTTACCCTTTTTTCTAGGTTTTCTAGTGTCATGTCTTGTTCTTTAAATTGAGCATATGCTTTTCTTTTTGGGGGAATATGTACAACATTTTACTAATAAAAAAGTTTAGTCAAAATTTCAAATGTTTATTTTTACAAAGTATTGTATATTTTGTATGTTAATTCATTTAATTAGATTTTAGTATTTTGTCTTCGACTATATTTAAGACTATATATTTTTTTTATATGTCCCCCAAAATTCAAAATATTATAAATTGATCAAAAATTAATATATTCTTAATATCCATTAAAATTAGAACTTATTTTTAGACAGATAATTTTTTTTTTAAATAAGAGGGGTGTATTCGACTGAATATTTGGAGAGATTTGACTTTTAGTGATAAATCATATTTTAATGAAACATGAATTTTAAAATATCTTTTAAAATCTAGTGTTATTATATTAATGATTTTAAATTATATACTCAAATCTACTATTATTGAAAACATGATTAGAATTTGATTTAAAAATTTCAGGTGAAATTTAAGCGGATTTTTTAGTAAAAAATACAAAGACCAAAATCCCATTGTTTTAGGTGAAAATTCAGAAAATTTAATAACAAAATTCTTAATTCACCAAAATTTCACAAAATCATCTCAAAACTTATTAAAACTCAAATCTCTCCAAATATTCAATTTAATATACCCCTTTTAATCCTATATAATGTGTATATCATTTATCATAATATTAATTTATAATACTATAAATAACATTGATAATAAACTAACTCATTTTATTAATTTACAAATATATGTCATATATTACCATCATATAACATATATTAATAAACTGTTTTTTTTCTTCGAAAGCAATGAATTCTTTCAGGTGCCAGTCCACAAATTTCGAAATTATCGTACATTTTTATATTTGATGTTAGAATAGTTTAGAACAATAAAAACAAAGGTGTTTCAGTTGTTCTTTAACAAACAAAGAAAAGGGGATTTCAATTGTTGTTCGTCTCATTACAACTCAAAGTTACTAAATTAAACCCCATTAATCAATATTGAAAGCCCCATTCTTTATACGAAATGGTGTCAGTTTTAAAATAGATAAGAAAGCCCATTCTTTTTTCTTTTTCCCGACAAAAAAATTACTTCCATAAAGTTTATAAAATGCAATTTTCCTTCCGGAAAAAACCAATCCTGAGAGTTAAAACTTACATAAGAAAACATAATATCTCATGCTCAAATTTTTTTGGAGAGAAAAACGGCACATGCATTCAAAATGCGAGAAATAAATAAAATAGAAAACAATGGAATAAAGGTTTAAGAGAGTGGAAATCATCCAGTTCCGATGCAAACGGCGACCAATCCTCTGGTGCATCCAGCAGCATAATTGAGATCTTTGCAGTCGGTTTGGAAAACAATCTAAAAAAATATAGATCTCTCAAGCATCTCATAGCCCAAAGAAGTGAATCAAATTATGCGTGAAGAGGTGTGGTAGATCTACGGTGGCTCTTTAAGCCAAGGTGTGCGAGATTTCCACCTCTGAGCAAAATCCAACCATGATCACTTTGGCTATCCCCATCAGCCCATGACCCATCTGTAGATGAAGCGGTGATTAGCAGATGAAGTGGTCTCCGGGACCCAAGGTGAAGTCGCTATAGTATAGCATCAGTCCGAGCGTTAGCCACCCTAAATACATCCGCTTCTTGGATTGCAATGGCAAGGATAACGTTCGGAGTGATATCTTTGTTCTCGAAAACTTTTAGGTTTCAAGCCTTCCATATAAACCATGGAAACATCTTGATCGAAGATATATCTCCCCCTGCATCCTTAGCTCGCCATATAAGATAATCAATATTCGTGAATACTGATTGCAATGGAAACTCATTTGGCGTTGTGGGTATGTTAGACAAAGCCCATACTTGCTTTACCGGAGGTCAGTCAAAAAAATACATGGTTGATAGTCTTTCGCTCCACATCGCGGACAACTACCATCAACTCTAATCTGCCTATCGGCAAGATGTTGACACGAAGGTATACAATCTGACACGATATACTAGACAAAATGCATTAATTTTCTTGAGTTCGGAAGCTTCCATGATTATTCATGCAGCGCGGTAACGATTGGTCCCTGAAAAGGGAGGTCACAATCTCCTCTCCGACGAGCCTTTGCGGCCCAATATCTAGACTTTACTGTATAAGCCCTTGATTTTGTGTGTGTCCAACTGTAATTGTCATTAGAGAACGAGGCACTCAGCTTGATACTCAAAATCAGGGCAAGGTCTTCTGGCAAAACTAGTTCCTTTAGTGCTTCTGCCTTCCATTTTTTGTCGTAAAATCTATAAAGTCACTCACGTATAGGTGAGGATTGTTCTCAGCTAAGAGGCCCAACGGCGATCTCGCTGGAATATCAGGGACCCATGGATCTGCCCAAAATTTGGTTCCCATGCCTGATCCAATAACTCTCTTTAGACCCGAGCTCAACAGTGGTCTAGCAGCCATGATGCTCCTCCACCCATAGGATGGATTATAGGCTGGCTTGACATGGAACAGGTCGGAGTATCCAAAATACTTTCCTCTACATACTCACGTCAGGAGGGAATTTGGGAAACGCCATAATTCTCCAAAGTTTCTAAGCCAGTAGAGCTTTATTAAAGTCCTCGAAAGTTCAAAAAACCAATCCCTCCTTTTGAAAATAGCTCACACAGTATCACATACAATCCAATGAATACTTGTTGTCTTGTTTCTTGCTCCACCAAAAATTGGATATGGCGCTACTTAGCTTCGTGCAAATATACTTGGGTAGAAGGAAATGCGATGTTACATAGTATATCGGAAGAGCTTGCGCTACATATTTTATAAGAATCTCTTTCCCTCCCTGGGAAAAGAATTTGGTAGATCATGAATTAATCATGCTATTGAGCCTATCTTGGACAAAAGCAAACACCTACACCCTGGAGCCATGGATTTTATTTGGGAGTCCTAGGTAGGTTCCCATCCCCCTCTTGGGTAATCCCCATAATCTGTTTGATGTTGTCCTTTGTCTCCGAAGCAATGCATGTCCCGAACATGATGAATGACTTGGCTAAATTGATTTGTTGTCCCGAGGCCTCTCTGTATAAACGAAGGATAGTTTTTAATCTCTATGATTTGTCGAGTATCAGCCTTACAGAAAAAAAACTATCATCAGCAAACAGAAGGTGTGACACCGGAGGACCCGCTTTTGACAATTGAAGACCCTGGATCCTACCAAACTATTCTTTATACTAAATTACGACTCACATTTACACAACTGCATTCACCTAAATGTAATGAGCCTTTGTATAACTGCATTCACTTGCTTCTGAGTTCTATCCCAATTTCTTTAGAAATCTGAATCAAAATAGGCAATTAATGGAGATTTATTTATCCAATGAGATGGAATAACCAAAACCATGAGCGGTAAAACACAAGGAATTGTAGAGAATGTCAACTGATTCCGTCAAAAAACATGGTATAAAACAAAAAGTAAGGATGGTTTATATTTATCATTAATTTTGAAATAGGATCAATATTTTTACTGATTTCATTCATTCAATAAAATGAAGTTTTAAATACTAAATATATTTTAAATTTAAATTTATAGAAGATATTTAAAAGATGAATATGAAGATGAAAAGGTGACACTTTTAAATCTCAGTTTCTATATTTGTTGATCACTTATTTTATATATGTAGGACTCAAGCTAGCTCATAGCTTCAATGTTATATTCCTTACATTAAATATGCATGTCTTTTTGGTTGATTTTGTTTTGCAGGAAAGTGATGAAGATGAAAAACTACTAAAACATAGAGCACTAGGAGAGTTGAATGGATGCTGGATTATGATAATGTTGTAGAGGTCTCTTAGGTTGACTATGATAGGAGAGTTGGTTTTTGCTTTTGACAGTTTTTAGCTACAGTTTCAGAGACGGTGTAATTCTCTTAGTAGATGATGGATATAATATCAGTAATCAAAAACAGCAAGTTGGGTGAGGTAATTCAGCAAACTAATCCTTGATTTTTCAATCAGTAAATTTTTTGAATTCATTAAAGCAACCTGCAAATCATCATTAGACACTACTTTTCTAAGAAAACCACTTTATCTTATGTGTTTGTATTAGAAGAGTTTATTAAAATTCTTATATAAGAAATGAACCTTGTTGTTGACCTCTGATTCCAGAGACTCTATGGACTTCAACACTAGATCATCACTGAGACTTTGACACTTACATATAGCATTCAAGCAATCCTCTAAATCAAATGTCAGATATGATGATTGTTTCAGAACATCTACAACATAGAAGATATCCATATTCACCTCTAGTAATACACAACTTCATGGCATCATTAAGGGCAGTATTATACTCTAGGAGTTGCAACTTCTTTGCATATTTAGTTCCCAAAGTCCTACACGTGAACTGAAGGGCTCTCAGAATAGCCACCCAAATACCAAGATTATGTTCCCTGATAGGCCTGGGAAATTGAAACTACTTAACTCCTGAAGAGTAGTCCGTTAACCAGGACACAAAATAATCTCCAGTAGCATGTTTATTAGTGTAGTGAGCATTGGGATCACAAAGATTGATTGTACCTTTATCATCGAATCGAACAACCTTGCACTGCAGCAGTCTCTTATCCAGAAGCAAAACTGAGAACTGAGAGTCAAAGTTGATATTCTCTCTATATCGAGTACCACCGCATAAACTATCTACTGCTATGCAAACCAGAACTGTACCATCATCCCTTTCACGCTTGACTTTTCTTAGAAAAGCCAAGATTTGATTGAGTTTATCATATTCCAAAAGACAGATACCCTGAAGTGTTTCCAGCATGCGACAATCAGTAAGATTTTATTTGGAAACTTTAAGTTGCTTCACCAGAAAATGCATCACTCGGTCTCGAATGCTACAACAGAGAATCTTAAGCTCCCAAAACGACACAAGTAGCAATTTGATTTCCTTGAGTAACTTACTGTGCTCTTCATCCACAACTGAAGGCCAGTCTTTGGACCATCCATTCTCATATGAAAACGCTTTGACATCTCTAAGCTGGTTCTTGATCATTTTAATGACAACTACTACATCCAGTGGTTCCCAACCTCTAACCAAAATCTTACTAGCCCAGACCTTACTTACCCTCTGGGATATATCCTTTGCTAAATAAGGCTTAACCTCAACATCATGTTCTTGTTCAATATGATCCTTATATTTTTCAGCAGTAGAGAACTTTTTCAAACAACTTCTACATATCCATAATATCCATGTTCTGTTTTTCCTTGCATATTTAAGAACTCGTTCCAACGCATTTTGTTCCTCTTTGCCATAGTTGATCTCGACATAACTCTTAAGATACACAGTGATAACTAGCAAAAAGTTTATTTTTATCTCAACATTCAAACCCTCCCAATGCCTCCTCAATCAATAGCAGAAGACATGGTCTCTTCAGTTTTACTTGACTCCAAACTAGTCTTGGGTACATGGATGCTTACCTTTTCAGTTCCGATAATCTTCTCCAGTTCTTGCTTTTTTGTAATAAAAAAAATCCCTTAACCCAATAGATCCAAGTTCATATACAGGCCCGTCTCTAGGGAGGGAGGGGGGGCAAGCTTGGCAAATGCCAAGGGCCCAATTTCAATGGTAAAAAATATATAAGATTAAAGGACCCAATATTTTTTTTGTCATCTGATTTTTATAATTGATAATGCTAAGAAGGATACAAAGTTGCAATACCGATGCCGGCGGAAACACTAAATATCTCCGGAGACCAAAAACCCAAAAGAGAGAAGCAAAAGCCCTAAGTAATAGGGAATCTACGCTACATGTAATACAAACCGCAATAACGAAACAAAAGACCAAAGCTTAATAAAACTCAAATTCTTATTCTTTTGACTTTAATAAAGGGCCCAATTATTATAAAAAAAATATTATGAGATTTTAATTTTTTTTTAATTTTATCTGGACCCAAATTCAATTGAAAAAAAAATTTATGATTGAAGAGCCCAATTTTTTCAAAAAAATAAAATTATTAAAATATATATTTTTAATGGTTTTGCCAATGGCCCACCATAGCTTTGAGATGAGTCTGTTCATATAAATACTCTTTTGCTCTACCAAGAGATTTCTTGAAGTACACTTGTGACCCCAACATGTTCGTCATTTCGAATAGGAGACTAGCGATAAACGTTGCATCCATCAAAATTTTGGAAAAACATTACACATAACCCAACAAGGCAACAAATGTGTGAACATATGGTCAAGATTTTTTTGTTTCTTTGGCTAATGCGTTCAAGATCAGATCTTGCAAGATATAACATCAGCGATGTCGTTCTTTGTACGCCATTAAAGTTGCTTCAGTTAACTCTAAAGCCTTCATGTAGTCATCTTTGGAGTATAAAGATTGGCACGTTCTATGAAAGAAGACGAATCCATAATTTGGAAGAGAGGCTGTAATGATTTCTCAACGAAAGATCTTGCTTTTTCTTGTTTTGCATCAAAGAACACAACAACACATGCGGGAAAATGAAGGACTAAGTGCAACCCCGTTGATTGAGAACATTATAATAGTTTCTCATTATTATTATATTAGTATTTTTAATTTATTTTAATTGTTTAATTAAATTAAATTATTAAAAAAATTGGACCAGTTACATAACTTGAGTTTCTCAATTTTTTTTGTTGAGTTTCTCCAGGGAAAAACTCTTCTTATTCTCTCTCTTCTTTTACAATTATATTTTTTTTAAAATGGTGAGAAACTTATCTAAAAACTTTGATGAGGATGTTCTAACGAGATACTGACAATAAAAAGAAGTAGAGAATGCGATTTTTAAAAAAATAATAAAACACGTGAGCTATGATTTTGAAGATAATCATATTCGATAATGCTCTACTTTTGCACCTATACGGCGTTTTGATCTAATTGATAAAATTATTGATCTGCAGCTCTCTTATTATATCAAGGAAATTTATATGATGTGTCAATCAAAAATTCTATATAGGTAATAGGTACATAAATGTATCAAATATTCAATTATCAAGAAAACCAACAGTTTTTTATATTTTGATATTAAAATATTTAATATATGGAGCTTTTGATGAAAAAATAAAATAAAACCAACAGTTAAAAGATTCTATATTTTGATTTTTAAGATTTTTTTTGGTAAAAACCAACAGTTAAGATTTTATGTTTCTCTTCTAGCTCTACAATCTTCATTACCTCATAAACTACACACTAGCATCTATTTCTCTCTTTAATCTAAGGAATGGTTTTTTTTTTTTTGACAAACTATCTATGGAATGAGTAACTTAGAGATTTAAGTATTGATTTTTTTACTGAAGCCTCTTCTACCTATAATTCATGTGAACGTTTTTCAATTAGCCGTGACTATTGTTTCCATGATACTGATACACTTGACTTAATTAAGTTTTTTTTGTGTACAAGAGGCAGAGCCGGCTCTGAGTGGAAAGCCAATGAACATGTCAGATCTGATTTGGGAATATGGTAAAAGAATATTTCACTTAGCTCTATTGGTAACAACTAGAAATAGAAATTACATAGTGCTGGGTTCGAGGCCTGTAGACGTGTTGCTAAATTGAGATATCACTTCCTTTACGTCTAAAACATTTTCATTACTATTACAAACAACTTCTATTTATTTTTTAATATTTTTTACATAAAGTATTGTTTATTTAAACAAAAATATACTATGTTTTCGTCATGCGCTTGATAATTATTTATATTAAATTATTTTATAATTATTAATATAGTTTCCCCGTACTTACACACTAATTTGCTAATAATTCTCAATTTCTCATATAATTTACATCATCTACAGTTACTTTCTAAATGTCTGAAGACCGAGCCAATATCTCTAGAGGCACGCCTGCTATAGGCTCGTGGGAGAAGTTGTTTGATCACCGGTGTGATTACAATGTCGGCTCTTTCATTCTTCAGAAGTTCCATGTTGCATACACAATGTGGTTCGTAGTAGAGAGATATCTGATCTTCAGGGGATACAAGGATATACCTGAGATTAAAATGGAAACATAAATTATGTTAAATGTTGTTGCAGAACATATCTATAGAGAAATTTAAAGCTTGTTGAGAGTGTTTTCTTTTAACCGTTTTCAGGGCGTTGCCATGGTGGACCAGTCAAATATTGCATGCAGACTAAATTTTGTATGATTCATGGAAAGTAGTAATCCATTAGTATTGCCATTATTTACATTTCTCAAAAACTAATCGCTTTAAAAGAGAAAATTTCACCAATGTTATCAAGGAGGTGGCTAAAACATACCAAACCAAAAATAAGTTACAACCAAAGCCATACTTGAAATTAACAGGTTCAAATTAGAAGAGTCATCACTAGTAGTGATTAATATGCGACCTATACAACATTATATATCATCATATTCCACTATAATCCATTCATCGATAGAATCCTCACTACTAGTGATGTCCTTTTTAGTAGTTTTGGTATCTGCTTTAGTAGTTTTTTCATCTTCATCACTTTCCTGCAAAAAAATTCAACCAAAAAAATGACATGCATGGTTTATGTCAATGAATGTAACATTAAACATTATAAGCTGCTAGATGATAATATTTTTGGGCCATTGGTGGAATTAATCAATGCATTTTGTCACGCAACGAAGATCTTGGAGTTTCATTGAATGGTGATAGACAAAAATAACGAGTGGATCATCTTGAAATCGAATGAAATCTAGAGAAAAGCACGAGTAAAGACATGTTTACTTAAGCTGACCAAATATACGACGACCTGCTTTCTTCGTCCAAGGCTTTTCATTTTCATATGTACTAAAACAACAGTTCGAAATTTATATAAATAAACCAAGACAACAAGCTACCTTGAGTCCGTGATCAACAAATACAGAAACTTAATATAAATATAGAAACTGAGATTTAAAAGTATCACCTTGTCCTTCTCAGAATCATCTCCTGAAGATAAATCTTTAGGAGGTTTCTTCGAACTGCTCTCTGCCTTGGCCTTTACGGAATCATCTAAAGAAGAGTTGTCAGATGAGTCATTCTCGATGTTTGAAGTAGCCTTAGAAACAGTATTCACGTCGCGAACTTTCATACGCTCCTCTACAAGGCGAGCCGCAGCAATCCGTGCATTGAGCTTCTGAAGACGAGCCTTTTTCTCAGAATCAGAAATAGTTTTCTTGGCTGGAGGACTCTCACGACCTCTAAACGTGGCTATGCTATCTTATATTAAAGGCTTCGTGGCATTAATCACATACTCACCCATGGAGAAAGAAAAAAGATAAGGGCGGCTCTAGGTTTTAGGAAAAATACCTAGACAAGTGCTTTTAAATTTGGAAAAATCATTGGTAGTTACACCAACTATTCTCAATCACATAACTACACATCTGAACTATTTTAATGTATTAAAAACTACACGAAAGTTTAAATTTACATGGTGATATACACAAACTAACATCTGTTATGTGGACAACACCATAACCATCTATTTTCTACTTTTCTGATACACCGGCGGATAAAATCTAGGAACGCCCAACAAAAACGGATCTGACCCGACCAACTCATTATCCACCTTTCTTGGTACAAACCGGTCCAAATAAAATCAAAACCAAAATCATCAATAAAATCAAATTAATTAAGTCCAAGAGAAAAAAAAAATCTCACGACCTAACTAAAAAAATATCACACGATCTAAAAATATATCTTGTTTACTTAGGGTTCTTAAGAGAGTTAGAAGATCTTCATGTTCAAATGAAATTGGGAGCATTCATCTCATCTAATATGAGGTAATATTTGTTTCTTCCTTCTGTTTTAATCTGTAATTTTCGTCTGCAATTTATATTGATTTTTGTTTGCAATTTCGTAAGTGAATCGGGTGTTTTAGTTTTGCACTTTTGCTTTAGTGTCGGGTAAATGTCGGGTTATAGAATTTTTAATTGTAATTTTATAATTGTTTATTACAAGTTGGGACCATATGTCAAGATTTTGGACTTATATGTGTTTTTTTTTGTTGTCTTGAAGTGACGAGATACGGGTTAGAATGAATTGTCAACATTCTGGAAAATTCAAAAGAGAAAAGGATGTATTGAATTATGTAGATGGAGTGGTTGATGTGGTAGACGTGGATTCTGCTAATATTTTCTCAAATATATTATTGAAGCTGCTTGAAAAAAAGATTGACATTGGAAAAATGTGGTGGAAGCTACCATTTGAAGATGTAGAAGATAAGAAGCCTTTGTGGGAAAATGTGAATGTTAATAAACAGAAAATGAGTACTGCAGCGCGTTGGGTGAAAGAGCTTGACATATTCATTGAAAAATCCAATGTTGCTGAGAATTTGAGCGGTAAAAAAGATGATGAAGCATATGAAGCAGAGGGTGAAATTTCCGATGATGAGGATAAAGGATCAGAGGAAGCTTTGTCTGATGCTGCTGACTCCGATGATGAAGTAGCAGTCTTCAACATGTTTCAGTTTCTAACACATGATCTGCTTCAGTTTTGATTATGGAGAAATTCAAACACATGACCTGTTTCAACTTTGATTATTCAAAACTTCAAACACATGATATGTTCCAGTTTTAACTCATGATCTGCTTCAGTTCTTTTTTTTCTTTTCTACGAAGACATAATTCAAAAGACAATTCACTACAACATAAGACATACAAAAGAGAAGAAACAAATACATTATTGTTTCACAAATATGTTCGACACCTCAAGTACAAAAGAGAAAACAATACATAAATATATTACCATCAACCAAACATAATGCAACCAAAAATAATTTTCTATTCAGCTAGACATTTTGTCGAACACCTTTTACGCATAAATTCCTCAAACTTTTACAAACAAAATAAACTAGAAAACGAATGAATATACACTTTTCATATATCTATCTAACCAAACTTATAAGATTTAAGTAAGAATGCTACATGTTTTTTCTGTTTCTGTAGATAAAAGGTATGAAGGAAATTCTGAAACTGTTGCTCAATTGGAACACTTCCTCACGAACCCAATTCACAAACCTTCCAGCACTAATTCGAGATGAATGCTCCCAATTTCAATTGAACATGAAGATCTTCTAACTCTCTCACGAACCCTAAGTGAACAAGATATTTTTAGATCGTGCAATGTTTTTTAGTTAGGTCGTGAGATTTTTTTATTTTTTTCTCTTGGATTTAATTAATGTGATTTTATTGATGGTTTTGGTTTTGATTTTATTTGGACCGGTTTGGATCAAGAAAGATTGATAATGAGTTGGTCGGGTCATATCCGTTTTGGTTGGGCGTTCCTGTATTTTATCTGCCGGTGTATTGGAAGAGTAGAAAATATATGGTTATGGTGTTGTCCACATAACCGATGTTAGTTTTTGTATGTCACCATGTAAATTTACACTTTTGTGTAGTTTTTAATACATTAAAATAGTTTAGATGTGTAGTTATGTGATTAAGAATAGTTGGTGTAGCTAACAATCATTTTTCTTTTAAATTTATACTAGTTAGGAAATTCAGTATATATATATATATAAAGAGAATTATAAATTATTTCTCAAACTCATGTACATATCCTCCTATTTGTATTAGGAGCTAGTTGTTTATTTCAGACTTTGTAAACATTTTATAATCAATCAAAAACATTAAAATAAAATAAATGAATAAAATAAATAAAACATTAAAACATTTCCGTTTGCCCACCCCTATATGATATCATCGTCATACTACATTTTCAAAGGTTCACAAATTTTGTTTGCATACGTCATTGAGCAGAGTAAGGGTGCGATTGTGTTCGCCAACTATCGTCTCATCATCAACAACACGAAGATCATAAATAATCAGCATATAAATAAGTGCATCATAATAATTATCATAATAATGGTTTCACATAGAAAAATAAAACCACAGTGCCTATTGCCTAATATTTACATGTAAGTGTATCCTCATTCCTCATGTACCAATACTTTCTAAATGTCTGAAGATGGAGCCAAGATCTCTAAAGGCACGCCTGCTATAGGCTCCAACACTTGAGCTTGTGGGAGCTCTTTTAACAATAATTCCTACATTCACAAATCGAACATCAAAAACATTATCACCATTGATCCACATGGAAACCAATATTTCCTTTGGATTTCATTTTTTGGGTTAAGAGAGCTGCACCTTAAATGATTCCATCGTTCCTTCTTTCTTTATTATGTTTGCTAAAATCCCCTTTGCATCAAGCTCTCCATTTTGCATAGGCACAACAAACCTAGAGTCCAAAGAAAAAAACCCGATCGATAACTAGAAATTGCAAAGAGTGTAGATTACATTTTCTTTAAGACAGATGATTATTTACTTGGCTTTCAAGAGCTTGGCGAGCTTGACAGCGTCTTCTTGACCAGAAACAAGAGTAAATCGTGGGAGAAGTTGTTTGATAACCGGTGTGATTACAATATCGGCTCTTTCATTCTTCAGAAGTTCCATGTTGCATACACAATGCGGTTCGTAGTAGAGAGATATCTGATCTTCAGGGGATACAAGGATATACCTAAGAACAGAATGGAAACATAAATAATGTTAAATGTTGTTGCAGAACATATCTATGGATATAAATTGAAAGCTTGATGAGAGTGTTTTCCTTTACCCGTTTTCAGGACGTTGCCATGGTGGACCGAGGATAGGTCCTGCGGTGGCTTTAACTTGAACCTTAGAACCGTTTCTTGCATTCAACTCGTAGCTATCTCCAGGTTCCAGATATGTAACCTATAATAACATTCCAAGAACCATTATATTTAACTCTCTCTCATTTTAAATCTCCAGGAAAAATGAAAGAAGTCACATACATTTCCAAATAGAGGATCCAACAAAGGTTTTGCATTTGGAGTTGCAATAACCTTAATGCCTGGAGATTTCTCAGAAAGTGGCCTAAGGGTATTTAGATGACAATGATCATCAAGGCTTTGAGTTATGAGAAGGCAATCAACTTCAGGGAGATCATCAAGCTGCACAGAGATTATAAATCTTAGAAACTTACAATCACAATGAGAAAGAAGATGATGATGATGAAACTGCAATGAAAATTAGATATTTCCCACTAAAGATTAGTTATATGAATAGAATGACTAAGTAAAAACAAGTATTACCTTAAAGCCTTTCAAATATCTCTTGGCAGCATCATACAGCCAAGGGATTCCAAAATCCAAATTACCAACGAGAATAGGATCAACCAGGATTTTCAAACCACTCGTTTCCCATAGCCAGCTATTTCCCTAACTCCCACAAAATGGAAGATATGTAATATCAGATAAGATGTAACCTTTGCTAATGGAAATGCAAATGTTAAAGTTGTGCAGTTGTGCTGTCCCACCTCCAAGTATGTCAGCTTGAATGCTTCTGTCTCAGAGCCACTAAGCTCGGTAGCTTGGTTCTCTGATAAAACGGAAGATACAACAGGCGGCGACAGCTTGAGGCGGACGGAGAGGGACCTGGAAGGGATGTGAGGAGCTTGTGAGAATAGCGGAAACGCAGCAGATGCGTTTAGGATTCTTGCTTTAGGAGCATTGGCGGCGTGAAGCGGTATCGTGGCTGCTTTGCCACATGACACCACCATAGCCATTGATTTTGTTTTGCCACCCGACAACAATGTTCTGATCATAATGAGTTTTTTTTTTCAATGAGTGAATTGAAAAAAGATTCACATATGAGAGATTTTGGCATGCCTACTTATAATGTCTTACTAACTGTTCTTTAACTAACTTAAAGACGGTTATACTAATATGCTACAATCAGTCTTAGGGTAGTTATAGTAAGACCTATACAGTTTCAGCTTTTCGCTTACATTACTACTAGTCTTGAGATTTTATACCATAAGATTTTCTCAAATTATTTTCTATTAGCTCTTACGAATCATTCAATTAGCTTCTAAGATGGTAAAACCCTATTTCTACACCTAAACTAATGAGAACCCAGCAATTTGGTACAGAAAAATCCGAAATTAATACTTTCGAATTTTGATTCAGTAACCATAAAACCCAGAAAATTATAAATCAGAACTTGAAGAAACACAAACCTGAATTAGAGTTGAAGAGAGTGTACGGTGAGAAATGTAGTCTTCATGTGTCTCAATGGTTTTCAAGTCCCAAACACACAAATAAAATCAGAGGACTCAAAATTAGGAAAAAAAAAACAGAAAAGGGAGAGAAATTGGTGGTTAAAGTGAATTCCACGTTTGCAGACCAAAAATTAAAAAAATGAATTCCACGACGTTGCTACAAAAACGCTGCGTTTAGAAGATTACTGGTTTCTCTGGTCTTGACCGACCCTGTTTACCGAACCAATAAATCAAACCTTTCATTTTATTTATTTTTTCTTAATTTTACCTTAGAGCTAACGACGCCAAATTTTGAGTAATAAAAACAAAAGGTAAATCGCCAACAGATATTACGGCTAATCTTTGGTAATGCGATGTTTTTATTAGATTAAGGTTAAACTCAGCTCTGACCATTTTTGCTTCTGTTTTCCGTCGCCGGATTTGACCAGCGTAATTGTACGGCTATTGCGGTGCGGAAAGCTCAAGCTTTCGAAACCCTACACAGCCTCATTAACAATGTTAGCACGAAGATCATCACTCGGCTTGAGCGAGACGTAATCAAAACCAACATGGACGCAGAATCCAACAGTTTCTTCAAGTGTTGCTCAAAATGTAAGAATTGAGACATTCGATTCTTTATGCAATCAAGAGAATTGGAAAGATGATGTAGCGGTTTTATATTACTTGGAGAAGAAAGGTTGATTAGCTTTAGTTTCATGCATTTACATGCCTCATTTAGGACATTAGGTGCACATTTGCATATGCATTTTTCTTTTGTAGGACTATGGAGTGGAGTGGATCAAATGGAGTGAAGAAGGATGAAAAAGATGCATTTGTTGATGAACGGATTGAGTACCGGTATCGTGCTGCGGGATCATGGCGTCGTTGAGGAACCTGTGCTGTTTCCTGGAGGCTTGGGGGGTTCGTGCAGTGGCATGATGTACCCCGGTGGACTTCAGCTGGATCGTGCAGCGGCATGATCTACCTCAGTGGACTGCAGCTGAATCGTGCAGCTAGTTTAGTTCGTGTCAGCCGCTGGACCGGCCCAGTTTCCCCAAATTTGTTCCTAAACCGGCTTGAATCTGATTTATTATGAGTTGTCTTGGATTAATGTTGGTTAATTTAGCTTTCTTTCATTTTTACTATAAATACACTAAACCTAATTAGAAACTTTATGCTTGTTTAGAGAGATTTTTGCTTAGCCTCTTTTGGATATTTGTATGAATCTCTTTGATCTAAGTTATCAAATCTTTCTTTCTTCTTAAATGTTTCATCTACTTGTCTATATCATGATGATGAAAAGATTAAACTCATTGTTTTGTGTTATTATGGTAGATTGTGAGTAGTCTTTTAGATGAGTTTAAGGTTTGATGATTGAGATGATTTGATGGATTAATGATAATGTTTAGGACTAGATCTTAGGTAGTCTTTCATTTAGGTTGTTAGTAATGCTAGATTAAACTTATAATTGAGAAATCTAGATGAGTAGCATTTCATGCCCGGAAGATGTTTGATGAAATGTTTGAGAGCATTTAAATGTGTTTTTCATGCCTATCCTATGGAAGTAGTTGATTAGGGTAATTAGTGGTTGGATTAGAACTTATTATCAATGCTTATTAGTTATTTGAATTGCAAATGGAAGTTGATGATGATTCATTGATTAGTGTAGAGACTAATATCATGAAAGTGGATTAGTCTAGTTAGTGATCCTTTAGCCGAAGACATTGTTCTTCATGTGTTCTTTCATCATCAAAGGTTCATCATTTCATCAAATTCATAGCCATTCCCGAGACTCATCGTTTTTTCTTATTGATTTTCAAACCATTTTAGTTATTTCCCGCTTTCATTTAGTTTCTAAAAACACAACCCCTTTATAGCTTAGATTGAAAACGAAATATACAATCCTAGTGTGTTAATCTTTTTTCTACAAGGATTGATACCCCTTCTAATGCAAAGTGCATAAGAGTTATTTGGTAAACCCGATGTAAAAACTTAGTTATTAGTTATGCTATGGATTTGATTAGACTTTTAAGGATAGTGAAACTATGCCGTGAACCAGAAGCTTTTGAAGAAGCAACGTTTGTTCATGATTGTATCATTGCTCTGGTTTCTCCTTCTGATGATTTTAGCTCTCATAACGCGATAATCAAGATGTACTCGTTTTAAAGAAGAAGGGAACAAACCAGATGGAGAGATATTCAAAGAAGTATTCTCTACGTATGCTTTGACAGGCGATGTTCACAAAGGATAACTACAATTTGAAGTTATGTACAGAGAATATGGAATTGTACCTTCCATGGAACACAATCATATTGTTACCAAGATGTTGGCAATATCTGGTCACTTGGACAAGGCACTCAACATTGTTGTGTGGGAAACAGTGATGAATCTTTCTCGTGTTTATGGAGATCTAGAGCTTGGAGATAGATGTGCTGAGTTAGTTGAGAAGTTGGATGCCACAAGATTGGATAAAGTGTCAAGTGCAGGTCTTGTAGCAACCAAAGCATCAGATTTTGTGAAGGAGAAACCGAATCATCGGTCTAAACCATGTTATAACTTCAGAACAGAAGATACTCCATATATAGAAGTGGATAGTATCTACGAGACACTATAGAGTTTGAGGTCACAAATGCAAAAATGGGTTATGTTCCTGATACAAGGTTTTATCGTACTTGGAGATGGAGAATAAAGAACAGGTTTATGGTTATAGAGAAGAAGTCGGGGTTGTTAAAGAGCTTCTTAACTCAAAGCCTCGATCTATAGTTACTTTGATAAACAATATGCGCATTTGTAAGGATTGACACGATATATTGAAGTTGATAACAAAGATAACTGGTGGGAAATTACTTAAAGAGATGCAAAGAGATGCCATAGCTTCAAAAACGGGGTCTGCTGCTGCAATGATTATTAGTGAGCTAAGTGATTGTTTTCCTCTACTTGAATCTTTTTTTTCCTATAGAAAGAAGTTGAGATGAAGAGTATGTAAACTTGTGAAAGACATTTGTTTCTAAATCATTTATATATAGAGGCAAAAATTTTTGAACCCCTTCGGAATTTTAATTCCAAATAGAGCCCCTTGTTACTCTTACCCTTCACCAAATACCGATACTTTCGATCTTCCAAAGTGAATAATGAACAATGAGAATAATATGGTTGTCCATGATCAAACGGAATAGTGAATAATGATAATAATATGCTTGTCCATGAGCAAAGAAGACCAATGGACGTGACCACATGGACAACCAAACAGGAGGCTCCACTTGGAATTAAAATTGCAAAGGAGACTATTTTTGATAGTTTTTCCTTATATAAAAGCGAGTTACTCTTTCGTGTCATTGGATGCCATTTCGGAAAAGTGTTCAGCCAAAGAGAAGAAAGATAGTTTGATCCAGTGAGAGCTAAAGACTTTCAGAAAAATATACACTTTGAGTTTGATAAACATTCATAGAATTTCTATCAAACAAAAAAAATAGATAAACATTCATAGAGATTATACACGTATTTTTGGATCTATGTAAACGTAGTTAATAGTAAGGTTTCAAACAACTTAAGTGATATAACTATTCGATCGCTTAACAACTTTTCTTCTCTCACAAGATACAAGGTCATGTGGGCAGCTTTTGATATTACATTGATGAGGAAGAAAACTCTACTGTAGAGTTTAGGGTGGATTCTGGATATAATGGGTAGAGATCAGTACTAGAAGCAGAAGATTTCATTGTCATTGTCGTTTGATCGGTCATCCTAGATGTGCTCGAGCTACCATGTGTATCAATGTCCCTCCCCTTTGAGATGTTCCAGTTGTGTCCATATAAACCAGGATCCGACAAATCCTGTGTTATTTCAATCTCTCCCTCCAACATTTGCACGACCTCTGACATTGTTGGTCTTAAGGAAGGAGATGAGTTTGTACAAATGAGAGCAATTTTGATCATATTCAATGCTTCTTTGCTATTGAAATCACTTTCGAGGATCGGATCTATTATCTTCATTATGTCTCCTTTTTGTTGCAGTGTTTGCGCCTATGATTGATGTAAAAATGGAGTTCACTAACCTTGTGAAAATTAACACAAAGATTGAACTATATAATTTACTAATTGAATGAGCCAAAGAGAAAGAAAAGCAGCTTGGTTACCCAATTGATAAGCGACACGTGATCAGCGCTTCCTTTCTTTTTTGCATTACTCTTTCCACTAACAATTTCCATTGCTACAACACCAAAGCTATACACGTCTGCTTTCTCTGTCAAATGACCCCATAATGCATATTCTGGAGCCATATATCCGCTGATTTATAAGAAGAAAAAATCAGAACAATTATGTCTATATGGCCATGTGTGTTTAAACAATACTACTTACATGGTCCCCTTAATTTTGGTTTTAATGTGAGTGTGTTCTTCTTCATGGAGCCTAGCCAATCCAAAGTCAGATATCTTTGCATTAAGGTCGGCATCTAGAAGCACGTTACTGGTTTTTATATCACGGTGAACCATCTTGATCATTGATCCTTCATGAAGGAATTCAAGCCCTCTTGCGATTCCAACACATATATTTTGTCTAGCTGCCCACTCCAGTTTGGGGGAGCTCTTTCCTGGAAATGGTTTTAAACCAAAGAGAATCTCACTTTACTAGTAATAACATATATATACTTGAATTAGAGTAAATAAAAAATAAAAAAATTAATGACTTTAAATTACCAAATAGTGCAAGAGCAAGGGAGTTATTTTCCATGTACTCATACACAAGCAACAACTGATTCTTCTCGACACAGCATCCATAAAGCTTGACAAGGTTTGGATGATTCAGACCTGAGATCATGCCTATCTCATTGACAAACTCGTGGTTTCCTTGGCATGATTTAGAAGAAAGCTGCTTGACTGCTATAATAGTTCCCCCCGACAGCTCTCCCTGCATCAAGTTTCTTATATCAGAAATGGAAACAATCCTATTTCCTTAGGTATTTACGTCTGAGAGGAACTTGGCATCCAATTAGCATTACTTTGAATACGGATCCAAAACCTCCTTCTCCAAGTTTGTTGGCTTGATCAAAATTTTTTGTTGCAGCTTGCAGTTGCCTCCAAGTAAAGCATACCGTTTGAAGACTATGGGATCTTAGTTCTATGTGAAAATCATCAGTAAATGATATGAGCATATATACAAGGAATGAATGGATTCATACAATTTTTGAACACTGATACCTCTTTCTCTTGTGTTCTTTTCTCTTCTGCGTCTTTTCCGAGCATATAATCCCAAAGCCAAGAAAGTAATTGTTAATACGGCACCACTTACCCCAAAAATAAGTGGATAATTAGTGTGATGTTTTATCTCCTCCTCTGTAAATGAGACACTAACTGTGTAAATATATATACATGATACATCATATACATACTAAAAGGAAAAAAATCTGTAACAAAGGAGGTTTTTTTTTTTTTTGGCTTTGGACCTCCACATCGTGGCTCCTGACCTGAAATTTTGGAAGTTCAAATCTATCGTTAGGTGGGAGGAACCAGTTTCAGTAAAATGAAGGTGAATCACAACAAAAAAAGAAGCAATATTTTAATAATCGAAGCAACAATTTAACAATTTGAGAGCAAAAAGTAACACAATTAGGAGTGATAATCTGAAGTTATGGCCATGTGAGAGTGAAAAAATCGGTCTAAGGTTGCTGAAGTAGAGACTTGAGATACTTACTCTGATGACACAAGGAGATGGCAGAGATAAGAGGACCATATTTTCCTTCCTCTGGAATGATGGTTGTCCCTTTCCCTGCCCAATACAAATGAATCTCTAACATATGATCGGTCACATTAACATCTTTCATTTCTTTCACTATGGGCTTTAGAGTCCCATTAGCCTCCTCTCTGATGTTAAAATCGGTTAAGAATATTTTACCCTATCACGGGAGAAAAAGAACAAAAGCAAATGAGCAATCATTAAAGAAAACAATAATTTAGTAAATATTGACGGTTCACCTGAACATAGACATCAAATATGCGTCTGCGGTATAGTTCTTCGTCTGAAAACAGAATCTCCATAAAATGGAGTTTCACATTGTAGGCTCCATTTTTCAAACAAAATGCATAATAAACAAGAGAGAGAGCAGATCGACGTGCAGTCTTATAAATATCAGAAGAATTTTTTGATAGGGCTAAATTATTTGAAAGGCTGCTATTATCCTCCCGATTACGAGAATCCTGGAATCCACCTGTGTTACTGATTCCCCAGGTTTCGAAATGTATATTTGTTGCGACGCCACCGGTTTCGCTGTTATCAGCTTGATAAGTGATTTTGTGAGAAGCTTTTGTTATAACATCTATTTTGTCTCCACCACAGTTTATATGTAGTGTTCGCTGATCTACAGTGCATAATGATTATCACCATCAACAACAAGAGAGAATTGATAGAGATATGTTATGACCGCTCATTATGTACTTACGGCTCTTGCATTTTTTTCGACCAGAACATGGAAGAAGCCCAATTCTGTACAAAAAGACTACCAAATTAGTTAGGTACAACAAATTCAAACCATTTCTATTGCCATATTTAAAAGCGAGAATTTCTAAGTTTTATATGTTCTTATTGCTTGATTGTTTTTAGATAACGCTGAAGAGTGTACTTACAAATTGTTCTTTAAATATGAGCTCCGGTATCTGTTAATGTTACTGGTTCAACAAAAAAAAGTGATAACATGCATAAACTTCAATATGAGCAGTTTGTTCCTATCTACCAAGAATTCATGTCCGTACCTCGTTTCGGTGCAGTCAGATTTCCATTCGAAATTGTTGTAAGAGATATCACTTCAAGAATTAACCAAAATAGGAAACCGACAAAAAGATTAATTGGTCATGCCAAAAATATATCAAAGTCATATAGACAAGGGAAAGACTAAACGTACATTTCAGATTTGCCGTTTATACTGAGGAAACCATCAGGATCACCAGAAAGGTTATTTCGAGTCAAATAGCTAAAAAACATGTCAAAACGACATTTACTTGATCATAATATTCATAATGAAATCTATCCAGCTCTTTAACATTCTCAATCTTAGCTGGTAGTACTTACATGTATTTTTTTTTTGTTTGTACGTTATCAACTTGACCAGTCAGCTTGTTAAAAGATAAATCACTGCATCAAATGTGTACAAAACAAATAGATAAAATTGGTATATATAAATCTCTAGATCCCTCAAAAGTTCTTAAACAGACCCTCTCATAATTGCAAATCACTCTCACAAAAGGTTACCATTCTTTTTCCTCTCTCTATGATGTTTATTCATGTGCTTACCCAAGAGTACATGACAGTCTCTATATACACATAGTCCAGTAAAGATAATGAGTAGACGTAAATTTCTCATCAGGTAAATGTGGATGGAGTATATTAAACTAGCTAGTTCTAACAAGGTTCAAACTTACACTAGTGACCAGAAAGAACTAACATAATCTTTAGGTCATTTTACATTTCACCAAATAGAACTTACAGAATTGTTAAGTTCTGCTTTTCCCAGATGTAAGGTGGAATCTGACCATTCAAACTCACATTCCTCAAAATCCTGGAGTAGGGACCGATGGAGACTTTAGTTTAAAATTTTCAGATAAAATCAAGCCTCAAGATGATAAAAAAGAGCACTGGGAAATAAATACAGGGTTGTGATGACGTTGCTGGATATAATTGGAAAAGAGTTTATCCCAGTCGTATCACTAATTTTCCTGCATATGAATAAATCCCTTAGAATATCAATCTCATTTCAATTTTCCTTTCGGTAATCATTTGGAAGTAGTTACTTACAGTTCAAGAAGATTTTCTAGGCGGGCCACTGCTTCAGGAATAGGTCCTTTTAGTCCACTTGCGTATAGATATCTGTTGATCACAAGTTAGTCGGTGCAGAAACACAAGCCAAAAGCGAAATCACAAATAAATGGTGAAGGACAAGCTTACAGCTTTTTAAGCCCAGACCATTTTCCAATATATTCAGGGATGGTGCCAGTGAAGTTATTGTCACTTACCCTACTGCATAATGAAAACAAACAACTAGTTTAGAGCTTTGTAAAACTTTTATTCTTCCCCAAAGATTCAAGAACTTCACAAATATACTAATCTTTAAGTCTAGTTAAAGGCAAAAAAGGCTTTTTGAAAATTTCCATTTCAATATAAAGCAACAACTTACAAATCCTCAAGTTTAACCAGTCTAGCTAGAGAGCTGGGAAGGCTTCCTGTAAATTGATTAGACCCAAGTTGCCTGCAAAACCCAATTTTTAACAAGATCAAAACCAAAGACTCTTGTGGTTTTGAACAATGTGACCAAAGATGCAGAGGGCCTTACAATCCTGTTAGGTTGGTTAAGTTACCAAGCTCATCAGGAATCGGACCCGAAAACTGGTTTGCTTCAATCCCTCTGCAAATTTTCACAGTAATATTAGATGTAATTAAAAGGCACATTTATCACAGCAGCTGAGGAAACAATTTGAAAGACGTACAGAAACGTCAGATTCTTGAAGTTTTGTAAACCAGTTGGTAAATTCCCAGATAATTGATTCGCGCAGAGCGAGCTGCGAGAAAAGTCAAAGTTAGTTGCAAATCATGAAGATGAAGAAGCATCGGAGTGAGAGAGAAGAGAGAGCTAACATTGAAGTGAGGTTTTGCATTGAAGCCCATTCCATTGGGATTGTGCCTGATAGGTTATTTCGGCTCAAATCTCTGCAAAGAATAGCCAAAACTCGGTTGAAATTTTGGTCAGTTCTCTTTGGTGATTCTAGAACTTTGGTGATTCTTCCGCTACAAGTTTTGTTGATCTCACAAAATTTTAAACTTTATTATATACTCTCTGAGTTACTAATTTATCATATTATTAAGATTTTCACACATATTAAAAAAATACATTAAAAATTGATTATAAATGCATTATTTTTTTGTAATTAACAGCTTCCAATAATTCTAAATCAATAATATTCAATTATTTTTTTGAAATTTATAATTTATTATCAATAACTAATTAAATATGCATAAAAAATCTAAAAATATGATTTTTTAAAACAATTTTTTTCTTAGGATCAATAAGGAAATGAGAGAATAGTATTTTTTTTTTTATCTTTGAAGCTCCTTAATTCCTAAGTCCTCGGTCTCTAACTTAAAAGAATTAGATTTATATTTCCTTGCATTGCCCAGGTTTTTTTATATTTCAAACTACTAACAATACAAACAGTAGAATATATAATATATATAATCATTAGAATTGTTAAAAAATAAATCTATACAAACGCAAACTTATTCTATTAATTTTAGGGGCAATACCAGTTGTAATTGTGACGTTTCTCTGACCATATTATTGTGCATGTTAAATTTGTTTCCTACAGATTGAATCTTGGACATATTCCTAGATATTTTATTTTTCCTTTAGATGTAGGTCGTTTGAGACTCATTTTGTCACTAAAAGTTATGATGTTTCTATATTTTTTCATTAACTGATATTTTAATGTAATTTTTATATATTTAATTTATTTTCTTTAATTTTGTATCATGGTAATATAAAAGTATATCTGCATAATGTTTATACTACCATCACATGTGATGCATCATGTACATTAAGTACAATATAGACACATCAAGTACATAAAATAAAATAAAAATAAAAAGAGTTATACTTAAATTATTTTTATTAGAAGATTTTTTCAAATCTAAAATTTTAGTGTGTATATAATTTTTAACATTTAATGTGTATATTATTTTACATTGTTGACCGAACTGTTGATAATTGTTTTTGTTATAATTTGAGTGGACATTTTATTAAGAGAGGTAATATTTTTTTTAAACAAATATTTTTATAAATTGTGGGTCCCATTAATGACTTAAAATATGCTGTTGTGGACTGTGGACACTTAACACTTTAACACCCTACGATGCAGCTATTCCATTATATATTTGATTTGATTTCAAATAGTAAAATAACATAAAAATTCACAAATTATTTATAGATTTACAAAAAAGAAAATATTTGAATGTCGAGGAAAATACATAAATCATTTTTATTCCGTTATAATACACAAATCAGTGTTAAAACATATCCATTTAACACTTCCGAGTTGATAAAAAGTAATATATATCAGTTAACATTTATTTTTAATAAAAATAAAATATATTTATTCAAATATATATATATATATATATATATATGTATGTATATATACATATATTATTCAAAAAATAAGCACTCTTAAAATATAGTGCCACCTAATCAACTTTTTCTAATTGTTGAATATTATAACTAATACTATTTTTTTTTAATTTTCTAAAATTGTATACCATAATGAATTAGATGATTCTATTATTATTCTGTATATGATATTCCATATAGAGTGTACTGCTTAATTAATGTTTTTAGTATCTTAAATTACTAATAAGCTAAAAAGAATTTAAATAATTAATTTTAGAAAAATGTAATAAAAAATAAAAATAATAATAAATGTTAGTTTGAAGAGGCTTAACACCCATAATTTGTTAATATTATTTAGTGTACAAATTTTTAAATATTTTATTATTTTTATGCGAATTATAAAATTATGAGAGTTATAAGAAATGAAAAGTATTTTGACAATTATGTTTGATGTTATATAGTGACGCCAAACTTTTTTACAAAATCAACAATGTAAATTATTTTAATAAACTCCATCGCATAATAATAAATCTAATTTTTCGATCAGCACTTATATTTAACTAAGTTATTTTATTATATAATATTGGATTATACTCACGAGAATTGGTTAATTTATCTAATCAATAATTAAAATTAAGAAATAATTTTAAAAGAAAAAAATAAAACCAATATTTGTTAATTTATTTAATCAATAATTAAAATCAAGAAATCATTTAAAAAAAATACAAAAACGAAAATAAAAACTTAAACCCTATCTTAAAGAAAAAAATTTAAACAAAAAATTGTTAATTTATCTAATCAATAATTAAAATTAATAAATATTTTTAAAAGGAAAAAAAGAAACCAAAAAAATTATTAATTTATCTAATCTTATTATATAAACCCTGGTTGCAGAATAAACAAAATTTATTTAGTATAATCCAATCTAATTTATTATTTTAATTGATTAAATGTTAAATAAATTTTAGGAGATGATCTAATATGGAGAGTGTTAGGAGTACTAAATTATATTCAATACCGACTGTTAATTAGTTTTGTCGGGTTTATCAATAAGAGTTACATATAATTGACATAAGATAAGAAATTGGTTAGAAAAATGCATGATATTTTCGGTTTACGAAACGAATAAGCAACACCTCTCATGGACATGAAAATTGAAGGAAATATTTTCTCCATAGAGGAGAAAAAATATGTAAATGATTTCTCCCAAAAGAAAAAAGCAAAAATTATTCTCTCACAAAGAAAATAAGTCCAAAATGAGGCAAAAATATATTTTGAGAGAGTTGCGCATACGGAGCCAATTCTCATACACTTATATAGATCTAGCTAGAGGAGGGAGCAAGTCGGTGGAACTTCTGTTTGAGATTGAAAATGATGACGGATGAGAATCCGACAATGGAAAAGAAAAAAGACCATGAAAATCAAATATCTTAAGGTATAAGATTCAAGATAAGAATAAAATTGAGAGCTGATGACGGAAGAGTGCAGCTAGAAGATGTTGTCGAAAAACGCTATGAGACAAAAAAATAGTGAAAGATTCCAGCAAAGTGAAACTGCGAGAGGGAAACGATATTATATTAGGAACCGAGATACGATTTCAACAAGAGGATATCATATTGGATAATTAAGATCTTGCGAGAACAACGTCTCACCTAGATATGAGTAAGAACATAGCCGCCAGTCACTGGATTTTTTTTACATCTTATACTAGGTCTGGGCGTTAGGTTTGGTTCATGTCTCTCGGGTTTTTGGTTTTAGAGGCCTATGATCCATTCGGTATGTTTGGTTCCATTTGCATTCGAGTCAGATTTGGATACACGAAATAGAAAACAAATATTAAAAATTGGTTAAATTTGAATAAAATTTGGTTAAATTTTCACAAATATAACTTAGAACTTTCAAATATTTTTGCATTTTGTGTAGGTTGGTTATTTTGATCTAAAAATAATTGATATTTTTGGATTTATAATTGAGTTATATCAAGTTTATATATTATTAATGGTTTTGGATATATAGTTTTATTTCAAATATTTTAGGTATACATTCAGTTCTTGGTTTGGTTTGGATTTGGTTATTCGGATAGAGAAGTTTAGGATCCTTTCGGGGTTTTTTCGGGTCGGATTCGGTTTGGTTTTTTAGTTTCTGATATTTTTAAAATACGTATCTCACACGGTGACCGAAAAACAAATGACAAGATGGACTAAACTAATGGATGTGATATATATTTTTAATATGTTAATAACAAAATTATAATATATAAATTAATTTATTCATGTAAAATATGTTAATAAACAAAGTATTTTCTCTAACGAAATATGATTTTTATTTTTTCCCCTAAATTTATGTTAAGATAAATCATTAAGCATACATATTTACTTTAATAATTAAATTTACTTAAATTAAATTTATTTTTAAATTAAAAAACTCGTCCATCGGACGGGTCCTAATCTAATTTTACATAAAGACAGGCAAGTTGAATTCTCAAACTCATCATCGATTCTTGATAATTAAAAAAATTACGTGGTTGAACTCACATAGATTGGAGATATTGAAGGTCAGCCAACTCAGGTGGAAGTTTCCCTGGAAGGCTAAGGCTATTGAGCTCTCTGTTATCGTCCAAATGCAACCAGAAAAAAAATTGCGACAAGGTTTGTTTTTTAATGACCATAACAACCGTAAAAAAAAGACAGAAATTTTTGATGATAAGAGAAAGTAATGAGAGAAGACAGAATAATTAATAACACTCACCAAAATTCTTTTTTAGAAACCATGATGAAACTAAACAAGATATGTTAGAGAGGAGCTAAGAACTTAGAAGCATTTGTAAATCAACTTTGTTTCATTTTGGTAATATAAATTCATATCCTAAAAGAAAAAGAAAAAAATTTAAGAACACTCACATTCTTGTTATATGACTGTTGTTGTAGATTTTAAAATCACAACTAATAACGTTGTTTATATCTAAATTCAAAGCAGTAGTGATATTTAATGTATTCAAACTGCAAGGATCTCCATTCCTAGGGTCCAATCCCTCGATTCCAAGTGTATTAGCTATCGTCTTTAGCGTTTCCCCTGCATACACAATTACACATACACATCCAATATAAATATATATATATATATATATATATGCGGATTTTGACGATGATATATAAAATTTAAGCATAAAATGGCGGCGGTTATACTCATACATTCAACTGGATGGAGATCTGATAAAACAGATGTTGAGATTGCAAAGAAGATTGTGATGATGGTAAAGAAGAGAAGAAGAACTGAGAAGCCGTTCAACATATCGAATATTGATTATTTGTATTTGTACTTGTTTCCTTTGTTACAATATTATTATCAGAAAGGGATTCACTGGTTATATAATGCATGCAAAAATAAATATCATGAAGAACCGACAGGTTTACGGGAGCAACCAAACATGACTAGGTCAAAAGATGGAGAACTTGTGATGTGGAGTTATTGATTTGAGTAGAATAAGGCTGTATATAACTTGATGTACGAAAAATTGAATAAAACAAGAATAAATGGGTTTATCCCACAACTCTCCGCAGTAATTTTGTAAAAATGCATTAGCCTCTTTTCATACTTTACTTTGTCCATACAATATAACACTTCAAAGTTTTTAATCACAAATGACGTTTTGAGATGTTATTGTGCAGAAATGCCTCTTACCATGCATTATTGTATGAACAGTGCCGGTGGAGTCCAAATCACTAAAGTTGGTCCAACTGATGAGTGATGACAATAAATTGTAAAATGGTGAGAGTTATGACTCAATAAATCTCGTCCGTTGTAATTTATTGCTTACTATACTCACTTGTGGGTGACGTGGCCCTAGTAATTAGTCCACCATCAACTCTGGTTTATCCATTCCATAAATGTGATTCAAGATTATTAAGTTCAAAAATGATTTTGATGATGTGTCGTAATTTTAATAAATGATTCAAGATAATGTTTTGTATTTTTGAAAATTTATTGATTTAACACAATTGTACTGTCATTAAACACATTATGTATAGGTCCACATTTTTATTCAATTATATTTTGTTTTAAAATTCACATTTTTATTCAATAATATTTTATCTTTTTAAAACAAAATATTGTTAAGAAAGTGAGACACCGTAGAAGCACCCTTACCTAATTAGTTAAGAATTTGAAGGTTTCAACAACATGTCCAGGGTTTGATTCTCAGAGAATGTAGTTACTTGCATATTAGTGGATGTAAAGTTTTCATATGAGGATTAGATAAAAAAAAATTGAAGGGTGTGTGAGGCTAAGGTTAGCCAAACATAGAGATAGAAAATTTATTCACTTGTTTCGGTAAGTTGTAGGCAAGTTAGGTTACTTATTACAATAAGTTGGGTTGTTCCACGATTGTGAGTAACTAGGTATTATTTGGTGACGAGCTAAGGGGTGTTTTAGTGTCTTTTGATACCAATTAGTTAAGTTCTTGTTGTAAGATTGTCTAAGTGAATCTAGTTGGTGGTTCAAAGATGTATGCACTTTGCTGAACTCATTAATTCTTGTGTATATATTATCCTTCTCTGCTTTTTCATCTTTCTCGAAAAATTCACAAGCAAATCCAAGACTGAAAATTACTTAAGGCAACCGATATCCTCTATTAAGTTGTAACCAACATTGATGAATCCAACAATTGTTACTCTTAGATAAAACACCAACCTCAAGCTTACGCTTGCCTCACGATGAAATTTAAAAGAGAAACATGATTTAATCAGTCAAACCAGAATTATCCGAGTAAACCAGGATTTATGTTTTACTTCTCAAAAGTGTTCACTTTTATATTATAATTAATACAGAACATGGTTATCTATAATTCAAACCATGCATAAAAGTTGATAACTTGTCTCCACTGTATCTAACGTGTGAGTCTACTCTCGGTATAAGCTACCTCAGAGATACAAAAGCCAAGATAAACCAAACTTTACTCTCCTTGAAACCTCTACCAAAGCACCACAATAGCATCACAAAACTCAACAGAGTTACTTTAATTTTCCAAATGTAAGAAATGCTGATGAAAAGGCTTTATCTAGGATGCATAAGTGCAGTCTTCAATAATATAACTATTAGATAACTTCACAAACCTTTCTTCTCTCACAAGAAACAAGGCAATGTGTACAACTCTTGATATTACAGTGACGAGGAAGAAAACTCTACTGTGGAGTTTAATATCATGGATTCTGGGTATAACGGGTAAAGATCACAACCAGAAACAGATTTCATTGTCGTTGTCGTTTGATCAGTCACACCAGACATGCTCGAGCTACCATTTGTATCAATTTCCATCAACTTTGAGAAGCTCTGGTTGTGGTCAAGATTTGACATAAACGATGTTATTTCAATACTACCCTCAAGCAGTTGCACGATCTCTGACATTGTTGGCCTTAATGAAGGAGATTGGTTTGTACAAAGAAGAGAAACTTCGATCATCCTCACTGCTTCTTTGCTATTGAAATCACCTTTCAATATTGGATCTATGATCTCCAATATGTCCCCCTTTTGTTGCAGTGTCAGTGCCTATGATTGATGTAAAAACAAAGATTAAACTATATAAATTGGAAGTTGAATGGGCCAAAGAGAAAGAAAAGCTGCATGGTTACCCAATTGATAAGCGAGAAGTGACAATCGCTTCCCTTCTTTTTGGTATTACTCTTTCCACTAACAATTTCCATTGCCACAACCCCGAAGCTGTACACGTCTGCTTTCTCTGTCAATTGACCCCATAGCGCATATTCTGGAGCCATATATCCGCTGCATTATATAAGAAACTAAGACTAAGTTTTTTTTTCATTGTGCAGTTTTTATTTTAGACTCTACACTTACACGGTCCCTACAACGTTGGTGCTAATGTGAGTGTGATCTTCTTCATGGAGCCTAGCCAATCCAAAGTCAGATATCTTTGCATTAAACTCGGCATCTAGAAGCACATTAGTGGTTTTAATATCCCGGTGAACCATTCTGATCATTGATCCTTCGTGGAGGAATTCAAGCCCTCTTGCGATTCCCAAACAGATTTTTTGTCTAGCTGTCCAGTCCAACTTCGTGGAGATTTTCCCTAGCAATGTATGTATACCAACGATAAATGATATCAGTTTTATGTACTACATTTGAATTAGAATCGAAACGTATATAAGAGACGAATGAATTTTATTTACCATAAAGCGCAAGAGCAAGAGAGTTATTTTCCATGTACTCATACACGAGCAGCAATTGATTCTTCTCAACACAGCATCCATAAAGCTTGACAAGGTTTGGATGATTCAAACCTGATATCATGCCTATCTCATTGACAAACTCGCGGTTTCCTTGGCATGACTTGGAAGAAAGCTGCTTGACTGCTATGATAGTTCCATCCAAGAGCTCTCCCTACATTAAGTTTCTTAGATTAAGTTTCCCTATTTTCTTCAAGTTTACATTTAAGAAGAACTTGACATCTGTTTTAGAATTACTTTGAATACAGATCCGAAACCTCCTTCTCCAAGTTTGTTGGCTTCATCAAAATTGTTTGTTGCATATTGCAGTTGCCTAAAAGTAAAGCAAACCGTTTGCAGACCATGGGCTCTCAGTTCTATGTGATCAGGTTCCCAAATAGAAAATCATCAGTAATGATATGAGCATATACAATACAAGGAATGTATGGATTCATGTAATTTGTGACCTTTGATACCTTTTTCCCTCGTGTTTTTGTCTCCTCTGCATCTTTTCTTAGCATATAATCCCAAAGCCAATAGAGTAATTGTTACCAAGGCACCAGTTACCCCAAAAATTAGTGGATAATTAGTTATTTTCTCCGCTACAAATGAGACACTAAATGTGTAAATATACATGATACATCATATATAAACCAAGCTAACAGAATAAAAATCTTTAACAAAGGAGTTTTTTTTTTGGCTTTGGACCTCCACATCGTGGCTCCAGACCTGAAATTATTGGGAAGTTCAATATATAGTTAGGTGGAATGAACCAGTGTCAATAAAATGAAGCAACAATTTAATGAATTGAGAGCAAAAAGCCACAAAATCAAATAATATTAGGAGTAATAATCTGAAGTTAAGGCCGTTTGAGAGTGAAACCGGTCGGTGTATGGTTGCTGAAGCAGAGATTTTAGTCAAGTAAACTGTAGTTTCAACGAACAGAAGGAGAAGGGTACTTACTGTGACACAAGGATATTGCAGAGATAAGAGGACCAAAATTTCCTTTACTAGGAATGATGGTTGTCCCTTTCCCTGCCCATTGCAACCGAATCTCTAACATATGATCGGTCACACTAACATCTTTCACTTTTTTCACTATGGGCCTTAGAGTCCCTTTAGTCTCCTCTCTGATGTTAAAATCCTTAAAAACCAATTCTCCCTAACAGGGGAGAAAAACAATAAAAGCAAATGAACAACTTCAATCTTGCATGCTTGATTAAAGAAAACAACTATATTCTTAGCGGTGCTTTACCTGAACATAGACATCAAATATGCGTCTACCGAGACTGGTGTATAGTTTTCCATCTGAAAACTGAATCTCCATAAAATGGAGTTTCACATTGTAGGTTCCATTTTCCAAGCAAAACGCATAATAAGTGAGAGAGAGAGCAGATCGACGTGCAGTCTTATATATATGACGATAATCTCCTTTTAGTTTTGAACTAGTTGAAAGGATATAATTAATTTCACGATTACGCTCATCATCCTTGAATCCACCTGTGTTACTGATTCCCCAGTTTTTGAAGTGCAGATTTGTTGCGACGTCGGTTTTGTTGTTATCAGCTTGATAAGTGATTTTACCCAAAGAGTGTGTAATACTCACACTTTCTCCACCACAATTTATATGTAGTGTTCGCTGATCTACAGTGCATAATGATTATCAACATCAACAAAAACAGATAATTAACAGAGATATGTTATGACTCTCGTACTTACAGCTCGTGCAGTTTATCGGAGCAGCGCATGGAAGAAGCCCAGTTCTGTAACAAGACTACCGAAATAGTTAGGTACCTCATCAGCACAAAAATCCAAACCATTTCTATTAATGCCGTATGTGAAAACGAGAATTACAATGTTTTATATGTTCTTGTAGCTTAATTGTTTCAAGATAAAGCAGAAGAGTGTACTTACAAATTGTTCTTCAGATATGAGCTCTTGTACGTGTTAACGTTACTGATTCTACAGAAAGTGATAACATAAACTTCAATATGAGCGGCTTGTATCGATATTGTATCTACCAATAATTCATGTTCGTACCTCGTTTCGTTGCAGTCAGATGGCCATGAGAAGTTGTTGTAAGAGAGATCACTGTGAGTATTAACCAATAAAAAGATTAGTTGGTCATGCAAAAAAGAAATCAAGTTATATAGACAACAGAAAGACTAAACGTATACATATGAGTTTTAAGATTGAGGAAAGCATTATCAACTGGTCCAGAAAGCATATTTCCCGTCAAATAGCTGAAAGAACATATCAAAACGACATATACTTGATCATAATACTGTGGTATTCACATTGAAAGGTCTCCACCTCTTTAACATTCTCAATCTCAGCTGGTAGTACTTACGTATAATTTTTACTTTGTACTCCAGAAACATTACCAGTCAGCTTGTTATAAGATAAATCACTGCATCAAATGTGAAAAACAAAAAATTAATAGATAAAATTGTTACGGACGTAATTGTGTAACTATTGTATATGTTTGCATATATAAATCTCTAGATTCCTCAAAAGTTCCTAATAGTTGCATATCACTCTCCCACAAAATGTTACGATTTGTCTCCCTCTCTCTATGATGTTCATTCATGTGCCTACCCCAGAGTACATGACAGTCTATATATACACAGAACTTGTAAATATAATGAGTAGACGTAAATTTCTCAGCATGTAAATGTGGATGGACTATATTAAACTAGCTAATTCTAACAAGTTTCAAACTTACAAAGTATTTTCACTAGTGACTAGAAAGAACTTACATAATCTTTAGGTTTTTACATTTCACCAAAAAGAACTTACAGAGTCATTATCGGCTTATTCCAGATGTCAGATGGAATCGAACCATTCAAACTCACATTCCTCAAAATCCTGGAACAGTGATTGATGGAGATTTAGTTTAAAAATTTCAGATAGAATCAAGCCTCAAGACGAGAATAAAATCACTGGGAAATAATTACAAGACTTTGATGATTTTGCTGGATATATTTGGAAAGGAGTTGTTTATCCCAGTCATATCAGTAATTATCCTGCATATGAATATATCCCATAAAACATCAGTCACGTTTGAATATATATATATTTTTTTTCACGTTTGAATTTTCCTTTTGCTAATCTATTGAAGGTAAGTTAATTACAGTTCAACAAGATTATTTAGTTGGCCAATTGCATGAGGAATAGATCCTTGTAGTCCACTTGCGGATAGGTGTCTGCTGATCACAACTGACACAAGTTAGACGGTGCAGAAACACAATCTATAAGTGACATTATAGTAATTGGTGAAGGACAAACTTACAGCTTTGTAAGCTGAGACCAGTTGCCAATATATCTTGGGATTGTGCCACTGAAGTTATTGTCACTTATCCTACTGCATTATGAAAACAAACAACTAGTTTAGAGCTTTGTAAAACTTATCTTTTTGGACTACTCTATAGTTTTCTTGACTACTGCTTCATTTGTTGATGTGAACATTTCGTAAGTGTCAAGTCAATTCATACTAGGAGGAAAGAAAGCATATATAAATTCGTGGAAGACGATCAACACAACAGCTTTAAAATCAAACAAATTTCAGTTTAATCTAGGTCCCAGTTAAACAACTTCTTCCCCAAAGCTTCAACAACTTTACAAATATACTAATCTTTAAGTCTAATTAAAGATAAGCATTTCCAATTACAAAAGGCAAAACCACTTTTGAAAATTTTCCATTTCCAAGTAGAGAAACAACTTACAAATCCTCAAGTTTAACCAGTTTAGCAAGAGAGCTTGGCAGGCTTCCTGTAAATTGATTGGACCCAAATTTCCTGCAAAACACAGTTTCAGAATATATCAGAACCAAAGACTCTTGTGGTTTTTAACAAATGTTACTAAAGATGCAAATGGTTCTTACAATTCTCTTAGGTTGGTTAAGTTACCAAGCTCATCCGGAATCGTACCAGAGAACTGGTTTGCTTCAATCTTTCTGAAAATTTCATCATATTTAGATTGAGACTAAAAGGCAAACACACCGCTGAATATTTTTATATTTATATATATATATATATATATATATATAACTAGAGATCGAGACGCACAAGGCTGTCAGACTCTTGAAGTTTTGCAACCCAGTTGGTAAATTCCCTGACAAACGATTCACGCTGAGCTTGCTGCGAGAAAAGTCAAATTTAGTCGCAAATCATGAAGATGAAGAAGCATTGGAGAGAGAGAAGAATGAGAGCTAACATGTAAGAGAGGTGTGGCATTGAAGCCCATTCCATTGGGATTGTGCCCCATAGGTAGTTTCGGGACAAGACTCTGCAAAGAGCCAAAACTCGGTTGAATTTTTTTTCATGGTTCTCTTTTGTGATTCTCTCGTTAAAACTAAGCCCTCTTCAACTAAAGTGACAAAGAGTTCTTATTTTTGTATTTATTATTATTCTTATTTTTTTTTAATCAGGAGGTTATGAACCGAAACCTGTAATATCCCTCCATGCCCGAAACCACATCATGTAATATTAATTTCGTCTCATACTCGAACCGGCGACCTCTAATCTTCGTCTAAAATCTTTACCAGTCGAGCTAACGACACTTAATCTTATTTTTGTATTTAACTAAACTCGGCATATATATAAAAGAAATGCAAGTTGATATCTCACACTAATCATAGATTCTTTATAAAAAAAAAATGTGGTTGAAACTCACAGATATTCGAGATATTGAAGCTCGGCCAACTCAGGTGGAAGTTTCCCTGTAAGGTTAAGGCCCTCGAGTATTCTGTTTTAATCCAAATGCAACCAGAAAATAGAAATTACGAGAAGTTTTTTATTTTTATTTTTTTTTTTACGAGAAGAGAAAGTGCTAAATAAAAGAAGACAGAATCATTTAATAAGACTCACATTCTTGTTATATGACATGTGTTTCTGTTGTTGCTCCTACGATCACAAGTAATAGTGTTGTTTATCCCTTTCTTCAACGCATTACGGAAATTTAATCTTCCCGAACTGTAAGGGTCTCCTTTGTCCAATCCCTTGATTCCAAGTGTAGCAGCTATCTTCTTTAGCGTTTTTACTGCATGCATATATATAAAGATTACCGGATTTTTACCATAATTTGTAAAAGTTAAGCAAAGTGGCGGCGGTTATCCTCATACCTTCATCTGGATGGAGATCTGATAAAACAGATGTTGAGATTGCAAAGAAGATTGTGATGATGGTAAAGAAGAGAAGAAGAAACGAGAAGCGCCCGTTCAACATATCGAATATTGATTCTTTGTATTTGTACTTGTTTCGTTTGTTACAATATTATTATCAGAAAGGTATTCACTGGTTATATATATAATGCATGCAAAATTAAATGTTATGGAGAACCAACTGGTTTACGGGCGCAACCAAACATGACTAGGTCAAAAGTTGAGTTGTGATGTGGAATTATTGAGTTGAGTAGAATACGGCTGTCTGTAACCGGAGGTACGAAAAGTTGAATAAAACAAGAATAAATGGGTTTAATTCCACTAATCCCGCTAAAAACACCATTTAAGCTACTAATTAAGTGCGTCTTGGGTTAACCTCAAATTAAAATATTTATTTTATTTTTTAGAGATTTCATTAGTTCATTAACACTGTGGACGAAGACGTACAACTCTCCGCAGTAATTTTGTAAAAATGCATTAGCGTCTTTCCATAGTTTACTTGATCCTTACAGTATATATATCACTTCCAAGTTATTCAATAACAAAATGATATTTTGGGATGTTATTGGACAAAAATGTCTCTATAAGTGCATTATTGTATGAACAGTGCCGGTAACAAGTTCAAGTTACCGTGGCTATTGGCAACCAAATCGGTATAAGTTTGTCCAACTGATGAGTGATGACAATAAATTAGTATAAAATAGTGAGGGTTACGACTCAGACAAATCTCGTCCGTTCTAATTTATTGCTTACTACTACTGTCATTGACTAGTGGGCCATAAAATAATTTAATTCAATAATTTGATGAATGTACATATCCGGATTGTGAGTTTATTGTGCTTTTTTTTGTTCAACGGTTTACTATTGAAATTGAGTTTATTGTGTTGATCCATGAATCTTCGGGATGCATAAGATTGATCAACCGTCAAGTTTGAGAATCATTGTCGCAAGTTCAGATTACTTCGCTCATACAAAACCAGTTAATGACTTCGGGTTATTTGAACTCATCTGATCGTATCTTCTTTGGAAATTTTCCGATTTAAAAATTAATTTTATTATTTTTCTTTAAGTAGATTGTTTTTTTTTCAGTTACTTATAATTAAGACTGTCAGATTAGTGCATCTAAGTAAATCTAAGGCTATGAATGTTTTGTAGTTTTTAAATGGTTTTTGATTTTTAGTTTTCAGTTTTTGGTTTTTGGTTTTTGATTTTTTTTTTTGTTTTTGATTTTTGATTTTTGATCAGAGACAAAATCTACTAAAAACTCATATAAGTGAGATTTTGGATTTTTTTCACAAATATGGAAAAACTATCAAAATCTAGATTCCCTAATTTTTAGGGAATCCATTTTTCGTAAAATCATAAATGGCAAAAAAATAGATTTTTGAAAAATCTAAATCCAAAAATCACTCTAGAAACCAATGCCATTCAAGGCCTAATTCTTTTCAATTCTACAAATGAAAAATTTTGACCATTTTAGTGTATATCTTATAAAGATTTTTATGGATTGGGCATTACAAACTTTCTAAATTAATAGATCTTTTTCTTTTTATCGTCCATTTAAAGTAATGGATCTTGCGATTCAAAGATTATAAAGTTCAAAAATGAGTTTGAGGATGTCATAATTTTAATCATGAGAATATATGTATATATATATAGCGATATGTCCCACGAGATCAATATCACGAAATTCGAAAGCAGTTTCGTTCACTTAACCAAGGCCATAAGGCAGTAAAGGATTATCACACGCAATTCATGTATCTTCGAATTCGTCTCAATCCAGATGTAAATGACGAGGACATCATTAACCAATTTGTAGATGGATTAAACAAAGCAATCAAGTTCGAGTTACAAAGGTGCACCTGCAATGATTTGGAGGAGCTCATCGAACAAGCCATTCAAATTGATAACCTTGTGAGCATAAGAGTTGGAGTGATTTCCAGTCCTATATCAGAACATGTCGGGAAGTGTAAATACGATGTGATTCTGGGTCAAGACAATAAAATGCACTTTGAGAAAGAGAATACCCGAGGATGAAACAAGAAAGAGACCGAGTATCAAGTTTGTGTTTGGCGTAAGGCGAAGCCAAGGATAACATAAATATCCAAATATTAGAAGTTTAGAGTAATTAGGCATTACTCCGAACAATTTAAACTGTGGATAATACATATTCAAAGTTGGTGTGTGCATTTTGTTGATGAGGTAATGTATTGAGTACAAGAAAACAAACAATAAATCGTAGAGAGAGAGTTTTGCGACCAAAAAGGAGCATTGGCCTGTTTATTTGAACTGATTCTGTTTTTCTCGTCTCAAGGATTGATCGATCGCCCGTGGATCGGTCGATCCTTGGGCCATGAAACACCTTAAAAATTTACATTTTCTGCGTTTCACACATGTTTCAGACCACCCAACACAAGACATCATCATAACTAATAGAAAAAATAAAAATGCATAAGTAAATAAGAAAAAAAAATATGTGGGTTGCCTCTTATAAGCGGTTGTTTATGAAAGTAACTAGCTTGACTTGTATGGCTCCTTAGACTTGAGCTGGGTCCATCAGAGGAATGGAGACTTCTTCATCTGTTGGTTGATACACTACATCAGTTGTGGGCTTGGAAGTAGTGATAGCCTCTGAGACACGAGCTAAACTCTCATCTTCATCCACTTCATTTTCACAATGAAAGTCCATGTCATTGGAGAGAGTTCCCTGAGTTATGTCCATTAACTGAACAAAATCGATAGCTTCAAAGTTATCTACCACGAATGTTTGACCATCCATAGTAGGCTGCGTATCGACGGTCTCGACCTAGAACCTTATGACCGTTTTCTCAACTTGAAGTGTTATCCTTCCTCTTCTCTTTGTGCTATCTATTACCTGTTTTCTCACTTAAAACTTAATGAATATTTACAAAGATAAATCACAAAGTCCTAAAAACCAAAAGTAGAAAATAAAACAAAAACGAACACCTAGGCTGCCTCCCATTACCGCTTGTTTTAAATCTCGAGCCTGACTGTAAGAATGCCTAAGCACGACATAAATCATTTCAAGGTTTGAAATCATCCTCATCAGGATTTCTGATTAAGTGGATCCTCTTCTCCTATTTCCCAAACTGCGATTGATTCGAAGACTGAAATTTTATAGTAAGAACGGGGTTTGTATTAACCAAAGCTTGTTCATTCCTTCTACGTCATGGCGGAATATACTTATAAGCTATCAGATGTATCTCTTTCAAAAAACTGGCATTTATTCCAATCTGCTGGTATTTTTTTTGGTGATTGGATCAAGTTTTAGAAAACTTTCCCGAGGGAATAAAAGATCTATCGATCCCCAGGTTGGATCGGTCGATCTCTGTGAATTTTTTCTTATCCATACTTGATTTGAGAACTTAGTTCTGTCAGCTGAATTTCTTCCAAATCAGAAAATAGACATTTTTTACTGGATCTGCAGAGTCAAGAATGCGAGCAAAACCAGTTGTTTCCAATCTGCAATACCAATACTCACTTTCTGCTTGAATTAATGCCACTTCTAATGGATCTTCATAGTGTATTTTGTGCATGATCTCTTACGTGATTTTATCCACTGTGTCTACCCAGAAAGTTTGATCATCAGTTACTAGCCTTTTAGTCATCTTGTCTAGATCAAACCTCATTACCAGGTCAATGAGATGGAGATTAATTGTCCCTTTCTGCACATTGATGATTGCACCTACAGCCGCTAGGAATGATCTCCATAAGATAATTGGATCACGAGGTTTCTCTTCAAGTTTTAGAACGATAAAGTCTATCAAGATCATACATTCACTAGTCCATGTAGTCATATTTTGCAAGAGTCCTTCTACGGGGCGAATTGATTTATCCGCTAGTATCAATGAGATCTTGCACAACTTGAATACTGTCATGCCAAGTCGTTGGGCAAACGGACAGCGACATAACGCTCACACTTCAATATCACATGGAAGTGTGAAACTACCGGGGTCATCCCGTTTTTCGGGAACCTGATTTAGCAATATTTCACTTACCTCATGAGTGAGGACCATACTCCTTTTTCTAACCTTTGCTTATTTGTGAGGATTTTCTTCATGTAATTTTTCAAGGTCGGGGTCATCTTCACAGCATCTATGAAAGGGAGTCTCACTTGCTGATATATTAGTATTTTGTCCCATTTTAACTAGTCTTTTTATATTGTTTTTGAATCTTTTCTAGTTCTTTTTGTGTCTTTTCAGGTATTTTGAGGCTTTGGAGCATGGATTGAAGATATTGGAAGACATTGGAGCAAAAGAAACAATTTTGAGCCAAAAGTCGATTTTCCGCCTGTGCAAGCACCTGCTCGGACTTGGCGAGCACCTGCTCCTTCCTATTTTACCTAGACACGTTTTTTATTTAACTTTTAGAATAAAAAGAGGCCAGCCACCTCAGACTTGGATCACGTTCTCTTTCAGACTTCAGTTTTTCATTCTCCATTTTTGGTTCTAAGACACCACCACTTTGTTCCTTTTTCGATTTGGATTTGTATTATTCTTCTTTGGACCTCTATTCTCCTATCATCGATCATTCCACAACTCTGTTTGAGAAGTTTTCCTGAACCTTATTCTTTTTAATAAATCATGAATTCATCTTATTGCCTTGTTGTGTTTGATTTTGCTATGTGTGAGTAGATCCTTAGCTAGGTTAAGGTTTTAAATGGTGATTTAGGTTGTTAATGGCTGAGCACAAATAGGATTGGAATTTATATGTCTTCGCCAATAGGGGTTCGTAATGCTTAGATTAGCTTGATCACCTAGTCTATGATTTTTAGGTTAAACTTATTCACGAGAGTGCTCTAGGTTGCTAGATAAATCAATGGGGAGCAATTGATGCGTAGCCAACGAGAGTTGATTGCTGCGATTGATTGTGAACATATTGAACCCGCTTGTTAATGCTTATCATCTTCGCTAGATCCAGGCGAGAGTTTCGGTATCTAGGTTGTTAGATAAAGGTGTCGATACATCACGAGAGTGGGGCGGCATTTATTTATGTTTGAGTTCTAGACCGGTAGTTAGTTAGCGCTGAATAGTTACTTAGCCTTGTCTCCGAATCACCGGCGAAACGTCTTAACCTAGTGCTTTTTATTAATTGTTTTACATCGATTTATTTTATTTGTTGTAGTTCCAAAAATTACACAAAACTCATTATTGTCTTAGCTTTAAATTAAAATCTACAATTTCATAGTGTAACCTTGATCTCTGTGGATTTGATACCCCATATACTTCTGCTTTTGTCTGTGCACTTGCAGAAAATATTTTGGGTTAAAACTCGACACATCACTTGCAAATCACCTAAGATATTTTTTATTTTCTCATATTCCTTTTCTTGCATCATGCCCCTTTTTCGTGGAGGATAAGGAAGTTTAGGCACATATGGTGGTGGAGGGACATAGGATATTTCTTCCTCGACAATTCTTTTCCTTTGTGCTTATGGAGGTTGAATTTTGGATGAAATTTCACGCAAGGGGACATTGGATCGATCGATCCTTGTCTTTATCTATTTCATCCAAAATTTGCTCAGTGGATCGATCGATTCCATCCTCGGATTGGTCGATCTCAACACTTTGTGGGTTTCTAAGTATTTGTTTCCCATATCAGAGGTTTATCGCTCGGACATACTCTTGGGTTGTGGCTTCGAAGGATGCTTCAACACTTGTAACGCCCCGACTGCCCCCACGTCCTCTCTAGGCTAGTGAGCCCCACGCCCTTTCTAGGCCAGTGAGTCCCATGTCCTCTCTAGGCCCGCGAGTGCTCCACATCCTTTCTAGGCCCGTGGGCCCCACCTTCGTCCGACGGCCGATGCATTAATCTTGGAGGCTTGGAAGACTTGTTACTATCCCTACAAATCATCACATGATCTTTCCCCGTGTTCTAGCCTCACTCACACGGTACCGACAATCACTTCCCGGTAGGTCACCATTTCTAGTGCTACTCCAGAGTTAAGAAGTTTTCAACTTCTCATTAAGATCATTGTACATCCCATCAACCTTGGCATTGATCTCCTTGGTAAACTGCGTCTCGCCTTCCATGATCTGCTGGAACAATGATTCAATCTTGTTCTGAGAACCAGCATTTCCATATTGTTGATTGAATCTTGTATTACCATAACTAGCGCTCTTTTGATAACCTTGGTTGTATGTTTGGCTTTGAGATTAGACAAAAAGCTTGGCCTGAGCATTCAGTGGAGGATATGCTTGATCTCCATGGTTCTCAATGTTGTTACTGCGTTAAGACAAGTTAAGATGATTCCTATAGCTCTGATACTTGAAACCCCAGTTTTGGAAGTTTCCTTGTCCACAAACAAAGTTTATATCCTCAGTCCCATCGACTCCATCTTTATACTCATGATCCTCTATCATGTTCATTGACCTCTTATGTGCTTTCAAAAGCATGTCTACCTTCGCAGAAATGTCTTCCACCACTCTATTGCTTGCATGAGCTGCTTTGATCCGTCCATCATAATCGGAGAAATGGTTGACATTACTCGCTGCAAGGTTCTCAATAAGCTTGGTGGTGTCCTCAAGAGTTTTGTTCATGAAGTCCTCTCTACTTGTTGTATCCAGTGCCATTTGATACTTCCGCTCTATCCCATTATAGAAAAAGTTCATCCTATCCGACTAAGTGTAGCTTTGAGTGGGACTGTCCGTTAAATACTCCTTGAAACAGTCCCAAGCCTCATAGAAGGAATTAGTAGCATCTTGCTGGAAAGTAGCAATCTTGTTCTTCAATGCGGACGATCTTGACTTGGTGAAGAACTGCTGTAGAAGGCAGCTCAACACTGTCCCCAACTCGTGATGGATCCAGGCCTCAAAGTCTTAAGCCACCTGTGGGATTTATCATTCAGTCAAAAAGGAAAGAGCTTACAGCGTAGGTAATCCTGAGAGACTTCATTGGAGCTTGTGGTGTTGCATATCTCTTCAAAGATATCAATGTGGTTCATACGGTTCTCATTAGAGTTTCCATGAAATTGATTCTGCTTAACCAGGGCAACGATTTGTGGCTTGATCTCATAATCTTGCCTCTGAATCGTTGGCGGAGTGATTGCCGACCGGTTTCTAAAGTTGGCATGTGGAGCATCTTGCTTACCTAAGGTAACCTTTCGATGTCCTTGCGGTAGCCGGTAGCATGGCTAGAGTCTGTGCGGTAATCTATCGCTGCTGTCTTTGATGTTCTGTGTCATTGAGAAGCTATTAAGAAGCCAATGCTTCTCTCTGCTGTCTCTAAGCTGCAGTCTCCTCACCTCCTCCTTGTGGATCAACTCCTTGGTTACCTAATTTGGCCATCATAGCCTCTTGTTTTGCCTTGATGTTAGCTTTGATTCTCTTAGTCAACTCCTCGTTACTCATAATTTGCAAGTCTTTAGAATGGTGGCTCCTCATTGCATACATTTGAAAAAAAAAGTTGAAATTGAAAAATCAGTACCGAAAAAGGTTCTGAGATCGATCAATCTCTTAGAGGATGGTTGATCTCAGAGACAAAAATAAATTAAACAAACGAAAATTAAAAATTCTTGACTAAGTCCAAAACAAAAAATCTAGAGGAAACTCGTAGTCCCTGGCAACGGCACCAAAAACTTGATGTCTCAAGTTTTAACCCGAATAACTAGACCTCTAGTGAACGGTAAAATGCGCGGTAGTATATTACGGGATCGAATCCACAAGAACTAGAGTGCACTTTAGACTTACGATGATCAAACAGAGCTAGAATAAAACATGGTGGGTGGTTTTGTTGTCACTACAAAACCGAATAAAAAACAGCAAATAAATCAAGTTGTAAACAATTAAAAGAAAGAGTTGGGATTCGGGAAATCACATGGATTCAATGATTGATAGGATATCTAACCGGACTAAGGTCTAATGAAATACGGTTCTAGAACTCAAACATTATTGACAAGCTAACCACACTCTCGCATGCGATAACCATCTTATCATAAATCTGCTAGGACCTATCTAGCAATTTTATCAAGTTTGATAAGTTTACTTAGTAATCCAACCTCAACTCTCGTTAACTAACAATTATTAAGCCTATAAACTATTGAATTGATAACATAACCAGCAGTAGCTGTATTATGGATATCTATTGATCAATTGCTAGATTTGTCAACCTAGAAATAGAAAACTAATTTATAAACCCTAATCTATAACAATATCCATAATCAATCATTGAAATCCCTTTGAATGGATCCCTACTGCCAACAATAGAACTACTCAGACATTACAGACAACATATTGAATAATTTCATTGATATTACAAAACGAAATTCCAAAATAACAAAGTAATAGGGTTCAAAAACCCACTTGAAAAGTAGATCTAATCTCCCTCAAAGACAATGAAATTAAGGATAAAAATGTCAGGAAAAACTGCTCTCTGAGGCTCAGATACGAGCATACACTATATATAGTGAAGCCCTAAGTTTAAAGTCAGCGAAAATAAAGATATGGAAAATCTTCGCGTCGAGGATCGATCGATCTCCCTTGGATCAGTCGATCTCTGGATCAGTCGATCTCTGCTTCAAAACGTACCACTTCATTAATTCTTCATTCTGGTCGATCATTCTTCCAACTGGTCAATCCAAATGCATCTTCAACTGGTACTTGAAGTGTATAAATGTCCAAAGCTGCTCCAATCACTCCATTTAGCTTCCATGACTTGTAAACATGAGAAAACACTAAATAGACACAAAAGATCAAAAATCTAATCATAAATCCAATAAGGACCGTAAAAACATATGATCCCAGAGCCTATGATTGCAAAGAACGCATTCCTCTTAACCAACATATTGTTTCTAAAAAGGTAATAAGAGAGGCACACAGACCAATTAATTGTATCAGTCGTATTCTTGAATTTGGAATCAAAAGAAGAGTAATGCTTCATAGCACATGACACAGAATCAAAGGCAATAAACCCTTAAAATTATGATACATCAGTAGTAAACACATTGAAGCTGACTGTCACTCAGTAAGGAATGCAGTTCGCGACGGGCTTATTGTTACTAAGCATGTCCGCACAAACAAGCAACTCGTGGACATCATGACCAAGGCTCTTGGTTGTGTTCAATTTCATTTTCTTATGTCCACAGATGTATAAGTCAAGGGTAGCTAAATGAATTCAGTAAGGGTTAGTAACCTAATTCTCTTAGGGTGTGGGCTAAGTTAGCCGACATACAAGATGTATAAATACCAAGTTTATTATTCAATAAAGTCAAAAAAAGTTCTTTACCTAATTCTGCATTTATGAATGTATCATTACTTCTTCCAACGCTAGCTTTCGAAATGCAATAATGTAGATGTATTCGGCTACTTGATGATTCACTGAAGATATTCAACGGAATGCCTGAGAAGGATTGGTAGAGTTGGTGTGTTATAAGGAGGTGATTCATTAGCAGCGGGTACGGTGATGAAGCAATCGATTTGTATGCTCGTTTCAAAGAATATAGAGAGTCTATGTACAGTAAATATAGAATTAACTTCCATGGAACACTATCATAATGTTCACTTGGACGAAACAATGAACTTGGTTGAACACACCACCAGAAATTCATTTGTTCCTATATAATAACCTCACAAGCCTCTCACAATTAAGAGACAAGGCAATGTTCACAGCTTTTGATATTTAAGTGACGAGGAAGAAAACTCTACTGTGGAGTTTAGGATCATGGATTCTGGGTGTAATGGGTAGAAATCATTATTAGAAACAGATGATGTCATTGTCTTTGTTTGATCGGTCACACCAGACGTGCTTGAACTACCATGTGAATCAATGTTCCTCAGCTTTATGCTCCAGTTGTGTCCATATAAACCAGGATCTGACATAACCGGTGTTATTTCAATCACTCCCTCAAGCATTTTAACGGCCTCTGACATTGTTGGTCTTAACGCGGGAGATGAATTTGTGCAAACAAGAGCAATATTGATCATCCTCATGGCTTCTTTGCTGTTGAAATTACCTTCCAGCATTGAATCTACAATCTCCAATATGTCCCCTTTCTGATGCAGCGTCAGCGCCTGAGATTTAATGTAAATACAGATTTCACTAAACTTTATAAATTACAAAGGCAGGGGGCTAAATAGAAAGAAAAGTTACCCAATCGATAAGCGAGACATGATCAGCACCTCCCATATATTTTGTATTACTCTTCCCGCTAACAATTTCCATTGCCACAACCCCGAAGCTGTACACGTCTGCTTTCTCTGTTAACTGGCCCCATAATACATATTCCGGAGCCATATATCCCCTGCATTAAAAGAGAAACCAAGACTGAGCCATCTTTGGTCTGCCATGATGTGGTTTTTACTTTTTACTCTACACTTACATGGTTCCTGCAACTTTGGTGCTAATGTGAGTGTGTTCCTTCTCATGGAGCCTAGCCAATCCAAAATCTGATATCTTTGCATTAAGGTCAGTGTCTAGAAGCACATTAGTGGTTTTTATGTCACGGTGAACCATCCTAATCATTGATCCTTCGTGGAGGAATTCAAGCCCTCTTGTGATTCCCATACAGATTTTTTGTCTTGCTGACCAGTCCAATTTCAGGGAGCTCTTTCCTGGCGATGGATGATATCAGTTTCATGAACTACACTTGAATTTAGACTCAAAATGTAAAGAAAAGCTGAATGAATTTAATTACCAGACAGCACAAGAGCAAGGGAATTATTTTCCATGTACTCATATACGAGCATCAATTGATTCTTCTCGACACAACATCCATAAAGCTTGACAAGGTTTGGATGATATAGACCTGAAATCATGCCTATCTCATTCAAAAATTCGCGGTTTCCTTGGCTTGACTTGGAAGAAAGCTGTTTGACTGCTATAATAGTACCATCTAACAGCTCTCCCTGCATTAAGTTTCTCATATCAGAAACCCAAACACAACCAAATTTTCTCATGTATCTACGTTTGAGAAGAACTTGGCATCTGTTTTAGCATTACTTTGAATACAGATCCGAAACCCCCTTCTCCAAGTTTGTTGGCTTCATCAAAATTATTTGTTGCAACTGGCAATTGCCTCCAAGTAAACCAAACTGTTTGCAGACACTGAGCTCTCAGATCTATGTTTTCAGGTTCATAAGGAAACATCATTCATAATGCTATGAGCATATGTATGAGGAATGGGAACATATACTCTTTGAACTTTGATACCTCTTTCTCTTGTGTTCTTGTCTCCTCTGCATCTTTTGTGAGCATATAATCCCAAAGCTAACAGAGTAAATGTTACCAAGGCACCCGTTACCCCAAAAATTAGTGGATAATTAGTGTCTTGTTTTGTTTTCTCCGCTGCAAATGAGACACTAAAAGTGTAAATATATACATTAAGCTTTAGAAAAATATCTTTAACAAACTAATATTTTTTTGGTCGACCTCCACATCGTGGTTCCAAACCTGACATCATGAAAGATGAATATTAGCATTAGGTGGCAAGAACTAGTGTCAAGAAGATGAAGGTGTTGATTTGAAGTTATATATGGCCCCTTGAGTGAAACAACTCGACGTGAAGAAAGCCACAAAAACAATACGATAAGGAGCAAGGTTGCTGAGTTGAGATAATAAAATAATTTGGAGTTTCAATGAGCAGAGGGGAAGGCTACTTACTGTGATGACACAAGGAGATGGCAGAGATAAGAGGACCATAATTTCCTCTCTCCGGAATGATAGTTGTCCCTTTCCCTGCCCAATACAATTGAATCTCTAACATATGATCAGTCACATTAACAGCTTTCACTTCCTTCACTACAGGTTTCAGAGTCCCATCAGCCTCCTCTTTGATGTTAAAATCCTTCTACATCAATACTCCCTAAGGGGAGAAAAATGACAAATAGAATAATCTTCAATATTCCATGCGATTAATTTTTCACGGGGTATCAACCAAAAAACAATTATTCAACAAACAGATTCAAGAGCTACCTGAACATAGACATCAAATATGCGCCTACCCGAATGACCGTATAGTTCTTCTGCTGCAAACTGAATCTCCATAAAATGGAGTTTCACATTGTAGACTCCATTTTCTAAGCAAAAGACATAATAAACTAGAGAGAGAGCAGAACGACGTCCGGTCTTATAAAGATCAAGAGAATCTTCAGATGTTCTTAAACTAGTTGAAATAAGGTAAGTGTCATCATCGCTCCTATCATCAGTAAAGTGACCTGTGTTGCTAACTCCCCAGTTTTCCAAGTACTGATTTGTTGCAGCATTGGTTTTACGGTTATCAGTTTGATAAGTGATTTTACCATAGGAGTTTGTAATAGTTACATTTTCTCCACCACAGTTTATATGTAGAGACGGCTGATCTACAATCAACAACAATGATCACAATTGATAAAAAAGTAGAGGTGTATAATTCTTACATACAACGCAAGCACACAATATAAATAACCAAAAAAAAAAGGTCAATATTGAATGTATGTTAGAGACAAGTTAATACATGTCAATATGTACATACAGTTCTTGCAGCTGATTTGACCAGCACATGGAAGAATCCCAGTTCTGTATAACAAGACAATCATAGTAATTAGGCATCTACTCAGGAAGAGGCTTTCGAACCATTTATATTGGAAAGCAAGATATTACTAAGTTTAATCCATTCTTGTTGCAAGATAAAGCCAGAAAACTGTACTTACAAATTATTCTTCAAATATGAGCTCCGGTATGTGTTAATATTACTGATTCAACAAAAACTTCAACATGAGTAGGTTATTAACATAAAGATAGAGTACTCTATCTACCAAGATTTTATGTTCATACCTCTTTTCCTGACAGCTAGATGACCATGAGAAATTGTTAAAAGAAAGATCACTGTGGAGATTCACCAAAGAAAACCAACAAAAATATTAGTTTGCATGATGGCCAATTTCTCAAGCCACGAACAAGGGAAGGCCTGAAACGTACATATTATTTTTACTGTTGAGGAATACACCAGATTCAATGTTTCCAGAAAGCATATTGCCAGTCAAATAGCTGAAAGAACATATTTTATAATTATCCCATTTTGATTATGTACTATTTGCATAATTGCATGTCGAAACAACATATCATTGTGATTATGTGCTATTTGCATGTCGAAACAAAACAATATATCTCAACCTTCTAAACTTGTCTATCTCAAGTTGTACTACTTACGTATATTTTGGTGGGTTTCTTATTCCTTGAACTTCACCAGTCAACTTGTTAAATGATAAATCTCTGCAGCAAACAAATTATAAACATTATTTGGTACGAACAAAATATTTTACCCGTTTACATGCATAAGACTCTGTCAAAAAATTAAAAGAACCTTTCATACTTGCGTACCGCTCTAACAAAAAACTTTCATGTGCTTATGAGCTTGTGGCAATCTATTTTATTTCACGTAGAAGTGATTATGCACATCTAGTCTTAGGTAAACTCCACGCTAATTTGCTTATACATACATACATACATACATACTTATATAGATTATGAAATATACACGCTAGAGATATATACTATTGAGTTCTGATAAGTTTCACTTACAAAGTCTTTTCACATATCACAAAAAAATTAAATAACTTACAGAGTCTTTAGCTTTGGTAGATTCCAGATGTAAGAAGGAATTGGACCAGACAAACTCACATTCCTCAAAATCCTAGAACAGAAATGGAAACATTAGTTTGAACTTTTTGAGACAAAATCAAGACGAGAAACAATAAGCTTCAGTAGAAAATAAATACAGGGTTATGATGGCTTTGCTGGACATATATGGAAATGAGTTTATCCCAGTTGTATCACTAATAGTCCTGCATTTGAATATACGTTATAACGGTTAAAAACTATCTGTCTCATTTCAATGGCCGGCCCTTTAGATAATAATCTATTGAAGGAAGGTAGTTAATTACAGTTCAGTAAGATTTTCTAGGCGGGTCACTGCATCAGGGATAGGTCCTCTCAGTCCACTTGCAAATAGATGTCTGTTGATCAAAACCGATACAAGTTAGACAGTACGATGAAATAAACTAAAAGAGAAATTATCGTTACCGCTGAAGGACAAACTAACAGCTTTCTAAGCCTAGACCAGTTGCCGATATATCCTGGGATGATTCCGGTAAAATTATTGTCAGATATCCAACTGCAAAATGTAAACTAGTTTAGAGCTTGGAAAAAATAATCTTCTTGAACTTTTTTATAGTTTTTCTGGACTATGATTCCACACATTTGAGTAAGCGTTTTGGAAGTATCAGATCAGATCACAACTACACATACTACATTTTGAAATTAGCATATCCAGTCAACAAGGCAAAAAGCTTTTGAAATGTTTTCATTTCGAAGTATAGCACCAACTTACAATTCCTCAAGGTTTACTAGTCTAGCAAGAGTGCTAGGCAAGGTTCCTGTGAATTGATTGGACGAAAGAAACCTGCAAAACCCAGTTTCACAAAAGAATCAAAAGATACAAAAACTTTTCTTATTTCCATAAAACCAGATATTTCAGATGCAAAAGATAAACAAATGTTTGGATGTAAGATGCCTGCAAAGCCAAAGAATGTCTTACAATATTGTTAAGTTGGTCATGCTACCTAGCTCATCAGGAATCGGACCAGAGAATTGGTTGCCTTCAATCCCACTAAAAATTTGATCACATTACTGTAAATATACTAAGTCAAATCAAAAGGCACATCAAGTCTACATAACCACAAATGGGGCTAAAGTTTGAGAGTGTACAGAGATTTTAGACTCTTGAAGTTTTGTAACCCAGTTGGTAAATTCCCAGATAAAAGATTCGCAGAGAGTAAGCTGCAAGAAAAGTCAAAGTTAGTGGCAAATCATGAAGATGAAGCATCGGAGACATGAAAGAGAGAGAGCTAACATGGTAGTGAGGTATGGCAATGAACCCCACTCCACTGGGATTGTGCCTGACAGGTAATTTCTGTATAAGTCGCTGCAAAGAAGAGGCAAAATAATCTCGCTTGAAATTTTTCTCATGGCTCTCTTTGAAGATTCTCTCCCACCAATATTGTTGAGTTTGATAATTTATATTTTTAGAAGTAAATTATCATAGATAGACTTGTTAAGTAGTATATATAGCACTTGCAGAGTCAAGTGTGGTTTCATAAGCAAGTGTTGGATTTTGTTCATTCTTTTTTTGTATCTTGTCGATTGCATTATCGTTCTCTTATACTCTGTTTTTTTTTGTTTTAGTTTTGTTCTTTGTACTCTGTTTTGGAAATTTTGAAGAAAAAAATTCTTAAAAACCCTTGACATGAATTAGTTTTCATGTAAAGAAATTTGAAGAACTGGAAATCAAAATTATAAAATTTTCATACACTAGTTTTATAATTAGAAAGTAAAATTAGAAAAATAAAAGAACATACTGTATGTTAGTATCTAATGGTTCCAATCATAATCGGTTCAAAGAAAAAAAGAAAACGATTTCAAATCTTTTTAATATATATATATATATATATATATATATATATATATATATATATATATATATTTATAGAAACAATTGCTACAAATTTTAACTCAAAAGCGTTTCAACAACTTAATGAAGTGAAACCAAAATGAAAACTATTGGAGATATCTCTAACTGCAATCAAAGCCAACCGAGAATATGAAGACGCTAAAATATTAGATATGTAAAAAATATTCAAGTTTTTCTTTGTTTTCAAAGATATTTTGTAAAATATTAACACTAACACATATGTATGCAAAATGCAAACACAACTTTTTATTGTTTTGTGTTCACGTTTGCGTTTTAAAATTTGGGAAAAAGTAATTGATAAAAACACTGTGTAAAGAGAAACATACGTACGGTTTTCATGCGTATTAACATAGACGCCGTCGAACAATCAAAGCTTAATTATTTTTCAACCATTTCTTGCAAATTCATTAAAGATTTGCTATATAAATTCTATGTGGTAGAACTTAATGAAAATTCCTGAGACTTCTGTATTTATCCAAATTAATGAAAAAAAAAGGAAAAAAAAGTAAAGAAGAGAGAAAAAAAAAAAGAAAAAAGAAAAAAAAAAAAGAATAACACTCACAAGTCTGTAATATGACAAGTCATGTTATTGTTGAAGCTACAATCACAAAGAATGGTGTTGTTCATATCCGGATTCAGAACAAAATCAACTTTTTGTATCGTTAGAGTTTTTAAACGGCAAGGATCTTCATTTAGGTTCAATCTCTTTATGCCAAGTGTAGTAGCTAACTAGCTATCTCCTCAAGCGCCTTCACTGCACAAATGATCTAGTATGGATGTTGATCTTTGATATTAAAAGAATTAAGCTTTTGGTTTATTACATTCATCTGGATGTAGAGCTGGTGAAGTGGATGCTGCTAGAGTCACGAACAAACTTGGGGTGATGGTGAAGAACAGAACAAGAGCCCAGAAGACAGTCCACATCATCGATACAGCGATTTTTGTATGAGTATTTGTTTAGTTAGTCACAATAATACCGTCAACAAGAGACTCAGTCATATATTAAAAACGTTATGTATTTTATTTATTTATTGTTAAGGTCTTTTTGGGTCGTCGGCTACTGTATGGCTATGCTTGACCAAAAGATAATGTTGATGTGAACTGCTTGATATTTTATGTCCTCTTGTGTGTTTACTTTAGACTTTAGATATAATCAAACTTTTACAAACTCAATTATTTATGCCTCAATTATTTTACATTCAATTAATGCGGACAATATGTCTTTTCTGTCAAGACATTCAAGTGTATACGATTACACTGATATCTAAGACTTTACGAAAATGGCAATTCTTCTCATACATTCATCTACATGTAGATGTGAAGAACTGAAGAAAACTGGAGAAGGCAATCCACATATATACCGATAATAATCCTACATAGTGATTTTTTGTTTATAATATATTTTGGTATTCTTTTTTATTTTGACTGGTCCAACATTAATGAGTTTATAGTGATGAATAAAGAGTTCGAGAATGTTTAATGTTTTATGTTCCCTTATGTGTTTAGTTCATCGATTACAATTTACAAACCCTTAATTTTGAATCAGATCAGCTAATATAAGGTTTCAGACAACTTTTAGTGATATGACTTTTTAGTTGACTATAAGATGTCCACAAACTTCTCACAAGAGACAAGGCAATGTGCACAACCTTTGATATTAAAGTGACGAGGAAGAAAACTCTACTGTGGAGTTTAGGGTGGTGGTTTCTGAGTTTTGTGGGTACATATCAAAACCAGACATCGAGGTTGCCTCTGGCGTCATTTCCATCAGCTTTGAGAAGTTTAAGTCATGTCCATACACAGGAGGATCTGACAGAACCTGTGTTATTTCCATCTTTCCCTCGAGCATTTGCAAAGCCTCAGACATCAATGGTCTTAACGAAGGAATTGTATTTGTGCAAACAAGAGCAACTTTGATCATTCTCACAGCTTCTTCTCTGTTGAATTCACCTTCAAGCATCGGATCTACGATCTCCATTATGTCCCCTCTTTGTTCCAGCGTCAGCGCCTGAGATTTGATGTTAAGAACATGCTTCACTAAACTTAATGGTAAAAGAAATCACAGATTCAACTACTAATTAGAAAAGAGAAAGAGAGACACTTCAGTTACCCAATTGATAAATGAGACGTGATCACCACCTTCCTTCTGTTTCATATTACTATGTCCACTAACAATCTCCATTGCCACAATCCCGAAGCTGTACACATCTGCTTTCTCCGTCAAGTGACCCCATAACGCGTATTCTGGAGCCATATATCCGCTACAGCATGAGAAAAATGAAGACAAATTCAGAACTTGTAGCAGAATATTATGTTTCTATGCCATGGGTGTGTTTATACAATACTACTTACATAGTTCCTGCAATTTTGGTGCTGATGTGTGTGTTCTCCTTTTCATGGAGCCTAGCCAATCCAAAGTCAGATATCTTTGCGTTAAGGTTGTCGTCTAGAAGAACATTAGGGGTTTTTATGTCACGGTGAACCATTCTGATCGTCGATCCTTCGTGGAGGAATTCAAGGCCTCTTGCAATTCCCTCACAGATTTTTTGTCTTGCTGCCCAGTCCAGTTTCAGGGAGCTCTTTTCTGGAAGTAGAGGTAAACCAAGGAGAAATGATATCACATTACATGTGGTAACATATATGTACACTTAAAGAAGACTCAAAAATGTAAAGAAATGTTGAATGACTTAGATTTACCTGACAGTGCAAGAGCAAGGGAGTTATTTTCCATGTGCTCGTACACGAGTAGCAATTGATTCTTTTCGACACAGCATCCATAAAGCTTGACAAGGTTTGGATGATTCAGGCCTGAAATCATGCCTATCTCATTCACAAATTCACGGTTTCCTTGGCTTGACTTGGAAGAAAGTTGCTTGACTGCTACAGTAGTCCCATCCGACAGCTCTCCCTGCATTAAATTTCTCATATCAGAAGTAGGAAGCACCATACTTTCTTAGGTATCTACATTTGAGAAGACATTGACATCGAATTTAGCATACTTTGAATACAGCTCCGAAACCTCCTTCTCCAAGTTTGTTGGCTTCATCAAAATTGTTTGTTGCAACTTGCAGTTGCCTCCAAGTAAAACAAACAGTTTGTAGACCCTGAGCTCTCAGATCTATGTGATCAGGTGCAAAATAGAAAATCATTAATAATGCTCAAATGAATCAGTCATGTACAAGAAATGGATTGATGCTTGAACTATGATACCTTGTTCTCTTGTGTTATTGTCACCTCTGCATTTTCTCCAAGCATATATTCCCAAAGCCAAGAAAATAATTGTTACCAAGGCACCCGTTGCCCCAAAAATTAGGGGATAATTAGTTTGATGTTTTGTTTTCTCCACTGCAAATGAAACTAAGTGTGAATACCATGTATAGACATTAAGCTAAAAATTAATGTTTTAACAAAATAGATTTTTATTTATAATTTTTGACCTCCACATTGTTGCTCCAGACCTGAAAAAATTAAAACATGATACATTATGGCTAGGAGGAAAGAACAAGTATCAAGAAGATGAAGGTGAACCACATAAAAGAAACCATTTATGAAAAATTAATAATCCAGTTTTCTCAAGCAGAGAAGCACACTTACTGTGACACAAGGAGATTGCAGAGATAATAGGACCATAGTTTCCTCTGCTGGGAATGAGGGTTGTCCCTTTCCCAGCCCAATACAATCGAATCTCTAGCATATGATCGGTCACATTAATAGCTTTCATTTCTTTCACAACAGGCTTTAGAGTCCCATTAGCTTCCTCTTTGATGTTAAAATCCCTCAAAAACAATTCTCCCTAACAAGGGAGAAAAAGGACAAAAGAAAATGAACTTTAATCTTCTACACAACACAACTTGTTTTGAAGGATGATTAGAAGTAACAATTACTCAGAAAACAGAGATGCTATACCTGAACATAGACATCAAATATGCGCCTACCTAGACGACTATATAGTTCTTCGTCTGAAAACTGAATCTCCATAAATGGAGTTTCAAATTGTATGCTCCATTATCTAAGCAAAACGCATAATAAACTAGAGAGAGAGCAGATCGACGTGCAGTCTTATAAAGATCAAGAGAATCTCCAGATGGTTTTATATTAGCTGAAATGATGTATGTGTCATCATCAAGCGCATCATCGGTAAAGTCACCAGTGTTACTGATCCCCCAGCTTTTAAAGTGCTCATTTGTAGCGGCTTTGATTACACTGTTATCAGCTTGATAAGTGATTTTACCCGAGGAGTTGTTAATAATTACACTTTCTCCACCACAATTTATATGCAGTGATCGATGATCTACAATCAAAAATGATTATATCCATCAATACAAAAAGTAGAGGATTCCATTTCTTAAATTTAAAATGGAGGGAATTAACCAAAGTGAGTACGTCAAAATATCTACTGCATGTTAGAGATCATTTAAACAGCTCAATATATTTACTTACATTTTTTGCAGTGTATAGGCCTAGCGCATGGAAGAAGCCCAATTCTGTATTACAAGAAGATCAGAATAGTTAGGCATCCTCATCAGCAGAAGATATTCGAAGCATTTATATTGTTGCGTTCAAATGCAAGAGATTACCAAGCTCAATTCATTCTTGTTGCAAGATAAAGCAAAAAAAATTGTACTTACAAACTGTTCTTCAAATATGAGCTCTGGTATGTGTTAATGTTACTGATTCAACAGAAAAATGAGAGCATGAACTTCTATATGAGCTTCTTGTTAACAAATATTTATGTTCATACCTCTTTTCCTGACAGCTAGACGACCTTGAGAAATTGTTATAAGAGAGATCACTGAGACATTCACCAAATGTAGAAAACCAACTAGAAGATTAGTTTAAATGACAGAGGAGTTCTCAGGCCATACAAACAAGGGAAAGCCTGAAACGTACATATTAGATTTGCTATTGAGGAAAACACCAGATTCAATGTTTCCAGAAAGCAAATTGCCAGTCAAATAGCTGTAAAAATATGACCAAACTATAAATTATCCGTTTGTGATTCTGTGATATTCACGTTGAAAGTACTTACGTATATTTTTTTGCAAATTTTATTCCATGAAGTTCACCAGTCAACTTGTTAAACGACAAATCACTGCAGCAAACAAAATGTACACAACAAATGAATTTCTTTTGAGTGTGAACGTTAATGGAGTAAATATTGTCTACATTTGGATATATAAATAAATCTATAAATTCTGTATAAGTTTTAAATGTCATATTTTCATATCACTCCCACAAAAAGTTTATTTTCTTCTCTCTATGATATAATCCATTAAGTTTAAGCATATAAATTAAGGTAAAACTATCAAAAACAGTTTTTTTGAAATTTTATTTCAAAATGGGGATCCTACTGTCTTAAAAAACCTTCACAAGGAAACTCTATTTGAAATTTTATTTTATTTGAAATTAAAATTTCAAATGGGCCCAAAAAAAATGTCCCATAAATTTAAAATGTCATGAGTTTTGGAAAGTGGAATGATATGTTGCCATTTTAGCATGTTTGAAAGTTTATTTCTCATATAGTTTCTTGCATTCACATTGCATTCTTAGGAGTTTTAGTGGCATATTTGCATATTTTCCCTTGTCTTTAGGTCTTGGAGTAAAGCTTACAACATGATGAATCAATTGGAGTCAAGAGGATCAAAAGTGAAGCATTTGATGAAGGAAGAAGGCCAGAGGAGTACTGTAGCGGCTTAGCTGAGACCGGTGGGAGCCAGCGGTTGGATGCAGCGGTCACACGCAGACCGGTACGAAGCCACCAAGTTTTCTCCGGGCAAGATAGTGGTCACGTGTAGCGGTCATGTGTAGGTCGATGGACGTTAGCGGTTAGTTGTAGTGGTCCAACTGCAACCGCTGGAGCATAGCGGGCATCTGTAGCGGCCTCATGCCGACCGGTACGAAGAATCCAGCAGCATTCCGAGTTTACAACGGCCTCTTGTAGCGGTCTATGACTAACCGATGGGACTCACCGGCCAGCTGTAGCGGGCTCACTGTGACCGCTACGAAGTCATCAATCTTATGAATTTTCTAAATGTTGACCAGTTTGTTCTGGGTTTGACTTGGTTTATTGCATGTTAACCAAGTCCTTTTATTTTTACTATAAATAGCCTAAGAAATATCTAATTAAGGTTATGCTTTGTTTTAGAGAGATTTTGTTTAAGTTTATTTTGGATATTTTTATGAATCTCTTTGATCTAAAGTATCAATTCTTCTTATCTTCTTAAATCTTTCAACTATTCTTCTTATACTCATGATTATGCATCAATCAAACCAATTGATTTGTGTTTTCATGACTATGAGTGAGTAGTCTTTTAGATAAGTTTAGGGTTTGGTGATTGAGATGATTTGATGAATTAATGATAATGTTTAGGGCTAGATCTTAAGTAGTCTTTCATTTAGGTTGTTAGTAATGCTAGATTAAGCTTGTAATTGAGAAATCTAGATGATTAGCATTTCATGCCCACAAAGTGTTTGTTAAAATACTTGATAGAACCTAAATGAGTTTTTCATGCCTAGCCTACGATAGTAGTTGATTAGGGTGATTAGTGGTTAGATTAGAACTTGTTCTTAATGCTCATTAGTCATTTGAATTGCCAATGAGAATTGATGATGATTCAATAGTTAATGTAGAGATTAATACCATGAGAATGGATTAGTCTACTTAGTAATCATTAGGTCTAAGACATTGTTCTTCAATTGTTCTTACTTCATCAAAGGTTCATCATTTCATCAAAGTCATATACCATTCTCGAGGCTCATTGTTTTCTCTTATTGATTTTAAACCACTTTTACCGCTTTATTTACATTTAAATTTTGTTTGAAACCTTTTAAACTCTTGTTTGCTTAGATTAGAATGAAACTTGGATTCTTGGTGTGTTAGATGCTCGTTTTTCCGTGGATTTCGATACCTTTTATGCTATAACGGTATAAGGGTTATTTGATAGTCCGGTTTGCAAAAACCTCTTTATCATAGAACATATTAAACATAGTTTTGAAATCTACAAAATTTTGCACATATCACCAAAAAGAACTTACAGACTTCTTAAGTCCGGCTTATTCCAGATGTAAAAAGGAATTGGACCAGACAAACCCACATTCCTCAAAATCCTGAAACAGATCCGGAGAATTCTTTAACTTGACATTCTCTTAAAAAAAAATAAGCTTCATTGGCAAACACTTACAAGTTTTTGATGACCTTGCTAGATATATTAGGAAAGGAGTTTATCCCAGTCGTATCACTAATAGTCCTGAAAATGAATATAACTCATAAAACATCAGATTCATTTCAATAATGGTCCTTTTGTTGATCATATTGAAAGTAGTTAATTACAGTTCAACAAGATTTTCTAGCTGGGCCACTGCATCAGGAATAGGTCCTTTCAATCCACTTGCGTATAAATCTCTGTAAATCATAACCAACACAATTTAGATGACACTGAAACACAAAAAAAATAAGAGAAATTACCATTAGTGATTATGGACAATCTTACAGCCTTCGAAGCTGAGACCAGTTGCCAATATATTCAGGGATGATGCCAGTGAAATTATTGTCACATATCCTACTGCATAATGCAAAAAAATCAACTAGTTTCTTCCAATGAAACTTCACAAATTTACTAGCCTTTCAGTCTCATTAAAGAAGAGCATTTCCAGTTAAAATGGTAAAAGAGCTTTTTGAAAACTTCCATTGGTAAGTAGAGCACCAAACGACTTACAATTTCTCAAGGTTAACAAGTCTAGCGAGAGTGCTAGGAAGGCTTCCAGTAAATTGATTGGACGCAAGTTCCCTGCAAAATTAGGTTTCACAAAAGATCAAAACCGTAATTTTTCCCCAAAAAAGAAAAAAAACCAAAAGATTATTGTGGTTTTCCAAAAATGGTTAAGAAGGGTCTTACAATCCTGTTAGGTTGGTTAAGTTACCAAGCTCAGCAGGAATTGGACCAGAGAACTGGTTTGCTTCAATCCCGCTGAAAATTTAGTTACGTCACCTTAATATATTAAGTCAAATCAAAAGGTATATCCGGTATAGGAAACAATATTAGACGTACAAGTAAGTCAAATTCTTGAAGTTTTGCAAACCAGTAGGTAAATTCCCAGACAAATTATTGGCGCAGAGCGAGCTGTGAACAAAATCAATGTTAGTCGTAAATCATGAAAATGAAGAAGCATCGGACAGAGAAAAGAGAGAGCTAACATGTAAGTGAGGTATAGCAATGAAGCCCACTCCATTGGGATTGTGCCTGAGAGGTAGTTTCGGCACAAGTTTCTGCATAGAAAAAGCAAAAAGTCGTTTAAAATTTTGGTCATGGTTCTCTTTGGTGATTCTCTCGACTCTCGCTACAGGTTTGGTTGATCTCTCAAATTTTTAAAATTTATTAAAGCATTTATCATCTTTAAAGCTCCTCAGTCACCAAAACAGAAAGTTCGAATTTGATTTTATTCTCTTTGAATTAATCCCAAAGGCTAATGAATGGTAAATTTTTCTGTTTTTAATTATATTAAAAAAAAACAAATGTGATCAATATAGTTTTTTTTTTTTTTGAAGAACCCTTTATTCCTAAGATCAATGTAATTCGACACATAATTTTACCAATCATACATACTAAGGCGACTCGACCCAAATAATAGGAATTCAAATAAAGATGGAAGAAAATAAGAATAACCCACATCCCTTTACTCGCACGGTAGGTCTCGTTTATTTTATTTTATTACCTCACCCGAAAAGTTCTAATCCTACTCTGAAAGTAACTTTCTCTTTTTGTCCACCTTTTCACTAAAAAGACATGTAGTTGGACTTGGATCCACGAAAAATTGGATTTGATCAAACAAAATTTATTTTTATATACGTATCTAAATGGACCACAATCCTAAATTTGATTTTATACTTTACGTACCACACTTGTTTTTCTTTTTAAATATATTTTATGGGAAAATGGTTGCACTTACTTTTCTGCGTTCTCTTTTATTAAAGCTGCACTTATTTTCTTAAAGCATACTACTGGAACTAAAAGAGAGCAAATTGCATTTTACTTACTATTTTTTTATAGAATTAATTTTTTTTATCTTTCCCTTTGTTATAAAATATAAGAGCAAATAAATTACTTTTTGGCGAAAAAATCTTAATGTTGAGTATTTGTTTGTTTAGTAAAAAAAAAGGTTGAGTATTTTTACCCAAAAAAGATCACCAACCATTATTTAAAAAACTCTCTAAAGAAACTCCAAACTTACATCTTCTGGAGATATCGAAGCTTGGCCAACTCAGGCGGAAGTTTCCCTGAAAGACTCGTGGACTTGAGAAATCTGTGTTTGTTCATGTAGAACAAAAAGGAATTAGAAAAGAAGAGTATAAAGCAGAGCTGATGATAGAAGACACAAGATTAACACTCACAATTCTGTAATATGACATGTCTTGTTGTTGTTGAAGCTACAATCACAACCAATGGTGTTGTTCATCTCCGGTTTCAAAACAATATCAAACTTTAGAGTTCCTAAGTGGCACGGGTCTCCAGAGCTTAGGTTTAAACTCTTTATGCCAAGTGTAGTAGCTATCTTTGTAAGCGCTCTGACTGCGGAAATTTATACGAACAAACAATTTTAAACGAACAAACAAATTATCGATTTATATATAGAAAATACAGATGTTTAACCTTGATATTATAAGAATTAAGTTAGTCATTCGAGTTAATACATTCATCTGGATGTAGAGCTGAAGTGGATGTTGTTAGAGTTGCAAAGAAGCTTGTGATGATGGTGGAGAACAGAAGAAGAGCCAAGAAGACAGTCCACATTATCGATACAAATAATATACACCGACTTTTTGTATGAGTATTTGTTTGGTTAGTCACAATAATATCATCTACAAGAGACTCAATCAGTGCATTTAATTAAAATGTTTATGTATTTTGTTTTATTGATAAGGTCTTCTTGGGTCGTCGGCTACTTTATGGCTACTATTATGTAGCGATAATATTTGACCAAAAGCTAATGTTGATGTGAACGCTTTGATATTTTATGTCTCCGTGTTTAGTTAGTCAGTTTTACAAACTCAATTATTTTTTATTTTCGTCGTCATATTTGTTGATAAAATGAAAGAGTTTAAAACAAATCAAAGAGCTCTGAAACGTAAAAAAAAAAAAAAAAAAAAAAAAACAGAGCAGAACAGATTAAAAACCAAAATCAAACGGGCAATCCTAGTGTAGATACAATAAACAAAGGATCTTAGGCTATTCTCGAGTAAGAACAGTGGACTTAGGACCGATTGGGCACAGATCAGAAGCCGATTCAGAGGATTACACAATCGATATAATCAGAAGATATAGATGATGGCTTGAAACGCAAGTCATTTTAGAAATAATTTTAAACTTTACAAACTCTTCTTTATTTTTTGGGAAAATTACTAAAATAATACTACATTTTGATTTAATGACTAACTTAGCATAGGAAAAATTAGTGTTAGATGAGTTTTTTTTATCACAAAAATATTATCTTATTTATCTTATTTATTATTATTATATATGGCTTGTGTTGTGTTAATTAAAATTACTAATATATAATTACGTGCAATCTTATATTTTAGAAAAAAATTATTTAATAAGTTAGATTATAATATAATTTTGTTGCAAAAAATAATTAGTGTTATGCATATGTTTTTACATTATTCAAAAATCTATAACTGTTTGATTTACTTAAATATATAAATTATTATCAATAATTAGAAATTCGATATGAGATCCGTCATGATCCGTCTTTCTCTGCTATGACCTGTCCTCACCTATTATAAAAATAAAAATATTTGAAGATCCGGATTATTTAAATTTGGATGGTAAGCAATTTAATTTTAATTTTTGTCCATAATTAATAAGTGAGAAAAACTGAGTTTAATTTTATGTATAAAGTAATAATTTACAATATTATTTACTAATTTTTTATTTAGTTATATTAATTTTGTGATTATTATTGTATTTTAATGAATTTATTTAAAAACATTTAATACTATATTTTTTAAATACTCTAATTAAAAAATCATATTTATTTAGGAGATACTAAATATAAATAAACAGATTTAAATTTAATATATTAAGAATTATAATTTCAAATATCTATATATTGATTTTGTTCTATTTATTAGAGAATTGACTAACTAAATATATAATTATTATGATCATTTATAAGATTTGCAAAAAATTAAAAAGATTTTTCAATGGCATTTATTGTAATATTCCACGTAAATGTAAGGTTATTTTGTTTTTAACATTGCTCAAATAATAGTATAGAGATTGTCTGTTGTTGATAGCAAAAGTGGTTCTCGAATCCTGCAAAGGAATACAAAAACCACTTATGATGAATTCATTGATATGGTATATGAGGATTATGAGTTGGATAAGAGAGTTTGCAATATTGAGTTGAGTTACATGCTGCCGAAGAATCTTCTTCAGAAACTTCCACCAGAAACACCTCCGGTTATTATAGGTAACTGTAGACAATTTCAATTTTATTTGTCTCAGTCATCATCGGAAACAGTTAGACTATGTGTGAAAGTGAAGGAAAAAAATATGGCTGAATCGAAAGATGTTGATGAAGACGATTGTGTGATTTTTAATGATAGTAAGGTTGGCGATAATTCTGAGATTGAAGAAGACGAAGACGAAGATGAAATCAGATTTGATTATTGTGACGACTCGGACATAACTGATTCAGATGATAAAAACTTTAGCAAGTATGGGATGCCACCATAAGAGAAAAAATTTAACACCAATGTTACTACGAAGAAAAGTAAATCCATGGTGTTTTTAAATCAATCAAATGAGTATCCTGATTTCATGAACTTTGAATTGTCTTCCATGACATTAGCTGTTGGACAATGTTATTCAACCAAAGAGCATGTGGAGATCTTCGATCTTGACAATCAATCAAATTTTTTTAAAATGAAGAAATTTTAGAATTTGTAAAGCTGTTTATGGTCTTACAATCTCAAAACCCAAAAATAAGGCACAATGGCTTCAGTTTGAAACAATTTACAATTTACAAACCGGAAGACAGAGAGTTTGAGCCTCCTCAAAACCAAGAACATGCTCCAGAAATTTTCGAGGCTACATTAGCGAACTAGTAATTTCAGATTCAAACAAAAAAACATTGTAATTTCATATTCAAATATAAAATTAAGAGAATGCGAGATCATCTTTGATTGAGCATTAGCTAGCTCGAATATCTTGCATGCATGTGAAGCAAAAATTAGTAAAAAGACATTAAAAAGGCAATTCATGTTCATGTTAAGATTTTGCACTTAGTCTCCTCAAGTCAGGTCTTGTGGGTTTGGTTACAATTTTGAAAAATGCTTCCTCTTTGTTTGACAATGGTAACTTTTGGTCCTATCTGTGTCTCATCCTTTTCAGCCACGATTTTCTCTCATCATTTTATTTCCCTGTGAGGACTTCATCGATGGGGATAAGAGAGTGGGCAGAAGAAGCCACGGCTTGGAGACAACTGATGCATTAGCATCCTGAGTTCCATCGTTTGTTTGATAATATTTACTTGAAATTTCTTATTTTGAACAATTGAACTAGTTGGTTATTTTTGTACAACTCTTAATCAATCTTTTTTATAGTTGACTAGTATTCCTTGGATCCTAGAACTAGTTGGAAGAAAAATTAGTTTACTCCATTTTTCATTTTATTGATTCTCTCTCAAAGTATTTGATTGTTTTATTCCCAATAGGTACTATAATACTATATGGACTTGAGTCAATTTGATATTTTCTTAGTAAGTCAACTCAATTAGAGTATTTTAGGCAATAGACACATAGGAATCTCATCTTAAAGATAACACTAGATAGTAACACGCACTTTGCAGTGCGGGAAAATATCTACTTAATATTTTATTAGTTTATATTGTCATAGATTATTGTATTAGTATTTTAAATTAGATTTATTTTAGGTTTTTAGTATCTTATTTATTATTATTATATATGGATGTGTTGATGTGTTGTGTTAATTAAAATTAAAATATAATTATGTGTGGTGTTATATTTATTTAATAAGTTAGATTATAATGTAATTTCGTTGTAAAAGTAAGTGGTGTTATGTATATATTTTCACATCATTCAAAAAATCTATAACTGTTTGTTTACTCCAATAATATATCAATTATTATCAATGATTAGATATTCGATCTGAGATCTTTCATGATCCATCTTGATCCGTCTTGACCCGTCTTTATCTACTCTGACCCGTCTTGACCCGTCCTGATCTATTGTAAAAATAAAAATATTTGAAGATCCGGATGATTTAAAGTTTGATGGTAAAAAAAATTGATTTTAATTTGCGTCCATAATTAATAAAAAAATAAAATGAATTTTTTTTTGTGGAAAGTAATAATTGTTAAAATATTATTTATAATATAATATTTTTTAAAAAATAAAGTCATTAAGGATACAAAAATAATCACAATACTATAATTAATTTTGTTATTGTATCCTTAATGGCTTTATTTTAAAACATTAAATACTATATTATGTAAATACTCTAATTTTAAAAAATCATATTTATTTAGAAGATACTAAATAAAATAAACATATTGAAATTTAAAATATTAAGAATTAAAATTTAAAATATCTATATACTAAGTTTTTTTGTGCTATTTATTAGAAAATTAATTAACTAAATAAGAAATTATTATGATTATCAGTAAAATTTAAAAAATTAAAAGATTGTCCAATGATATTTATTGTAATATCCCACGTAAATGCAAGGTTATTGTGTTTATAACATTGCTCAAATAATTATATAGAGATTAATCAAAAAAATGAAGAAAATTTAGTATTTGTATACAGATCATTTCACAAATCTAGCTTATCAGAGGCTACAATATATTTTGATTTTCAATAGTCGTAGTCGTAAAGTGGATGTTCTTAGACTTAAAAAAGATCTCATTCCCATCTTTTCTTTTATGAAAGAAAATAATAAACAAAACAAAAAAACTCTTTCTTAATGTGAAATTTAGAGGCTGCTAAAGTATGATTGAGAAAGATCACTAATTTCATATCTTTTTAGTTTCAATTTTCCACAACATTTTACAATAAATGTTTAATCGTGGAATAACCTCAAAAACAGTTTACAATATTAATAGTAAGATTAATTATACATTAAAGAAAGAAAAAGAAAAAAGGAAAAGAATTGGAAACCTCTTAAAAGTCATTGCCTATACTTGCTTTGGTTCTTGAACTGCAGCATGTCCAGCCCCAGAAGCAGAAGAAGAAGACGAAGAAGAAGGATAACTTTTAACAGAACACTGCGTCGTCTTACTGTTATTCTCCATTTTCTTTAAATCTTTAAATGCCTTAAACCTTATATCCCCAGAGTTCCTGCTTGTTCCTGGGGTTGATTCTGGTACTGGATAAAGACCTTCAAGCATTGCAACCACCTCTGACATTATAGGTCGATCTGATGCAGAAGCGCTCGTGCACACGAGAGCCACTTTTATAACCGCCTCTGCTTCTTTTCTGTCCACTTCAGGCCTCAATCTCTCATCCACCACTTGCATTAAGTGCCCTGATTCGTAGCATTGGTTAGCCTGCAGATACACCAAAAAAAGGGTTATATCAAGAAAACAGCTTTTATTAGTGTTTTTGAAAGTTTATATAAGCAATTGAGACTTGGGATCAGATTATATTTACCCATTCCAGGAGACAGATCTCGTCTCCTGCCGCCATGAAACTACTGTTGTTTATGCCAGCAACGATCTCTAGAACCAAAACGCCATAGCTGTAGACATCTGCTTTGAAACTTAGGTAACCCCACAGTGCGTACTCTGGTGCCATATATCCTCTGCAGAGGTTCTTTTGGTTAGCAAACAAATCCATAATTGTAAAGAAAATGATACAGAAGATAAAAAGGAGGGTTCGGGCCTCACATAGTCCCAGCGACTTTGGTGCTGACATGTGTTTTCTCGACGTTTTCTTCTTCGAGCCTAGCCAATCCAAAATCAGATATTTTGGGAGTTAAATCCGAGTCCAATAAAATATTTGTGGCCTTGATGTCTCTGTGTACAAACTTCAATGGTGATTCCTCGTGGAGAAACGCAAGACCCTTTGCAACCCCACAGCAAATCTTAAACCTGGTAGGCCAGTCTAGTGAAATCTGTTTGTGCTTTGGACCTAAACATTGCAAAAAACATAAACATTGTACTTAGAGCTGAAGCATCAAAAAGCTTTCATTAGCCAAATAGAAAACAAAAAACTCACTGAATAACGCTTGAGATAAACTGTTATTTTCCATGTATTCATACACCAGCAATAGCTGAGCCCGCTCGACACAGAAACCATGAAGTTTGACGAGATTTGGATGTTGAAGACAAGAGATTGCGCCTATCTCGTTTAAGAATTCTCGGTTCCCTTGTCTTGATTTAGATGAGAGTTGCTTAACTGCTACAACTCTCCCATCTGCTAGCACACCCTGCGAATGAGATTTTTATATCAGCATGAACTGAACTACAAACTTTAACTTTGATAAACTTCTTCATATATCAAGAATCATCTCATCTTGTAATCTTTACCTTAAAAACAGCACCAAAACCACCTTCTCCAATCTTGTTAGTTGGATTGAAGTCATCCGTAGCAAATTTGATTTGCCTTAATGTAAAAGTTCCAGATGGCAACTCTTCTTCATAGGGATCTGTGGGAAAAAAAACTCAGACTCAATAAACCAAGAAAACATTTTCTTCATTTTCTTAATTTCTTAAGTTCACAATGTTTCCCATTTCAAATGAACATAACCTGGCTTTCATAAGAAGCAGTACGGTATATATATTATCAATTCCATATCAAAAGCAAAAAGAAAGGGAAAAAAAAAAGCAGTGATCACCTTTTCGTCGCGGACCACAGAATGGAAGGCAGCCACACCACCACAGAAGCCCCACTAAAAGGAGAATAAGAACTGGGACTCCAACTCCGACTGCAATAGATGCTCCCACACTCATTCCAGTTTCCGGATGTAAGCACGGCTTAGAATCTTTACATCAAAGGTATTAGTATTAGAAAACAAAAAACTAATGTGGTGAGAAAAGAGTTCATAATAAGAAAGCTACCTGAAACAATGGATATAGCAGAGATGATAGGACCATAAACCCCTCTAACGGGAATCCTGGTAGTTCCTTTACCGGCCCAAGTCAACCGGATAGTTAAAAAGTGGTTTGTCACATTAGCAGTAAAATGTTTGGTTATAGGGATTTGAGCTCCCTTTGCTTCATCCATGACGTTGAAGTCTTTTGCCACTAATTTCTCCTGAATGTAAATGTCGAATATACGCCTCCCAAGGCGGTTAAAGTTTTCTTCATTGGTGAACCGCATCTCAGCAAAGTCTAGACTAACATTGTAGTTTCCATTTTCCAAGCAGGCATGGTAGTAAGTGAGGGATACTGGAGCTATTCGTGTTGTTTTGTATAGATCAGAGAGGTTAGATGATGGGACAAAAGTGGTGAATCTTGTGTTTTGGAAGTTGTTGTCGTCCATGAAGTCCCCTGTGCTGCTGAACCCCCAGTTAGCTTCAGGATTCAAATAATACTTAGCTGCACCACCTTCAACATCTCCATCTCCTTCATATAATACTTCTCTTTTTTTCTCCTTTAGCTCTAAATTGCTTCCACCGCAGTTTACATGCAAGCAGCTAAAATCTGCCAGATCAACCAAATTGCATATATAAGAGAGAATAAACGAGTGAACTTTCCACATCGCTGTTAAGTAGATAAGTGTACTTACATCGAGGACATTTGAAATCGTTGATGCACGGCAGATATTTGCTCCTACAAAAACATCAATTGAAAATTGTATATCCGTATCAATAGTGAAATATTTTCTGAAAAATACAAACATTTCAGACACTTCTAGCTTTAATATTTAAGATACAAACACGGAAGCTAGATGCTAAAGATAAACAAAAGAAAGGACCTTACGATTTTTTCGTTGAAGTGCTCTGGAACAAGTTTAGATTCAGATTCCTAAAACAAGAAAAGTCAGATAAGTTATAAGTTAAATGCCAATTATGTCAACCAAAAACGTAAAAGAAGAAAACATGAAAATATCCTCTCACATGTTTGGCCGACAAGCACGACTTTCAGGACTCTGCCACTTGAGATTGTTATATGAAAGATCTCTGCATCATCAACAAGTGAATTGACATCAAAATGGAGATATTATGCCACACTGAACTTGGATTCATATTCTTCTGAGAAACTAATTTTAAAGACAATTTGTGAACTCCAGAAATATATACATACATAGTTATTCCATCCCTTAGTAATTCATCCGGAGCATCTCCCTCCAGCTTATTTCCAGCCAAAATTCTATAAAACAAAAAAAAAACAGTCAACTTAAAAATTCTAATTCATCGTAAGATAAGCACATTTAAAACATTATAACAGTAGAATCTCTTCACTTACATAAACCGTAAATTTTCTGCCTGTGCAAATGATGGAATCCCCCCAATCAACTTGTTAAAACTCAAATCCCTATTCACCAAACATAATAAGAATTTTAATCAATTCATTTGCTTTTAAGTTCATAATTCTTCGGTGGTACACTGAGAACCACTGAGACTTGGTAATAAATGCTTACAGTGTCTCCAACTCCTTCAAATGTGAAATATAAGGAGGAATTTTTCCCAAAATTTTACAGTTCTTCAAAATCCTACAATGTAAAACAAATAAAATTTATATATAATAAGACATAGATGGAAGAGCTTCAACAAGGTATATAACAGAACTAACTTACAGTTTAGTTAAACCTGTCTGGTTGATCAACAAAGGGAATGGTTGGACTGGTCCACCTATGTCAGTGATCCTCCTGAAAACAATAGGTCATTGTTATAACAGCGTTATCTGCATTACTACAGATGAAAACAAACTAAGTTTAAGGAGAGAACAAAAAAAGTAAACGTCATAAGAGTTGTGTGTACTTACAGATTAACAAGATGGCTCAGACCTGAGATGACCGATGGGATTGGACCAGTGAGACCAGATGCAATCATTTCGCTACAAACAATGAAAAGAATACAATGACTAAGTACTAAAAAAAACAGACTAGAGTTTAAAAAATAAATGAGTTTGGATTTTACAGTCTCTTGAGTTGCTTCCAATTTTGTATGTAACTAGGTATTGTTCCGCTAAGTTGGAGATCATTAATCCTACTGCATTGTGCAAAACCAAACAGCAGATGAACCACAGAGACCACTATAATAAGTAGTTAAGTTAGAGTGAAAAGGAACAAAGGCTTACAAATCTGTCAGATTCTGTAGTTTAGAGAATGAAGCTGGCAAAGGTCCCATCAATTTGTTTGAAGAAAGCATCCTGTAAGAAATGACCCACCAGAAAAATCTCATCCTTCGAAACACACTACACGCTAAAACATCGTAACAATAAAAGAAACAAAAAAATGTAAAGGGAATCAGAAACCCTCACAGTGTTTCCAAATTGACTAAGTTCCCAAGCTCCGGTGGAATAGTTCCAGATAAATTATTTGCCTCGACATCACTGTACAAGAGCCGCAAAAATAATGTAACAGAACTCCCATAGAGAATGCTAAAGCTTTTTCAAATGATAAGTGCACCGAAGTATTTAAATGGTTCAGCTAAGCATACAACAGGATGACATTAACAGGTTCCCCTTCAGAAAAGGCTAATAGTGAGATCCAGCAGTGCAAGTTTCAAGAGATAATCTTAAAGGATAGTTAGTAACTGAACTTTCCGATTAAATAAACACCAAACCAATTTCAATAACATAGAAGATTGACCGATGCTTGAAACTTACAAGTATGTTAGTGTAGTAGCTTTTCCAAACTCTTTCGGAATTACCCCTGTCAATCGATTCACAACAAGAGATCTGCGGAGACATTCTGGTTACTGTACAAGGTCATCTAGAAGCTAATAAAGCTACAACATAATAGGGAATATTCTTACATAAATGTTATCTTTGAAAAAGCCCATTCACGCGGTATGGTCCCATTGATGTAGTTGTAGGCGAAGTCTCTAAAATATAGCAAGAAACAGTGGTCAAAATTTGCTTATGTAGTCTAAATCAAGGTTGAGATACTTTTATGAGAGCACTTACATCTCCCGAAGGTAGGGAAGCTTAGTTATTTGAGGAAGAGTTCCTGGAAGATTATGGAACTTGAATGCACTAAAGAAACAAGTCAAAGATCAATTAGAAAATGATAAAGCTTGTCAAGACAAGTCAATGATAAGAATGCCATAGAATACTTACATTCTCACAACATGACAATCAGTTTCGTTTGTGGGATTGCATTCACATTCTATTTCCTGCTTAGCTGTTGGAGGAGGAGTTTCTGTTAACCCCACCATTTCAATCTTACAATTTTCAGCATCAAATTTCCAGAATTTCGAACCCAATGTGGTAGCGAATTGCTCCAGACCATCGACTAAGAGGCAGAAACAAATAGGATAACAGATCAGTGCAATTACTTAAGCAAACACAAAGATTATAGTATTTGGCATTAACAATGAGTTCAAAAATCATGAATCAATACTATTCATCTAAACTTCTTCATCCACACCAAAATTATGAATTGATTGCTTCAACATTTTATAGGATCTTTGAAGAAACTTACTTTTACTTAAACTCAAGATTGTCATAATCATGTATAAGGCGTAATTAAAAGTCTAATACTAAGATATGACAAGCCTTTGCTCAAGGAAACTCAATGGTCAAAGGGAATTCAAACCAAAATCAATCAAAACATGATTTAATAAATGCAAAAATTGACCTAATCATCCAATGAAGATTATATAATTCTCCTGTAGATTCTGGTCTCGAGAACTTTAAAAATATAAATAAAAACCCTAGAAAAATCCCAACGTCAGCGGATTCTTTCCGGTTACCAATCAAAAAGTCCCAACGAGAAAAATGAAAATTCAAAACCTTTATCATATAAGCAAACTTCACGAATCAAACAATAATAAAAGGAAGAAAATAAAAAGGCCCTACTTTATCAAAACTTTGCAAAATATCTGTAAACCCAGAATCCAAAAAGCAAAGAGAAAGGATCAAATGAATAGAAATTTCAAATTTCATTAAAAAAAATGCAACAAACGAAACTAGCAAGTATTTAACTTGATGAAACACACCTTCATCTTGCGGTAATTTGATAGCATTTATAGTGTAAAAATTGAAGCAAATGATGATGGCAAAAACAGAAAATGCAAAGATATTAACATTCTTCTTCTTCTCGCCAAACATTTGTTATCAAGAAAAAAATCTCTGGGGAAAAGGAAGACGAGAGAGAGAGACGTAAATTAGTGTCTCATCGAAAATGAGAAATCGTAAGGGAAGAAGATCTGAAATTTTCTGGGTTTGTTTGGCAAGTGTGATGATTAGTGGATTGGTCGAGAATTACGACAAATCTACACAGAGAATCTACGAACTGTGGTTTTCATCCCCACGTTTTTCTGGTTTTTTTCTTTTTCTTTTTTAACCTCTAGTCAAAAAAATTTCTTTTCTTACAGCGTATATTATTAGTCAAATTTGAATTTACAGCAACGAATGATGATGAAAAAAAAATGGGTACAATCCCACGAAAGAGAAAAATCACTAACCCTACAAAAGTTGAATGGTGACATAAATCAAAAATAGTATTTATATATATGTTTAGAGAAATTAAGTAATTATCTATGTGTGAATGGTGTGTTATTGAATGACCAAAATAGTTGCCCCCAAAAAAATAAGTTTCCAAAATAGTAAAAAACAATTTTGCAAGTAGATAATTATTGATTATTGGTGTTCTTTAAAGCAAGTATATACTCTTGAATTAAAAGAAGCAAATAATTGTTCTTTAATTGTTTTGGTTAGATTAGTCCTTCACGATTTCTTATATCATCGTTTCTCTTTCGTTTTTTGTTGTAGATCTTTATCAACAACGATTTATGAGTTTTGTAGTTCTGCGTCTATTGTTCTTTTTCGATTTATCTGAATTTTTTTGAAAATTTCATTTTTAACATTTTTAACTCATATATTAGGATTTGTTTTTAAATTTGTCGGTTATGTGTCCGGATTATTTTCAGCTTTGTTTTAGTTACTTTGTATGATACTTTGGTTATAATAAAACACACAAAGCTTGATAAAAAAAAAAAAAAAAAGAAGACAAAATGAGTAGGAAAAGAAATTAAAAATGAAAAAGACTTGTGGCAAAATTAGGGGAAAACATCAAATATTTGGAGGTAACTTATCTTGTATAATCCTTTTAACGAAAAAAAAAATTATCTTGTATCCGCCCATTGTTTTTTTTATTTCTCACGAGGCAGTATCACGATTCACTAATCTACTCATATTCTTCCATATGAAAAAATAATTTTCTAATGATTAAAATTGGTGAAAAAATCATGCTAGTGGAATAATCTTTTTTTTCTTTTCTCTGTTAACTAACACTTAGTCATAGTCTTAAAGAAAACAGTTTTATGATTTTACATTCTATCACATTTATAATGTTTTTAAATCAACTTTATCATCTTATCACTTAAAGTTCATGAGATAAATTTCATTCCTACACCATCATTTCTTTGTGGAAGCCTCCCTAAACCTCAAACAATCATTCAAAACAATTATTTCCTAATAGCTATCAGATAACTTGAATTTTTATTAATTTGTAGACTAGATATTATTAAAACAATTATTAGCTCCGGTTATCAAATAATTCGGTTTGATGGCCCGGTCGGGTTATCGGCTACAAAAAAAAAAAAACAATTGGTCACACCATTTGTCAGCTATCATGCTTCTTGTCACCGATACTTAGAAACCCAAAACTTCCGCAACCTCTTCTTCTCGGTTATGATTTATGAATTGATCAATGGAGTCTTCATCAAACCTTAGCACCATCGACGAATTCGATCGATTTCATGACGCACCTGAAGAATTTTATTACGATTGCTCACCGATGTGTTCCGATTCCCACCGTCAACATTCGTCTCTCTCGCGGCGGCGACGATCGCTACCTCGCCGGAATTTGATTTCTCCCGATATTGAAACGGAGTCTTCTTCCTCTTCCAATGGATTTGAAGTCGATGGCTTTGTGGAAAACAGCGACGAGCTTAAGGTGGATTTCGAAACAATCGAGAATGATGAGAGCGACGTAATTGAATCAACCACGGACCTAATCGATATCTCTACAGAAACAGATATCGATTTAGATATAATTGATTCATCTGAGGAGGATAAAGAGAAGGATATGGATGTAACTGATTCGGATTTGGACCGGGTTAACCCGTTTCAAGAGAAACCTGAAGAATCCTCGGTGACCACCGTGAACAATGATCGAGAAGACGACGACTACGCAGGATCGTCACAGCAGCTCCGGGAACCTGATTCAACAGATTGGTCACTCCTTGGGTATTTAGCTGAGCTAGTGATCAAAGCAATCGAATTTCAAGTCAGTTTGTTAACAAGCTTTCTCACATTTCCTCCATGGTTTCTCCATTACTGCTTCCTCTTCGTTTTTGATCCCTTTAGCACAATTAGGTTTGGTAGACGTTTTCTAATGGCAAGATTTGTGATGATCAGTGATGTGATATATGGAAATATGAGTCCTTTTAAGTTAAGTTGGTTGAAAGATCCCAAACAAATGTTGAATACTGCGTGCAAGTTTGGTTGGGGTATGTTTTGGGCGTTTTATGTAGGCATTGTGTTGTTTGGCTTGTTTGTTTCGTCGCTTATGCTTGGTGAGTTTATGATAAACCGTATAGCGGATAAACCATTTATAGTCAAGGAGGTATTGAATTTTGATTATACCAAGAATAGTCCCGAAGCTTATGTGCCTATAAGTTCTTGTGCTGGTGTTGCTTGTGATGGAAGTTGCAAGGAAAGTAATGAAATGTCGAAGATTCGGGGGTTGCGAGTTATCCCTCGAGACCACAAGTTAGAGATCACTCTTTCTATGACATTACCTGAGTCTGCGTACAATAAAAATCTCGGCATGTTTCAGGTATTGGCATGAGCTATTTCTAACATTCTATGCATTGCTTTTGCTATGGATGATTCATTTTGATATGGGATCATGTGTTTATTGAAGGTTCGGGTGGACTTCTTATCTGTGGATGGTCAAACGATTTCTAGTATAAGGCGTCCGTGCATGTTAAGATTTAGAAGCGAGCCTATCCGTCTTGTTCAGACATTCTTCAAGGTCGTTCCTTTAGTGACGGGATATGTCTCTGAGATCCAAACCTTGAGCTTGAAGTTGAAAGGCTTTGTAGAAAAAGAAATTCCCACTGCTTGCTTAAAGATAACGATCGAACAAAGGGCGGAATTTCGACCTGGAGCAGGTATTCCAGAGCTGTACGATGCATCCCTGTCGCTTGAATCCGATCTTCCTTTGTTCAAAAAAGTTATATGGAAATGGCGGAAGACTTTGTTCGTCTGGATCAGCATGAGTATGTTCATTACAGAATTGCTTTTCGCGTTGGTTTGTTGCAGACCTCTGATCATCCCGAGAACACGACGTAGAGACCCAACGCCATCGCCTATAAACCCGATGGGAAGTAGATGAATCAACAGTTGCTGCTGTACCTGTACATCATGTTTGTAACACTCTAAAACGGTATTTTCACTTCCTGTTAACTTTTAGTTCCTAAAGAGTTATTTTGACTAAATTGTAAATTCACGCCCACTAGTCAAAAGTAAAATATCATATGCTGTTTGGATTTACAATATGTTCCTTTTAACGAGTGTCAAAGTAACACAATGGCTACGTCCAATCTCCACAACCACTGTGTTGATAATTTTATAGCATCAGAGAAAGCAAGAACAAATGTCCATTTATGAAGATAAATTACATTGTTAACAGATTGGTTTCAAGATTTGTTAGTCTTAAGTGAAATATGATATATTCAGGTGATCTAATATTACACAAAGTAAATAAGCATTCCAAAACAGTCATTTATTTTATAACAGTAATCCCATGAAAATCTCTGAATACACACCTTTTCCTTAACTTTCTGTTTTCACATTTATATATTGCTGGCCACTGAGAGAACTATACCAAATCAAGTGCTCTTCTGTTCCAAAGCCAATGACATGTAACTTATATAACCTTTAGAGCTTTATAAACATCTCACCACTTCTTTCCATCTGAGCCAGCTGCAGAAAAAAAAAACAACCCGGATTTCTACTAACCTTTTTGAACTCTGATTTCTTGATAATGGCGTGCCATGGATTCTTAGGGAAACCGACCCCGAAATCATTTTGGCGTCATAAACATGGAAGGAGAAACAGCCATCATCATCATCATCAATCTAGATGTTCGGCTGCAGCCGTTGCAGCAGCTGGCTCCATCTTCACATCCCTCAACATGTCTATCTTCACATTCCACAACCGCCTCTTGCGTTGTGTCTCCAGGTTTTTCTGTCTACGAACCACAGATAGCGCAACTCCTAGCCATCGAGCCACCATGAAACAAGGCTACAAAAAGCTCCATAAACCGGAGCAACAACAGCATCATCTGAGACGATGTAATGACAAGAAAAGGACCATCTTGCTTGATCTTGATGAAAAATTGGTGCACTCAACCATGGAACCACCAATCCGGGTTAATTTCGATTTCATGGTGAGGATAAAGATCGAAGGAGTGGTTATACCGATGTTTGTGGTGAAACGACCAGGAGTTACCGAGTTTCTTGAAAGGATCGATAAGAGCTATCAAGTGGCGGTTTTCACAGCCGGGTTTCCGGAATATGCTTCACAGGTTCTGGATAAACTTGACAAGAACCGTGTGATCTCACAACGGCTATATCGTGATTCATGCACAGAAATAAATGGAAGATATGTCAAAGACCTATCTTTGGTGGCGAAGAAAGACCTCGGAAGTGTTTTGATAGTTGATGATAACCCTTTCTCCTACTCATTGCAGCCCGATAATGGAGTTCCCATTAAGCCATTTCTAGATGACATGGAAGATCAAGAACTAACAAAGCTTGCAGAATTCTTTGATGGATGTTATCACTACGAAGATTTGAGGGATGCAGTAACAGAACTTCTATCCAACAAGCTGACTTGATGCACATATATATGGATATAGAACCTGTTTTCAAAATTTTCCGGATTCTTTATATTTTTTCTTGCTTTGCTTTGGGGAGGGATGATACAGCCTATAGGTGTTTTTTGCGTTGAAAAAGGATGTTTCCTCATCCTTCTTCAGCGTTTTTACCTACATAATATCAATATGTAAGCTATCAAAAAGTGCATTGTATAACCAAAAAAAGAAGTTTTGGATTAGCATATAATCAATAACAGAAAGTGAAATTTAACATCTTAGTCTAAAGAGATTGATATGGTTTAGTATGATATCAAGAAATAAGTCCCAAAGACTTTACCTTCAACGTCAGATATTGAATTACAAGAAAATGACATACAATAAGAAGGTGCCTTAACTGGTTTCGAAACATCCATTGTATGCTTTTAAGTATTTATCACTAGAGATTCTAGTAGATAAAATCCAAAGAAACCAAAAACAATTAACTAAGAATTGACTACTGAGGCTATAAACTTTCTATGCTTGAGACATTTTCACAGAGCAATCACCCTTGAAGCAATGAGTTGTCCATGCTTGACCCATAAAACTCATTATTCATATAAATAATGCAAATCTTGGCTTTAGTCCTTTTGGACTTGACACTAATGATTTCAGTAAATGAAACCAAAACCATTATACTTTATAAGATAAATCAATCAGTGATTCATATTGGAAAACCCTTTCTAAATTTATTTCTTTTTGAGAAAATATGTTAAATCTGAAACAAATTTAAGTTAAATAACAAATTCCAACAGGTTTTATAGTTTAACTAGTTCACCAGCCCACACCAAAGCCATAGCTGTGAAGTAGCAAGAACAGCAGCAGCAATATACTTTAACTATAATCCCATTATAATCTTCAAACCTTTAAATCTTAACTAAACTTATAATGTATCCGTTGTTGGTTCATGTTGTATGAACATTGTTGTCCATAAGTACATGAAACAGCTCTAATTGTCCAAACTGAAATTTTCTAAAAGTAGGCATCTGCTCTACTTCACCTCTACCCATAAACAAACTAAAACTAAAACAGATGTGGCACTTCAATTCTAGATATTATCGTATAAAAGTTAGCAGAAGATAAAATTCAGAAACATCTTACCACTACCACCAAGCCTTTCCATCTTAAGAGCTGCAAGCTTGTTTTGTTCATTTGGAAATCAAGCAACCCGGAGAAATCAATGGCATCTGAAAGAATCATTGAAAAAAACTCAGAAACATCCAAATTCCATAAACACCAACAGAAAAACTGCCCATTAATGTCCATCTTGACGTTCCATTGTCGCCTTCTACGTTGTGTTTCCAGGTGCTTTACAGCCACCACCATCAGCTATCCAAAACGTGAGAAACTCGAGGACCTTCAGAGAGAATATACCAATTGGTTCTTGATGAAACGTTGAAACGTTGGTTCACTCGACGACACAATTGCCTAGAGTTAAATATGATTTCATGGTGATGGTGAAAATGGAAAAGGAGATTATTCCAATTTTTGTGGTGAAACGTCCCGGTGTGAGTGAATTCTTGGAAAGACTTGGTGAAAACTACAAAGTGGCAGTTTTCACACAGCTGGTGTAGAAGATTATGCTTCACAGGTTTTGGACAAGCTAGACGAGAACGGTGTGATCTCGCAGCGGTTATATCGAGACTCATGCACGGAAGTGAATGGGAGATATGTAAAGGACTTATCTTTAGTAGTGGGGAAAGACCTCGGAAGTGCTTTGATTGTTGATGACAATCCATCTTCTTACTCGTTACAGCCAGAGAATGGAGTACCTATAAAGGCTTTTGTGGATGACATGAAAGATCAAGAATTGCTGAATCTTGGCGAGTTTCTTGAATGCTGTTATGGGTATGAGGATATGAGGGATGCTGTCAAGGATTTATTGGCATAATGTGGATTTATCTTTGTCTTGCTTTTCATGGACCTTTTTTTCTTTGGGGTTTGTTTGTTAGCAAAGATGATGATTCTACCTAAACAGTTTTTTTTTTTTGCGTCGAAAAAATTGTTGTAGAATCATTAGTATGATATTGTCCACTTTGAGCTAACTGACCAAAGTCCGCATGAATTTATTTTTGGGCTTCTTCTCAAAAGGTCTCATACTAATTGGTGATTGACTTGACTTATATATTAGATATATATTTTCTAATCTTCCGATGTGGGACATTGGATTGACTCTCAATATTTTTGAGGTTCTGTTGTCGTTCACAATTTAAGATACTAAATGAAAACACCAACATTACTTTGGTTTTGGAAACAATCGGAGCCCTGAGTCTAAAATGAGAGAAACTAAAGTTCTTGATATATTCAGCTTCTTCCACAATTTCTATATGACGGGAACACTTTTGTCCATTTCTAACAATGTTACAAAGAAGTATACAATGTGATCTTGCAAAAGTGATTAGCTCAAGATCAAACCATAACAATCAAGAAGCACACTCAAGTAGATTATGAATATCAAGATCCAGTACAATTCAAAACTTGTGATAACTCAAAACAATTACAACAACACCATTACAAAACGGGACAAGCGATTCAATACAAGTCAAAATTTTGGAAAGAAGATGACTCTCTCTGTTTGTATTTAGATGAAACCTGTAAATTTTATAATTCACAGAGGAAGACTTGACTTGGAAGTCGCAAAGCTTCGGTTTTACTGAAGCACAAGTCATCGAGAGCTTCACTACGACACCATCTGCATCTTGGATAAGCTGCACACTGAGATCTGGTTCGCATCTCGCAGCACTTGAGTTTCCTATTAGCCTTCTCCTTCTTCGGATTTGTTTGGATCTCTAACAACTCGCGATCCAAAACATGAACTTCAGATTCGGAAGAAGAAGAAATAGATGGAGAGACTAAAAGGAGGAAGAAGATGATGAGTAGAAGAAAGAGAGTTGAGAAGCTTGTTGAGCTATATTCTGGCATTGACACAAATGAAACTTTGTTTTTTTTTTTCTTCGGTATTTTTGGAAAGTTTTTTTTTCTCTGTAAAGATTGTCAAAATCCCCAAGGACCTTTCTCGAATCTACACACGTGTGAGAATATATTCACGCGTGTGGGCGCAAGTTAGCGTGTACCATAGACAAAGGCACTTTTGTGAAGTCTGTTTCGCTGCATCGGGCGTTTTGTTTGGTTTAGTCAAGAAGTCTTCCCAAATTGATCCATGTGAAGATATTGGTTTCATAATTTATCCAATGAGCCTTGGTTCTCATAGATCTGTGTTAATGTTATGGGTTAGATTCGAAATGCATAGTTTAATCCATCTACAGTAAAATACTATCCAAAAACTGTGTATTATCATTTATCAATCAAGTTAAGTGCTTTAGATTGATTTTACCAAAAAAAAAAAATGTGATTTAGATTGGAGACATAAAAACACTGGAACTATGCCAGAAGATAACATAGTGTACCATGTGGATTGAGCTGATGAATAATATACTTTGGAAATTATTAACAGTTGAGATATATATGTTTGATGTGAATTATATTCTCATCCAACAAAACATACTCGAATAAATTTAAATTTTTTCATACTAATTCTACTAATTTTAGATGGCAATAAAGACATAATAACTAACTAGTCTGGAAAATAAGGAAGAAAAAGACAAGACATGTGAACACACACAGAGTCACAGACAACTGTTTAACCAAGAAAGAAGACTCTTGAATTTACTGTTCCAACAACTTTACACCGAGATTATTACTTCTCCATGCAAAAATTTGGGGAAAAAAAAACCTAATAATGACATTGGATTCGATCTTTGCTTTTTTTCCGTTTGTAATTAATTTACAATAAATATTATACTCAGATCTATGTTCGTATCTCTACACTCTACTACAAGATTTGACTTCTGGGTCCGTCTCCTCTACATGAGAAAAAGCTTATCTTTACACTTACAGTTCTCTTAAGTGTCAATTAGCTCAACGAATCTAAACCGAAACCCAGAAATCTTGGCTTTAAGACACCATTAAAGCGGCCCGAGAATCAGCTACTAAAAAAAAAACAAAAAAAAATCAAGAATCTCTGAGTGACGAAACTTATTCAAGACTTGGATCCATAGCCATAAGCCCAGAAAAATGGCGGGATTCACTATGAGCTTGAATCTGATTCTACTAGTAGCAATGGTAGCTACTAACATACTCTCTCTATACCACCTCTCCTCCACCACAAATTTCTTCCAATCCACCCTCAAATCCACACAATCATCAGTCCCCACAGTTCCCGACCACCTCCTCCGTCAGCTCCACACAATCCGCGCCGCCATTAACCACCTCACATCTCACCAACCAGACAAATCAACTTCAACTTCATCATCATCATCATCAACAACCACCTCACGCGCCGCCGCAGCAGCACCGAAAGAGCTTCTAATCTACTCTAAGCTCTCACCTATAGCTTCAGCTTGTCATAACTACCCTGACCTTCTCCATGAGTATATGAACTACACACCTTTCTCTCTTTGTCCTTCCGATACCGATCTCGTCGAGAAACTCATCCTCCGTGGCTGCCACCCGCTTCCTCGCCGTCGTTGCTTCTCACGAACGCCGCGAAATCCGTCAGATTCGAAACCTGAATCGAATGTTCTCTGGTCTTACTATTCCTGCAAGAGCTTTGATTGTTTAATTACTAAATTCCCCGATCTAGGTTTTGATCTCTCCTTAGAGAAATCCAAATCTCAGTTCTCGGCTTACAAATCGGAGCTTGATCTTCCGATCTCGCAGCTTCTCCAGATCGCTAAATCAGCTAATTCCGTTCTCCGTCTCGGCATCGACGTCGGTGGTGGAACTGGATCTTTCGCTGCGGCAATGAAGGCTCGTAATGTTACTGTTATGACCACGACGATGAATTTCAATGCGCCGTATAGTGAAGCGGTGGCGATGAGAGGACTTGTGCCGCTTCATGTGCCGTTACAGCAGAGGCTTCCGGTGTTTGACGGTGTGGTGGATTTGGTTCGGTGTGGAAGAGCTGTGAACCGGTGGATTCCGGTTACGGTTATGGAGTTTTTGTTCTTTGATTTGGATCGGATTTTACGTGGCGGTGGTTATCTTTGGTTGGACCGGTTCTTTAGTAAAAAAGTTGATCTTGAAAATGTTTATGCGCCGATGATTGGGAAATTGGGTTACAAGAAGGTGAAATGGGCGGTGGCCAATAAAATGGATTCTAAACATGGTGAAGTCTTCTTGACTGCTTTACTTCAAAAACCTGTTGCAAGATGATGATAAATCGTTTCTGAGGTAAATTGTGAATTTGGATTTTGGTATGATTTCTCAAGTATTGCTCTGTTTTGATCAAAATGCTCTGAATTATGGAGAATTACTTTATCATAGATTCACAATTTATAAATGGGGTTTAAGTTAACTGTAGATGTGTGTGCTTTTTCTTTGCTTTGAAGCTTGAACAGTGCAATTTACGTTGAACTTTGTAGAAATTTTAGGTTCTGAAGCTTTTTTTTCTGCAGTGTCTGCGCCAGGTTTTATAATAGTGATGATAAGTTGAAATGTTTTAGTTTAGCCCACAGGGAACTCAGATATTGTTTCTTTCTTGGGTCTGTAAGCTCTTGTTTATGACTGGTTTAAACGTATTCGCCTGATTGAAAGTTGTTGGTTCTTTTATAGGAGACTTTCCTCGAGTTTCAGAACGTGTATGGTTTGTAGCAAACAGCTTAGTGTTGTTGAAGATTTGGGAGACAAGATTCTTCAACGGTTTCAGAAATGAAAGCTTTTTCCAGCTGTAAGCACACAAGCAATGGTGTTGTTTCTGCAAAACAAGAGCTAGAGAATTTTAAGCCAATATTTTGATCTATTGTTGTTAGAAAGAGACATAAATTGGTGGTATACATAAATTATGGCTTGTTTTCTGTTGTAGCATTAGTATAATTCCTAAGATGGTATTCTGTAAGAACGTAGATACTCTTTTCATTACCCATCTGTTCCCAAACCGTAGCCAAATCCACAAGACCTTTGCAAATCTGAACATGAACCTGAATCGAAGTCTGACTTGCTTTTAGCTTTTAAAGTCTTTTTACTTTGTTTTGCTTCACCTTTGCATGTAAGATCTTTGAGCTAATTTAATGTATACAAATCCATATAGTCGAAGGAAGTAAGACGTGATCTTGCCTGAGAAAATGCATATCCATGTACAAGATTCATGCATTGATGTTGCTTAACTCAAATACACATACTTATACTAAACCCTTTACCAAACTCAATAAAGTCCACAGGTGGAAATAGAATCCACACAAACGAGCTGATGAATAATTTCCATGTGATTTATAAAGGCATTAAGTTTGTCTCTCATTCAAAAGTCCTAACTGACAAGGCGACAACACACTCCTTCCTTAAATATGGTGTAAATATGTTACAAATAAAAGTATAGTGTTAAATGTATAAGAGTTAGCAAATATGAGGACTCAAATGTAAAATTACGAAGGATAATATATGATGATTATGTGGTCGCGTCTCAGAAAGGTTAGCGACGGTGGTAACTTGTGATCGTTTTCCTAAACATAATCGTGTTTCTGTATTTCCCCAGAAAAATTGAAATTGTAACAATCGAAGATCAGCTTCTGCAATTCAGAGAAGGAACAACTCTAGGAAAATGGTGAGAGTTACGCTTACCGATTTTGATTCCACTCACAATTTTATCCCTTTTATTTCTATGCGATCATAAAAAAATTTAGGGTTATCAGTTTTTTATTCAGAATTATGTCGTGATTGTGAAGAATTTACCAATATTTATGTAAAACAAGCAATTAGTTTTCAAGTTTCTCTTCTTTCTTCGAGCTTTTTATTATTGTGATCGTCAGCTGATAGAACATCTCACCTTTGTTTAGTGTTTTAGTATTGATTTATCATTGTTTATATCAAACGAAATTTATACTAGGTTAAGGTAAAGGTCTAAAATTTAATCTCGAAACTGTTTGTTTAATTTTTTTCCCTGCATGGTGATAATAGGATGACAGAATTCGAGAAATTTGTAGTTCTCATGGTGATCCTGATGCTGGTAATAGGATGACTAGAGAAGAAGATTCTGGCTTATGTGAAGGCATTGTAGATGAGAGCAAAAGACTGGAACTTGATCAACAAAAGCGCGGTAAATATTTTTTCTATGACACGCCGCTCTCTGAGGAAACCGGGGTTTGGATACCCGTTTCAGTCCCACCAATGTTAGAGCCTGATCATGAGGAGTGGTCAAGAGGACTTAGTTTCAATGGTGGTTACTTCCCTGAGGGAGATATGGGATGGAATCAGTTATTTGATGAAGACAAGGAGTTAACTATGTGGGATGTGATTGTGGATATGTTACTTGCAGCTCGTGGTAAAGCGAGTGCTCTTAGTTCTGGCAACCTTGAGAGATGTGGCATTTCTTTTTTGTCGGGACATCTTCTTGAACAAGCTTGGCAAGAGATGGCTCATACTCTAACCGAGGCTAACTTTGGTAATGCAAGAGAAATTCTGGAGACTGAGCCACCTAAGTGGTTACCGGATAGTGCTGCTTCTGCTTGTATGCTATGTAGTGTGAGGTTTCATCCGATTATGTGTTCCCGTCATCATTGTCGATATTGTGGTGGAATATTCTGTAGGGACTGTTCTAAAGGAAGAAGCTTGGTTCCTGTGAAGTTTCGTGTTTCAGATCCCCAAAGGGTTTGTGATGTGTGTTTTGTGAGGTTAGAGTCTGTTCAGCCTTATTTGATGGACCAAGTGAGTCCTGCTGCTCAGTTGCCAACACATGACTTGACAGATCTTAGTACATTGAGGTCTTGGGTGAATTTTCCATGGGGACAATCCATGGAGTATGAGATTTATAAGGCGACAAACGCTATTCGTGGTTATATAACCAAGGTGAGATTTTTGGGTCCTTAGTTCACTTACACTTCTTTAAAATGTGAAGTTATTAGCATTCTTGTGTTTATAATTTGAAATTCTCTCACCAGGTTGGTTCTTCGAGAACTGAGAGGTCCATCCCAGATGCTATTCTAAGACAAGCTAAAGGTCTTGCAGTAATCACTGTTGCCAGAGTTGGAGTTATGGTTACATATAAAATCGGGACTGGACTTGTGGTTGCTCGTAGAGATGATGGATCTTGGTCTCCACCCTCTGCCATCTCTTCATTTGGGATGGGATGGGGAGCTCAGGTAACATAGCTCTTTTCGTGCTTTGTAGATATTGAAACAGTGTTTGGTCTATTTGCTCATCACTTACCTGCAGGCAGGAGGAGAGTTTATAGACTTTATTATCATTCTGAGAACTCGTGAAGCCATCCGAACGTTTGGGAGTAACACCCATCTTGTTGTTGGAGCTGGTTTAAGCGCTGCAGTTGGTGTTACTGGACGAGCAGTTGAAGCGGATATCCGAGCAGGTAGCGGTGGATATGCCGCTTGCTATACCTACAGCTGCAGCAAAGGTAACCCATCTGAATCGTTTTTGGAACTAAGCCTCATAATCAGTCTTTATATTCTCCTGTTTATTTTTTTATTTTTGTTGCAAAAGCCTCACTTAACAACCATTTAAATGAACAGGTGCATTTGTCGGATGCTCACTTGAAGGAAGTATCTTCACAACACGTACAAGTGAGAACTCACGGTTCTATGGGAGCCAGTCCCTAGCTGCGTCTGACATCCTCCTTGGCTCTTTGCCAAGACCACCTGCTGCTGCTGCACTCTACCGTGCGCTTGACGATCTGTATCAGAAGATGGGGAGGTGATTTTAACACAGTTGAAGGGTTACTTGTAGTTCTGACTTTAATGGATGGAAAAGTTGTTGACCTGGAAATTTTCTTGTTGGTGTGTGCAGTGAAACTATTCGGTCTCAATCAGTTTCTCCGTTGTCTGAAGACTTAACTCGTTGAACTGGCTTTTCATCTCATTGGGAGAATGACATAATCTTCAATCATGTATAGATTTTTATGAAAATTCTTGAATGTACATAGATTATGGAGGTGTGGATAGTTTGTGGTTGTAAATAAATACACTATGGAATACCTGAAGTTATAAATTATTAAATTGTTCTGGAATGAAAGAGCTTGTTTCAAACTAAAGTCATTGTGCCTTATTTTTGGGTTTTGAGATTGTAAGATCAGAAACAGCTTTACAAGAACCAGGGATACAGAAGAAACATTAATCTCTCCCTCATTTTGTTCTCATCTTACATAGATCTAAAGCTAGTATGACGAACTCTGATTCATAGTCTTTAAATATGTTTCTTTAGCTTGCAGAATTCATCTTAATGCCATTTAAGATCTTCCACTTGGAGCTCGTTGATCTTAGCAGTCAAACCACCTGTTGCAAGAGAATCAGATATCACTTGTTCGGCACTTGCAAGATGTTAATGTTCAGGCATTTGATAATATTCATATCAACAACACATACCATAATTTTCCACCTATTGCATGAGTCCATATCTCGATTTTCACACTACCACGGACGGGACTGAGAATGGGAGAGCAAAGCGTTACAGCGTTAGTGTCGAAAGGGAAACTCCTTTAATGTCGACTTTATTTATATAAATCCCTCTTGACTCCCCAATCTATTTTCTCCGACTCAGATTTAGGGTTTCGTTGGCCATGAAACGCAAGGAGCTAGTTCGTTACGAGGACGATGAGAAAGACACGAGGCCAAGTAAGTTAGATTCGCTCCCTCTTGATCTACAGATTGCTATACTGCCTAGAGTTCCTGCCAAGTCTCTAATTAATGTGAAACTTGACAAAGGTTACTTGAAGCAAGAAGATGGACCAATCAGACATAACCCGTTTGTTGATTCGTCTACAATCAATGATTTAAGATCAATGGTTGGTATCTTCTTTGGATTTCAAAGATCATAACTTGTGCTTCCAAGGGGACAAGTTGAGAGATATGAGGGAAGTCATTGGGTACCTATTGGTTGGGCTAGAATATCTGAACTAGTTCAAATGGTGCAAGTAAACGCGGAGTGGCCTAACTTGGACTTAATGGATGATGAAGATGATGTCTCTGTTACTGACCAAGAACGGTTCACCAATTCATCACAGCACACTTGGCTTGCCGTCTTTCTCCATGGGATGGATGATAGGTGACAAGAATTTTCTGGTTCACCTTATGAACCACCCTTGTCTCTAGTTTTGCTGACCAAAAAAGTGACTTGAGTTATATACAATGTTCTTGTCTGGAAAGTATCTAATCGAGTCCTTTTTTTTATGAACATCTTCTTACAGATACGAATCCTTTTGTTTGGGATAATGCACAATGATCTCATGTTTAAGTAACAGATACTATATCCTTCTTCTTATTAGGATTTTAATCATTCTTAACCAAGAGATGAGAAAATTTAAATAGAAAATTTGGAAAAATAGTAAAATACCTTGTTTCAGTTTTTTTATTTAAAAAATACCTTCTTTTTATTTAGTCTATTTTTAAAATAAAATATTTTTTATTGTTTTATTAAAATACTCTTTTAAAAGTGAATATAATTTCTAGAAAAAAAATAATTAAAAAATAAAATCGAGTATATCTTTTATATTACAGAAAAAACAAAGATTTTATTTAGCAAAAACATAAAGAAAATCTCTTTAAAAATCTCTTAATATCTCTTATTAACCGACTAAAATATAAAATTTCTGAAAAAATCACAACATCTTCATATTCGACGAACAATTTTATGGACCAATTTTTTCTAAACTCAATAAGCTTCTAAACAATTCTCTTTTCAGGTGAAAAATAATTTTTATTATTATTATTATAAAATAGAATTCAAACGAATGTTATATTCTATGTTATTGAAGAATCTATATTTGATTCACATTGCTTATGAGAGTTAATGCTCTGTTTTTGCTTTATGTTTTGTTGTATATGAATGTTGAAGGTAAAACCTTAGTGAGTAATCATGAAAAAAGTTTATGTTTTAAATTTTTTATGCTTCAAATAGTTATTTAAGTGAAATTTATCATATAAAATAATAAATCATCTTTATCTCAAAACGTTTTTAAATAATAATAATAATAATTGTTATTATTTAAAAAAATCGTTTTTATTTATTAAAAATAAATTACTTGTAAATTAAATAAGGATAAAATTATTATATCATATATATATATATTGATTTAAAATAAATAAATGAAGAAGGTATTTTTCAAATAAAAAAAAACATAAATATGGTAGTTTGCAAAAAAAATCCCAAATTTAAAAGAGAAAGGGGACATTATCAACATACATAAATGAAAATAAAAACGTTTGTTAGCTTTGAGTCTTTGACACTCAGAAGTTGTTAGCTGTTACTTAATTTGTGTCTCAAACAAAATTCGGAAACCACTATTCCGGCTTTGTCCCAGTCGACTTGGATATAGAACAAACTTTCCTTGATGAAACAATAACTTTCTGAAATTAATTTGAACAGATTAAGGGAGAATTGCTAAGAGCATGATCAACGCAGGTTCTTAAATAGGTTGCTTAGATATTTTCTTAATTAAATTAAAGATTAAATATAAATTTTCTTAAGAACCGATTCTTATTTGGGATAGTTAAGAATCGATTCTTAATGTGTCTTCTCCCAAAACTTTTCCAAAACTCTCCCAAATCTATATCTCAATCCATAAAGATCTCACTTCTTCCACTCCTGATGATCATCATCGTCGCCGCAGCACTACAATTGCTCCTCCTCCACCTAAAGCTTCCGATGCGCTTCCTCTTCCTTTATATCTAACTAACGCTGTCTTCTTGGGATCTTACCGATTCCACCGATGCTGATCGGAATTTCGATGACCACCGCCTCGTCACCTGCTCTCCTCCGCCGATCACTAATTACCTAATCCGGAACCTATTGTTACCGAATCGCTTCCTGAAGAAGACGAGGAGATTGTTGTTCGAAATTTATATTTATCAAATTCTACTTTCGCGTTCTCTCAGGTTTGTCTCCAATTTCAAATTAAATTGAGTAATGATTGATAAGCTTAATTGTTCAATTTTTGTTCGTTAATGAGCGGCTCTTAGAAACTTCATCTAGATTTGTTCGTATATAATCTTTGAAAGTTTGAAGATTTGAAATCCAAAATTGTATAGTGATTATTTAAGTGAAAGAAAACCCAGTAATTGAATCGTTCCGTCGAATTGATTTAGCTGATTTAGCGTAAGTACAAAACCCTAATTTGGGAGTTTTCGAATTAGCTTATGATTTATCGCCACTGAATATGTAATTAAAGGTAGTAAACTAAATTCTCAATTTTTATATGATTTTGTTAACTCATCAGCTTTTTTTTTCTTTCTTTTTGAAATTGATGTCTCAGATACAAGTTTAAATGGGTAAGAAGAAGTCAGACGAGAGTGCTGCTGCCACTACAAAAGCTAAGCCAAGTGGAAAAGATTCTACAAAAGATACGAAAAAGGAGAAAATATCAGTCTCAGCCATGCTTGCAGGGATGGATCAGAAAGCTGATAAACCCAAGAAGGGTTCATCATCAAGATCCAAGGCTGCTCCAAAAGCTTCCTCTTACACTGATGGTATAGATCTTCCTCCTTCTGATGAAGAAGACGAAGGCGTTTCTGATGAAGAACAAAGACAGATGGATGCAAGGAGGAAGCAGAAGAGTGAACAAAGGCATCTTGATATCTCTGTGACTGATAAGGAACAAAAGAAGCGTGAGATGAAAGAAAGATTAGCTTTAGAGCAGGCAGAGATGGCAAAGAGGGAGGCTTTGAAGGATGACCATGATGCATTTACGGTTGTTATTGGTAGCAAGACATCTGTGCTTGAAGGAGAAGATACTGCAGATGCGAATGTTAAAGACATTACGATCGATTCTTTTTCTGTGTCTGCTCGAGGTAAAGAACTTTTGAGGAATGCCTCTGTCAAGATATCACATGGTAAAAGGTATGGGTTGGTTGGGCCTAATGGAATGGGGAAGTCTACATTGTTAAAGCTTTTAGCTTGGAGGAAGATTCCAGTTCCGAAGAATATTGTTCTTCTTGTTGAGCAAGAGGCTGAAGCTCTTCAAAATTCTTGCTGGGTTGGGTTTTACAAAAGATATGCAAGTGCGTGCGTCCAACTCAGTCCTTTATCGGTGGCTGGAGGATGCGAATATCGTTAGCTAGAGCTCTGTTTGTGCAACCTACTCTTTTGTTGTGTTGTGAAATATGTTCTATTCATGTTGTATTCATAAATAAAATTAAAACTTACAAAAAAAAAATTAAAATTTTTTTTTTAAGCACCCTTAATAATGCTAAGCAACCCTTGCATTGATCATGCTCTAAGGATTCACTAAGAATAACATGTCTAGAGATACAAGCTATGTAATTTATTAAGGAACAAATAGAGAATTGTCATAAGCAAAGAAAACGCCATACTGAATTGTCATTCTTCATTAAATATCAAAACTGATTGCAAAAGCCATAGCAGAATCAAAACAACAGTCTACAAAAACATGTGAAACTGAATATAGAAGAAGAGCAAGAACCAGACGACATAAACACAGAGATGACCTTCCTTGAAGCTTTCTCTAATCCTCCTGCAATATCATTCAGAGTTACACACCACATTATCTGATAAAGGATAGATTCTAAAGATTCATGAAACTTACATATCTTGTTGAAGGCAACAATGTCACAGCTCTGGACGTATTCATTGATGGGTTCAACAGTGAGTTGCTCTTCGATCATGGTGTCAACAGAGACAAGGTCATCCACAATGGTGCACATAATCTGCAACTTCTTGATACCATAACCAACCGGCATCAGCTTTGATGCTCCCCAAAACAATCCTTCCATCTGAATGGACCTCACAGCTTCTTCTAGCTTCTTCATGTCAGTCTCATCATCCCATGGCTTGATATCAATCAAAACTGACGACTTTCCAGCTGATTGAAGACCAATAAAAAGCAATGAGAAACCCAAAACATCTTCATATCATAAACCACGAAGTATAGAACAAAACCCAAACTTACATTCCTTCTTCTTCGTGGATGCCTTGACAGAAGCAGCTCTCTCTTCAGCAGCTTTCTTTTCCTCTTCAGTCTCTTCCCCGAAAAGGTCAACATCGTCATCATCATCTTCATCAGCCACATCCTTCAATAACACATATCTATCAATCTCAATGATGTACAACTATTAAATACATTATAAGAAACAATCTAGACTACCTTAGAATCAGCTGCAGGAGGAGTAGCAACAGCCTCTTCCGTGATTGTGGCTGATCCCTCAACAGTGACACCACTTCCTTCAGCAGAGACGCCACTGTAAATAGAGACACAAGTTATAAGAAACCCCAAACAATGAAATCATCAATACATAAGGAAACAATAGAAGACAATTATGGAGCTTACGAGATCCTCAAGAGGGCATCAATGTGCTTGTACCACCTAGATGCATTCACATACTGTGAAGTTGGGGGCTTTGCAAGAGCAGCAAAGACGGTAATATCATCCTTTGAAGCCTGGTACCTATAAACATACACAAAGGAAACTAATTGTTACTCCTATTAATCGAAAGGTTAGAGATTTATGATCTACTCTAATAGAGTGATGTTGACAACTTAAGTGAGACAACACTTAAAACAAAAACTTACCCAGTGATGTAACTGCGAGTGAGAAGATGCTCATCGAGCTTCTTCAATCCAGAATCAGAGTTAAGGTTGGGGAAGGCTGCCATTATTGATGAAGTTCGAACCTTTTCACTGATATACAGCAGATCAGAACAGAACAGATCAGAACTACTAAAACCCCATCAATTCAGCAATAAAAAACGAATCTTTATAATTGCTACCATACATAGATTCACTAAGAAATAACTTAAGAGAATTAACAAGACCATGCAAGGCCTCATTGAGCTAAAGTTTCTAATCACTAGGATCAACAGGAGTTTGATTGATAAATATATATAAAGCAGATCACAACGATGTATACTTTGAGATCGAAACGAACCTAACGGGAGGTGTAAGAACAATTAATCTAACGAGGGAAATCGAAGAAGAAGATGAAAGAACAAACCTGAGCTAAAAGTTGCCGACTTTGCAGAAGAAGAGCGAAGGAGGCAGAGGAGAAGGTGCGAGTTCATAGCAAACTTATTTAACACTTCCTAGGTTTTTCAGTAATGGACCTATTTTGGGCCCAATTTATTCCTCAGTTTGGCCTTTTTCTTTTTCTCCTGGTGGGTTTTACACAAAAGTTAATAAGCTGGTTAAGATAATTTGAGAGAGCATCTCATCTCATTCTCTGGCCATGAATGGATTTTTTAAAAAGCTAGTGATGCTCAATGTGTGAGAACTAGTGCATATTGATACAACTCTAAGACTTTTTAGTCAGGAATGATTTATGCATTTCAGAATTACTTAAAAAGTGATGACAACAAAAATCTTTTGTTTTATTGATAAGATACTTTTGGAACAAGTTATGGAAAAATTGGATTATGTAATGTATCTTACAAAAGGTATCAGTTGTTTTCTCTCTGATTAGTTGTCACTTTTTCTTTTTTAAGTTGTCATTTTATCTTACAGAATAATAAATTGAATTGATTATGAAAACGATAGGTCACCCAATTTATTTCCTCTTTGAAATTCTATAGGGGTGTATTGAATTTGAATATTTGGAGAGATTTTAGTTTTAATGAGTTTTGAAATGATTTGGTGAAATTTTGGTGAATTAGAAATTTTGTTATTAAATTTTCTAAAATCTCATATAAAACTATGAGATTTTGTTCTTTATATTTTTTATTAAAAAATCCCCTAAAATCTCACCTGAAATTTTTAAATAAAATTTTAATCATATTTTTAATAACAGTGGATTTGAGTATAAAATTTAAAATCATTAATCCAATAACATTAAATTTTAAAAAATATTTTAAAATTCATGTTTCAATAACACATGATTTATCACTAAAACTCAAATCTCTTTAAATATTTAGTCCAACACACCTTCTATGTGTTAGATATTACTTATATATTTAAGTTATACACCCTCCTAGTTGTATAACTATCCACCTTTGACTAATCACATATACTACCGTTCAGTCCAAGCATTTCCTTTATCTTATGTGTCATATATATTTTTATAATCAGAGTGACAATGATCTTTGACCAAAGTTTTGGTATTGACAATTAGTTTAGAAGTATATATAATTGTAGTGACTAACTAAAATTAATAACATGTTTCCCTACCATGAGTAGGAACTGGATTTGTAAGATTTTAACTTGGTAACTAGAAATATAATTCTTTCTCGGGAAACTCCATTACCCTTTTTATTTTATTTGTTTGCGTCAAACAAACCATTTATTATGAACTATGCTTAAAGGGTGAGGCTATGGTAGGTAGTTATAGTGACACCCTAAAATTTACAACTGAAGAAGAGTAGTCACATGTTCTTGTATTACGTATAGCTATAAAAATTAGATGCTATAAAAACATACTAAAGCTTAGAGCAACCTCATAGTATCTATGGGGGTATCTCATCAATTAAAAAGTACAAAAAATACAGAAAGGGAAAAAAGAGACAATATAGATAGAATGGATTCTCATTAAAATGAGAAACTGTATTTCCATTTGTCAACTTATGAATGGTTCAATTCTTTTTTTATTTAAAATTTAATTATATCATTAAAATATATTAACAAAATATATGTGAGATACTTGACTGAAAAACGCTTATGATGAGGTTCTCTTAAAAAGAAGGAACTGTCCTTTGAGAGAAATAAAGTCCACAAGCTCGGCATGGTAGATTGGCCATTCATCATGGACCTCAATGATTGATAGGAGATCTTTGCTAGAAGATTACGAAAAAATGGTGAAATAGTTTTTTTTTTTTTGTTAATGAAATTGTTTAATTAATAGTTATGTCAACAATAATATTTTACCTTAATATTGCCGCAACAAACAAGAATATTGAAATCATTTTTCTATTTGTACTTGTACATGGTAAACTACATGTTACAACCAAATCACACATTTCTTTATTTATGTTCAGTAACTTTGACTTCAAATCGTACATGTTAGTTTTTCGGCTACCCAAACCACGATACGTGACCGTCATGTCCTAAGTGTCTTGAAAACTGCAAGTTAATGCGCCTCGATCGACAAAAGTTAAGGACATGGGAGGAGACGGATGTGACATTCGTCTCTCCTAGAACTCAAGAAGATACGTATGATCATATTTTCTGCCCGAGAGTCTCCACTCTCCAGACCCATTACTCGTTCGCTAATTACCTTCAACATGCACAAACCTCAGAGACCAGGTCTGAGTATTGCATAAGAAGGCGAGACTACCGTTTCACAATTCTAAATGCATTCTTTTTCGAAAAGTGTGATGGGTCAAAAACTCAAAGCATTGAACTAATAAGTTAAATTTTCTGTAAAGTACTATTATATTATTAACTAAATATTTTAAAGTTTTAGTTAACGGACATGTAACGTATGTAGTCATTTCTCTTCTTCTTTTTTTCAACACTTCTTAATTTCTTCTATAGAGTCTCTTAAATATATATATATATATATATATGTGTGTTTTTTGAAGTTTGATGGGTTATATATATATATATATATATGTGTGTGTTTATACATGCAGGAGTCATATCAGGAGCTCTGCTTTACATCAGAGATGATTTCAAGTCTGTTGACAGACAAACTTGGTTACAGGTTCTTATTATTCTTGCTTTTTTATTATCAAAAAAAAATTCTTGCTTTTTTTTAATTCCTTGGAATTAATTATGTTATTATGCGTGAATTTTGATTAAGTTTTAGGATTTTTGTAAAAAGATGTGATTTGTGTAGTAACAAAATGGATTGAAGATAAAAAAATGGATTTGTACCCATAAGCTTAACAGTGATCATAGTGACAAATTAAATCAATCCTTATAACTCTGAGAAATTACAAAGCTCGTTAAGAGGAACTGTTCTGTCTAATAATCATGGTAATGATTGTAACAATTAAATTATTTGCAAACAAAATCAGGGTTCTGATTCTGTTTTAGTTTCCGATTAGGACATCATGTCGTTTTTTGTAAGCTGTAGCCTACACATCATACCGTTTTGTATTTACCGTTAAAGAAGCACCTAAATAAATAAACCACCCAAGCAAGAGTTTTTTTTTTTTTGTTAATTCACCCAAGCAAGTTTCATGAGAACATACAAAGACACAAATAAACACACTAAACTTGAAGGAAAAAAAATGAAAACAGGAGATGATAGTGAGCATGGCAGTTGCTGGAGCCATCATTGGAGCCGCGATAGGAGGTTGGGCGAATGACAAATTCGGGAGGAGAAGCGCAATTCTCATGGCGGAATTCCTCTTCCTTATAGGAGCTATTGTTATGGCGGCAGCTCCTAACCCGTCCCTTCTTGTCGTTGGACGTGTATTTGTGGGCCTAGGGGTCGGGATGGCCTCAATGACCGCTCCTCTATACATCTCAGAAGCTTCTCCTGCAAAGATTAGAGGAGCTTTGGTTAGTACCAATGGGTTTCTCATTACTGGAGGACAGTTCTTGTCTTACCTCATCAACTTAGCCTTTACCGATGTAAGTGATACTACTCCAAAGATAATAGTATTTAAACTAAAACATAATTAAGAAAGATCTGTGTGTTAAGGTTTTGGCTCGGGTTCACGTTCAAATGTTAGTCAAATATTTTTGGATAGGATTCGGTTTTGGTTTTTCGGATTGTTTTGGATCGAATCGGATTGGTTTATCAGAATATAACATTTTTGAGGGTTTTAATATTCTGTTTTATGTTGTTTTAGGTGACAGGAACGTGGAGATGGATGCTTGGAATCGCTGGAATACCTGCTCTTTTGCAGTTTATTCTAATGTTTACACTCCCGGAATCACCTCGATGGTTATACCGCAAGGTACCTTTGGTTTTTTTATCTTTTCTCCAAGATTTTTTCATTAAAGTATGGTGAAATCTAAAGTTGTAATCAAAAGTATTCATCACTATAAGAACTTAGTTCCGGTTTTTAGAAATAAATGTGTTTTCACAATCTGTTATGCTTCATTCCGGTTATTTCGGTTTGATTCGGTTGAGCGGTATTGTTCAATTAAAACCCATTTGTTTTGTTTTATGTAAAACAGGGAAGAGAAGAAGAGGCTAAAGCAATTCTAAGAAGAATATACTCAGCTGAAAATGTAGAGCAAGAGATTCGTGCACTTAAAGAATCAGTTGAAACAGAGATACTCGAAGAAGGATCTTTCGAGAAAATCAACATGATCAAACTATGCAAAGCCAAAACCGTTAGACGTGGTCTTATAGCTGGTGTTGGTCTCCAAGTGTTTCAACAATTCGTTGGGATCAACACAGTTATGTATTACAGTCCAACCATTGTTCAGCTCGCCGGTTTCGCTTCAAACAGAACAGCTCTTCTCTTGTCTCTAGTTACCTCAGGACTTAATGCTTTTGGTTCCATCATTAGCATTTACTTCATCGATAGAAACGGAAGGAAAAAGCTTTTGATCATTAGTCTTTTTGGAGTCATTATCTCGCTCGGTTTACTAACCGGTGTTTTCCATGAAGCGACTACTCACGCTCCTGCTATTAGCTTACTCGAGACACAAAAGTTCAAGAATATTACTTGTCAAGAATATAGCTCAGCTATAAATACCAATGCTTGGGATTGTATGACTTGTTTGAAAGCTTCTTCTTCATCTTGTGGGTTTTGTTCATCTCCCAATGGAAAGGTAAATACTTTTTTCGAAAACCCTAAAAACGTTTTAACTAGTAAAACATTTGAATTTCATATCCATTTTTTATATGATGATTGTAGGAACATCCCGGGGCGTGTTGGGTTTCTAATGATACGGTTAAGGACTTATGTCATAACGAAAACCGGCTTTGGTACACAAGAGGATGTCCTAGTAATTTTGGTTGGTTTGCTCTACTTGGATTGGGACTTTATATCATCTTCTTCTCTCCTGGAATGGGGACTGTTCCATGGATAGTTAACTCAGAGATTTATCCATTGAGATTCAGAGGAATCTGTGGAGGAATAGCTGCAACTGCAAATTGGATATCGAATTTGATTGTGGCTCAATCTTTTCTTTCTTTGACTGAAGCTATTGGAACTTCTTGGACTTTTCTAATCTTTGGAGTGATCTCAGTCATTGCTCTTCTCTTTGTTGTGGTGTGTGTTCCGGAGACAAAAGGAATGCCAATGGAGGAGATTGAGAAGATACTTGAAGGAAGATCTTTGGAGTTTAAGTTTTGGAAGAAAAGATCACAACTTGTTGAGAAACAAAACCAGAGTGCATGAAGAGAAACTCTTTTAAGGATTTTATTAGCAGTGTCAATATGAAAAAGCATATGAGACGTTAACTTTGTATTGAAACTTGATAGTGACAATCCCGTGATCCTCTTTTTTTCAAGAACCCAGTAAAATATTTTGTTGTGAATAAAAAAATTATTGGAGCAAGATCCTAGGAGCTTGATCTTACCATATACCATTGAAATCTTTACCAAAAAAATCATTTTGATAAAACCGTTTAGTTATGACTACATATGAATACACAAAAACACATTCTTCTCTCGATTAATTATTTATCAATGGTTAAGGACCCTTGTGGTCCTCATGGTACGTTCCAAATTATTAAAATAAATCATTTAAATAAAATCTTGACTCTTTAGATGTTGAGCATGAAGCTGACAAGTCCAATTCAAATTCGGCCAAGTACAACTGCCGCTGAGGTTTTAAAACCATGTCTGCATTATTTATTTTATATTCTTAAGGGACCCTATTCGTAACACAAACCAATTATGTTAATATATTATACATTCTAAAATACATAAGATAATAGAGATACATTGGAGAAAAACACAGAAGTGAAACACACACGTGCCTCACAGTCTCGAGCCCGTCGTTAATTTTGTTAGAGCAGTTTCTGATTGATAGACTTCCCATTAAATTAAAAAAAAAAACAAAAAATAAGTGAAGAGAGTTAGCAGCACAGACCGTTTCTCATTGAAGAGATCTCTCCACTTATCTTCCTATTAGTGGTTGAATTTCTTTTTTTACTTAACATTTAATTAAAAAGTTAAATTATATTATTAATAATATTATTATATTAAGTAGAGACTCTAACCGATGGGTCTGCTTTTACCACCAAAACCCAAATATCATCTTCTTTTGCATTGGTTTCTTAATTATCAATTTTTAATGGAAGCCACACAAATATTTATATAATTCTGGAATATCTCCATATGTTTACAGAAATGTGATAATATAAGAACGTAACATATCCGTAAATGGGAATGTATTTGGTTAGTCCAAAGCGGGTTTGTCTCCGGTGAGATGTAATAAACGTAATATGATTATATATTTATATGTGAATGGAAAAGGTATATATGAATATCGAATATTCTATATCTGCCGGTTCGTTAATGTTATTTCTCCCACATAGGGGAAATAAAGTCAAGTAATACTCTCTCCGTTTTTGAAAGATTATTATTTTACACTTGAATTTTTGTTTCAAAAATATCATTTTAGATTTCCAATATAATTTTTAAAACAAAAGTTTTAATTTACCCATTATTCAAAGCTAAAACTATTTGAATTCTAGTCAATATCAATTAAATAGTGGCATATTAAATGATGATAAATTTGAATAATTACATATTTTCTTAATTTATATGAAAAATGTCAGAATGATATTTTTTTAAAACAGAGGGAGTATGCTATTTGCATATCAAAAATTAAACGATTGCTTTATTTTCACTCAATGCATCTCTCAACGCCACTTCATAAGTTTTATTTTGATTTGTTTTTTAGAATTTAATTTCTTTTATCATTTTCCAAATTTATCATTCCATTTGGGTGGAATTCATTTTACAAAACCATGTAGTTATTTCTATTGATATGTACAATCTTAATCTTTTATTACCATTTTTTGTTGGATTTTTTTTACTATTAAAAACATAACATTCAATCTTTTAGATATAAACCCTCCATGTTTTACAATCATTTGCTAATCTTTGATTTATATACAAAATGAATTTGGACATTGTTTCTCTATCAAGAAAGTAGTCTTAATTACAATGAGAATTATCCTTTCATTTTTCTTGCATATTTATTTCAATTGTCAACTTGAGAATTTCTTCACACTTCTCGACCAATAAACGTTTTCTATTATCCTTTCATTTTTCTTGCATATTTATCGTTTAAAACACTCCACATTTGGATATCAATTTCATTTATACTAATAAAATTGCTACACATCTGGCTAATCTTAGCATATTTGTCTTCCTATATAACTTTGTTGAAGTTATATCCTCTGATCCTCATATAAAAATTTGTACCAGACTTGTTCGTCCAAATTTGACATTCTATTTTCTTTGCAAAAGTCATCGAAATCTATGGTGTAATATAATAAGAATCGATGCAGACTGGTCCAACGTTTTTTATGTCCTAAAACAAAATATATATATATATATATATGCTATTTCTAAGCAACATTACAAACAATACTAGTAATATATATAAAAAGTGATACTGAAAGCTCATAAAACTATGAAGCAATGAATATTAACCAATCCCACTAATCATGTCATCCAAGTTCCTACAAAGCAAAATGAAATCAACAATAACATTGTTCTTAAATGCTAATAATTTATAATGATACTTACATGATCTAAGCAAAACTTTACAATTATAACTAAATTTACGTATTTGGTAGCCCATGTTTGTGCTGTCTTCGTTGATCATCGAGAAAGAGGAGTACGATTGCACTTTTGGCAATGACTTTGAAGCGTGTGCTCGTGGCCACCAGAGGATATGTGGTCATCCTTTTTTTGGGTGGAGGAGACATCAGTGTCTTCACCGTGTACACAAACTTGTAGGATATCCAGTGAATGTAGAGATATTTCACTTTCAAGGCATCTTCTCAAATACCCATAGCCCTCATTGCGGCACATGCTATCTCAAAGACGACACATTGGTCCTCGCGGAAACGATTATTAGACACCATTTCGTTAACTGTTAATTTAAACAAGCTAACAAAACTAGGATGGACATAATTCATAATGCAGATTTTCTCCAAAACTTTTGCAGCAGCCTTGAGAGAGGATGAAGAAGAAGACATGGTGAAATAGAATGATGAAAGAAGAGAAGCGTGAAAGAGGAGAAGCGTGAAAGAAGAGTGGAAGTTCGGTGTGTTATTTAATTGTGGTTTGGGGGTTTAAATATACGAAACCCACCAAACCATAAGCTTCTTCATTGAAGAATTCACTAGAATAAATTAAATAATTTATGAGATTTTATCACATGAGAACAATTAATTCTCCCCCAAGTCACATTACAAATAATACTAGTAATATAAAAAATTATGAAACTATGAAGCCATGAATATTAATCAATCCCACTAATCATGTAATCCAAATCCCTACAAAGCAAAGTGAAATCAATAATAAGTTCATAAATCTAATACTAACTAAATAATAATTTTAAATAGATACTTACATAAGCAAAGCAAAACTCTACAATTATAACTAAATTTACGTATTTAGTAACTCAAAAAATTGATATAAAAAGAAGGAATTGACGAGAGTTAGTTAGAAGAAAATTTTTTATGTTGTCTATGTTTTCTTTTTCTAAATCAAAATATTATTAATGACATTCAATTAATGTTTTATTAAATTAAAATTTAAAATTATAATTAATAAAGTATCAACAAAAATAGACTTTATAAAAACCCTATAGGCCTTAAAAATTGTTTAAAAATTCCTATAATTTTTTAATGTCTTAAGTCATTGTCTCACTTGATTGGGCTATGGACTGGGCATGGATCCATGACATGTTTTTTTCTTATTGATCCTCCAATGTAGCTGCATTTTTTCTGGGCATAGATTCATGCAGAGCCAGCCCTGAGCACAAGCATGTAAAACATGTGCTTAGGGTCTCAAGTTTGAAAAAAAAAATTCTTATGTATGAAGGGGCCAATTTTTGAAAATTTGGCAAAAAAAAATTTTTTTGTTATATGTGAGGGGCCAATTTTTTCTTCTCGCTTCTAGTCACTGAAAACTCAGGGGCGTCACTAGATCCATGACATGTTTTGTCTTATTGATCCTTCAATGCATATGGAAAATTTTATGGGCATGGGTCCATGTCATATTTTTTCCTATTGATCTCCAATGTAGCTGCATTTTTATGTTTGAAAGACGCATTTCCTCCATAGTGTATTATGAGTTTGATAGTCTCTATATCACTACACTAAATTGAAATATAGGGATTAGTGGAAAGTAAAGACGAAAAAACTATCCACCATATATAAAACACAGTAATAAAATCAAAAACATGAAACTGATGAAATTTGAAAATAACATATTAATAAGAAAGAATATTAATTGCGATTTTTTTTTTTTTAAAAAATGGAAATAATTTCCTAATTCAGCGAGTACAAAATATTTGGGGGTATTTTTTGGGAATTTTAACTTATAAAAATGATTAAAATATACATTATGTAGTCCATAATTAAGTAACAACGTTTAATTGAGGATAATTTGATATATTCCAATAACAACAATGAGTGGTAGATTCGTAAAAACGAGAAACAAAAAAGGGTAAACAAGACATAACAACACAAGGAAAAGTAGTAAATAGTCGGAACCGTGCACTTTGGCTTCCCTTGTCCAAAGGCTCTCTACTGTGGATATTTTTCTCTAACAGGTAAAATAGTTTTCTCTCTCTATTGTCTTACTCCAATTCCCATTTTTCGCCATTTTTTCTTTCACTTTCTCGGCTGATTTTTTTTTCTGGAAGAACAAATAAAAAAACATCCTAAAACCCTTTTACTTAGAATTGGTTATATATTTGATGTTATATTATCTGATATGATCCTTTGCTATAATTATTTCAGATCTGTGAATCTTCTTAGCACTCTAAGCTAGCAATGATGAGATCTAAGCATGAGAATAATACCAAAGGGAGAGTAGGAAATAAGCTCATGACAAGAATCTAAGACAAGTTAATTTGTTTTTTTTTTGTCTTCTCGCCGCCATTGTTGTTCTACACTGAGCTTAGACAGTTGACACCTGTTATTCAAGTGAGTTTAAGTTGTTGCTGATTTTTGAGGCAAATCCTTTTTTTGTTTCTCTTTATTTATTTGGATTTAATAGCATTTAATTTTTTTTAAAAAAATTAAATGAAATCTTTGCTTTATTTAATGTATCTATTCCTAATTTCTGTGATTATATCCATCTTTAGGGCAAGCTTCTAGCTAGCTTCAAGAACAAAATCTTTAGTCTTGTTCTTCTTCATCTTCTTCAGCTAAAAATCTTCTGGATATTTATTAGTATTCTTTAATCCTTATAAACCTTTATAGGCGTATAGTTTTTTTTTTAATAATAGTTTAGGGTTTCTGAAAAGGCTCTTAAGCTATGAAGCTATAAAATACTATGAACATGAATATTTTACAGATAGGCTTTGCAGATCTACATAAATATTACTATTAATTAATTTAGTGGTTTTTTTTCATTTTTATTATATATTTTCACCTCTTTAATTCAGTAGTTAAGTAACTTTAATTTCTTCTTTCTCCTTTTAACAGATTCAAAGGTCTCATTCACTGCAACATACTCAGGCTTTTGCTGCTTCTCTGCAAAAAAAAAAACTGTTTCGTTTCAGAAACAAAAATCAAGAAAGAGAAATAAAAGAGAAGCATGAGAGTAGTGTTTCAATGGAGCTCGACGAAGACGTTCTTGAGACACAACATAAACAAGAACCAAGCAGAAAGCTACAAAGATTCTCCGACGACAACAACAACAACGTTGCCGGAATGAGAAACTGGAACAACCCTTCCTCTCGTATCATTAGGGGTTCACGAGCTTCTGGTGGTAAAGACAGACACAGCAAAGTCTTAACTTCAAAAGGTTTAAGAGATCGAAGAATACGTCTCTCAGTAGCTACAGCAATACAATTCTATGATCTTCAAGATCGTCTTGGATTTGATCAACCAAGTAAAGCTATTGAATGGCTAATCAATGCAGCTGCTGAGTCAATCTCTGAGCTTCCTTCAATCAACACAAATTTCGATTATCTTGATGATCAGAACCATGAGAACCAAACTAAATCTGCTTGTAGTAGTGGAACATCAGAGAGTTCATTGTTGTCTTTATCGAGAACAGAGATTCGTGGGAAAGCAAGAGAAAGAGCTAGAGAAAGAACAGCTAAAGAGAAAGATAAAGATTTGCAAAATGCTCAAAGCTCTTTCACTCAGCTTCTCACTGGCGGTTTTGACCAACCGAGTAACCGAAATTGGACCGGTGGTTCTGATTGTTTTAACCCGGTTCAGCTCATACCAAACTCATCTTCTCTTCATCAAGAGCCTATGTATCATAATCACCAATTTTCCTTTGTACCTGATTACAACTTTGGAATCTCTTCTTCTGCTATTAATGGAGGTTACAGTAGTAGGGGGACCCTTCAGTCCAATTCACAATCTCTCTTCCTCAACAACAATACCAACATTACTCAAAGATCGATTTCTTCTTCATCTTCTCCAATGGATAGTCAAAGTATTTCCTTTTTCATGGCTACACCTCCGCCTCCTGATCACCATAGCCACCAGCTTCCGGCGACTTTTGACGGCAGGCTATATCTCTATTACGGCGAAGGGAACCGGAGCTCTGATGATAAAGGAAAGGATAGGAGATAGTCGATTGCCAATCTTGGTTAGTATTTCTATCTATTTTTACAATCTATAGAGTAATTGTTTTGCTATAGATTAGTTAAATTTAGTGATAGTATTTATGTTGTTTGATTTTGTTAAAATTTGGTTTCTTGATTTCACAAAAGAAAGATGGTTTATTGGGGCGTGGCATTGAGTCATTGTTTTGGTTACATATTTCATTACATTTTGATTTTTGTGTGTCTCGAAGTAATGCTTTTAGATTGGATATATTTAATGGCATGTGGATGAATTTGAAAAGAGAGCTTCATAGTCTGTTTGTCTCCTCATGTGTTAGATGTTGGGTTCCCTTCTTCCTCAACATCACTTTGGTTCTAAATTGTGATCATTAATTAGGATTTATTACATATTCACCTAACCTTTTCTGAAAAAATCCATGCTCACCAAAATTCAAATTGTTTGAATATCAATACTATTTAAAGTTAAGGGTTGAGGAATTTTTACAGACATTTATTTAATATGTAAAATGTAGGGAGTTTTTATTTGGTCAATTGTAGTGAGTTGATGAACTGTCATGGATAAGAAATAGGTTAGTTAGTATTTAATATTGATATGAAAGAATCAAAATATTTGGTAAAAGACTTTGCTGTGAAAGAATCAAAGAAAATTTTGTCCTTTTTATAGATAATATTTTATTTTAGAGAAAAGATGGGAAGTTGAGTGTTTATGCCTGGCAAAATGCAAAAAATTGTTTTAAAACATTGGCCTCCCGAAGTGGCATCACATGTTGTATATCGGAATCTAACCCATCTATTCATTGTTGTCCCATGAGCTCTTTCCCTTTACTTGGAAGCATCACTCACATTTTAGATCTCTTTCACATTTACATTACATAAATATTACTTTTCATTGATTAAATTTTTCTTTTGCTCTGAATTCTGATCTGATTGTTAACCTTAACCAACATGAAACTATTAGCAAATTATTGGAGCTAGCTTGGTTGATCAATTATATAGTTTCATCAAGATATATGGTTGATCTATTAAAATGTTTCTTGAAATTAAAATGCAGGAGAGGAAGTGTAATTCTGAGGGAAGAGCATGTTTGCACAGCCTTGAGCAAATATATGGATCCTCCATTGCAATCATAAGCCTGATTGGTTGTATGTTCAGACCGCGAGGAACTGTAGTTGTTTGATGAGAAACTGTGGTTATGTAATGAATCATATATACGTCTATGTATGTTCATGTTCAGTATCATAAACTTTGTCTGAAACTCTGAGAAATGTTTTGGGTCATCCTCATTCTGTTGGCTATATGGTATGAAGCTTTTTCTGAGCTTCCTAGGTTTACAATTGGGTCATTCAGAGTGTTCTGGTTAATTGAATACGGTTCATGATGGTTGATCAGTATTCACTGTTGATTATTTAAACCGTATAAGTTAAACAAGTATATTGAATGATAAACAACTGCATAGATCAACTAACTAGATGGGGGAAACATTAGAAGATCAATGTCTGAAGTAATCAGCTTCAAAAACAGAACAGCTGAGTATCAAGAACAGAACATCAAAGTGTCGAAATAAAGCTCAAAAACATTTATTACAGACTCTTTTATAACATAATCCCTTCCGATGCTACAACATGGCGATTCCCATCCTAATATATGTCTTCTTTTACAAGACTTGTTTTACAAGAGTGTATGTACAATGGCGTTCTTCGGTTTCAGAGAAACTCCCTTAGGCATCAGTGCCTGCAGATTCGACGCGCTCCGCTTGACTGAAGAAGCAGTATGTGTCACAAAGTCAAAGAGAGCTTTGGATTTTAGCTTCAAGACACTTGAGATCTCTCTGTTCTCATTCCTCCATCCTCCAATATTTATTCGTGGATTTGTTTGCTCCCACCATCTGTCAAATCCAGATATAACTTATAAGACTCGATGCTATGTATACAAGTTTTATTCGTTTCGGCCACAAATCAACCGCATTTTCGTCAGACAAGTTCATGTATCTTAAATGACAATTGAATTCAGCTCACAGCTAATGCAAACGACCAAAACAGAGCACTATACAATATCATAGAATCGCACAACATATATTAATACCTGAACCCGGTTCGTAATGCGAAATCAAAACGAGTTCATCTCCAAACAATAAGTCCTCCTCTTGATCAACATCTTCGCCGCAGTCCCAAACGGCTCTTCAAACGCATCAGTCAACCAAGAAGCATCACAAACTTCCTTCTTCGACTCACTCGGCCTAATAGCCACCAATGTAGCACCTTTCAAGACAGTACCATCAGGTAAATCCAATTGCGGAGCATACCAAAGCCTCATGTTCAACGCCGGCACAAGCGTCCGCTTCGAAGCTGAAGAAGCTGATAAAGGAGTAACTCTAAGCTCTTCAAGCTGTTCTCTGTTCATACACAAAACACCTTGACCATCAGCATCAGAGAGAACTAAACGATCTAAGGTCTTATGCTCAGTGATTATCGTTTGAAGAAGATAATGCCGAGCCGATGCGGCGATTAACGAGCTAATCGTCCAAACTACACGAAGCTTAAGTCCTCCATTAGTGTAGAACGATTCAGGTATGTTACCATTATCATCATCAATCAAATTCGAATTCTCAAGATTCTTAACTTGATTCAATCGATTCACTGAAGATGCGCCGAGAATCATACAATTATCAAGCGTAGATCCAAAATCAGCTCTCCATTTCAGTAAAATCCCATCCTCAATCCCTAATTCTCCAGTCGGGAGTTCGATTCTCAGAAACTTAATCTCGGCGAAGTTTTTCAGTACTTGAGTCGGAGAGTGATGCGTAACTTCGTTTTGCTCGATCTCATCGTTAATTTCTGAAAACGACGCACCGAACGATGATGATGATGACGACGATGATAATCGTTTCGGTCCTAGAAACTGACCTAACACTTGAAACGGTTTGAAAAATGGAGCGAAGACGAGACGGAGCAAGGCGGAAAAGGAGCCACTAGCTCCGGCGGCGTCAGATATCGATGCGGTGTTTAGAGAGAAACGACGATCTTCGGCTGAAGAAGAATCATCATCGGAGATTACACAATCAACGCGGACGAGAACGTTTTCAACGAAAGGGACTAGAGAGTGAAATCTCCGGGAGACGATACAGCAACGGCCGAGATCTTTGACGTCGGCGACTTTATCAAAGATTAGGAGGAGGAGAGAGTCAGGGAGGAGATCGAAGTGGTCGAAAGAGGTTAGAGATTGAGGCTCTGGATGAATCCGAGAAACTGGATCGGAGCGAAGAAGATAAGACATGGCTATGGAGGATTTTGAGTGTGTGTGTGTTAGTTAAGTTAGGAGAGATCTGAGGAAGAGAAGAGAGAGAGAAGAAGAAGAAGACACCATCGATGGATGGATTGAAGAAAGGAGAAGAGGTGGTGGCTCGTGATTGTTTTTGTCTTTTAGTGAGAGCAAAGAGAAAGATGAGTTATTAAATGAAGGATCGCATTATATTTGATTAGGATAGTTAAACTCTCTTTATTATAAAAATAATTTCGCAAGTCAAAGAAAATTCGTAATTTCTACTAGTATTTATTTTTGTTCGAAATTATGCAGTTGCTTTCTAACTATTTTGTTTTGATTATTTTTAAAATTTTTAATTAAATTATTGTGTTGAGCTAAATGACAGTATTGTTGTTTACTGTCTCTGTCATGAGTTGGTAGTGGTACCACGCTGTTTTTTTCTAAATACTTATGCATTATTCCGTTTTAAGAGATAAATGCAGAACTAAAATTAGCAATAATTCAAAAAGAAAAGAAGAAAAACAAAAGAACATTATCGTATTGGTTATTGGTGAAACCAACCAAGGTGTTTTCAATGTTTAGATACTCAAATTCTATTTAAATTAGTACATGAGATGCATATATAATCTAGTGGTTATATCATAACTCAAGTTTAAAGTGTGTTTGTATAAATTATAGACAAATAATTTTTTTGTAAACCATTTTCACTTGGTTTAGTAAGTAGTAACTTTAGTTTGAACCATATCATGGTTATTGTTAGTTTGTTACGGACTTACGGTGTTACCTAATAGATTGCTTTTGTTTTTTTCAGCAGAAAGAAAAAGCTTTTGGTTTTCAAGTATCATGAAAAGTGTAAATTTTAATGAAATAGCTATGGACCAAATGTTAGGTATAGTTTCAATCGCATGGCTTTTTCTGATTTCTCCATTCTTATTCACACAAAACAAGTAAATCAAAGCAAAATCTTACTTGTAACCTACCAATATATTTATCTCTAATCATAGTATAGTATATCAATATAATTGAGTAACATTTGGAAAATATATTATTTCGGTTACTTAATTGATAAAAAGCATTCTAAACAAAAAATGCTCCTGAAAACATATGCATTGTTTATTGGGAATATATAAGAAATGCTTATAAGTCAAACAAGAAGTAAAAAAATAACCATGGATCTACGGTTACTTTCTTCCTCTTCAATCACAATTATTTTAAAATTTATTTTTATCGTTTATTTTATATTTTTGCTATTGTTTAATTTAACATATTATTATTTATTCGTTAATTTGTAAATGAAACACTATTATTTGCATATATCATGTTATTATAGTTTGTATTTTCTGTGACAATATGACGTGAATATTATTGAAATATCCCGTCCTGAAAACCACTAAACGGGAACCGGTTAAAACAACAACAAATCATGCAAAACGAGTATTTTAAAAATTTTATAACAATTTAACTGAATAAATAAAATCCACTTTAATTATTTCAAAGCACCAGTCAAATTAGACTAACAATTTAGCGGAATCGAATACTAAATAATCTATCAAATAGAAATAATTAAATAATAAATGACACCAATAAGGACCATGATCATGTCATCCACTCCACTGCCTTGGTCCCACGAGCTCCAACAAAACTCAGTCCTTACATGCACCACATAATGAGATACCTCAGTATAAAAAATACTGAATGAGGCAACAACTACACAAAAGCTAACATGCACCAATGCTAACAATCAATAAACGCAATCATATTAACAAGCAACATATACCATAAATAACAACAATAAATATTTATTACTCTTAATGGACCAACAACAAAAACCACGAAACGAGGACCACTCCAATCCTTAGACTAACCACAGTCTAACACGCAAGCACTCACCTCTATACCTACGGGATATGTCCGGGAGAAAAAATATGATGCCTTCTAAAATTTCCGAAAATCCTGAAGACCTATTTACCAAAAATACCCAAGACATAAAATATTAATAACTAATAAAATAATATTAAAATATTATATTTAATATTAAACAAAAATATTAACAAAGCGCACTGATCAGACCACACAAAATAAACATCCTTAGCAGTCAACTTGGTCATGGACTACGCCATACTAGCAAACCCCTTGTCTAACCTCTTGTAGTAATCCGCCAAACCCAGAAAACTGCGAATCTCCGACGAATTTCGCGGTCTCGGCCACTCCTCAATCGAGTGAATCTTCTCCGGATCCACTAAAACACCACGATCTGACACAACGTGACCCAGAATCCCAATCTCCCGTTGCTAGAAACTACATTTGCTCAGCTTAGCGAACAACTGCTGCTCCTGTAGCTTCTACAGAACTTTTCTCAGGTGAACCATGTTCTTCTCAGAACTCTTAGAATATACTAGAATATCGTCGATAAAAATGATGATGAACTCATCCAGATACTCGTGGAACACGTTGTTCAACAACCTCATAAACGCAGTCGGTGCAATCGTCAACCTAAACACCATCACCACAAACTCGTAGTGCCCGTACCTCATCCTGAAAGCCGTCTTCCTGATATCAGATACAGCTATCGGGATCTGATGATAACCCGACGCCAAATCGATCTTAGAGAACCATAAAGCACCCCGCAACTGATCTAGCAACTCATCGATCCTCGGTAATGGGTATTTTTTCTTCACACTAACCCGGTTCAGCCCTCGATAATCAATGCATAATCGAAAGCTCCTGATCTTCTTCTTGACAAACAGTACTGGTGCACCCCATGGAGAACAGCTCGGCATGATAAAACCCTTTTCTAAAAACTCCTCTAGCTTCTTCTTAAGCTTAGCCATCTCCACTGAAGCCATCTTGTAAGGAGCCTTAGACCAAGACATCATCCCTGGCTCTAACTCAATGGTGAAAATATCTGACCTGGATGGTGGTAACCTGCTCAACGGCTAAAACACATCCTCGAACTCTGAAATAACTTCGATATCTTGCACCGCTGACTCGTCGACCTCTCCAGGTATCGAAATGGTAGCCAGATAAGCTTCACATCCCTACTTAATCAGACACATTTCACGAACTGCATAAAC
>CM051362.1:20947144-20972144 GCA_028015245.1 Cardamine occulta | reverse complement strand
AACGATGCTTTCCCAAACCGGTCTTACTCCCTGATAAACCAGTTTCCGGCTAGCACGTTTAAAAACAACACGACCTCGATGACAATCCAAATGAGCTTTGAACTTTCCCAACCAGTCCATACCTAGAATGATGTCATAGAGTTCTATCGGACATACTATCAAATTCGCTGGCATCAGCTCTCAGGCGATAAGAATATCGACACCCTCCGCACAGGCTTGAGTCCTCAACAAACGACCTCCAGCAACTCTCATAACACCCGAGTGATCCCCAGACAACTCTTGGATACCACTCCCCGACACCCAACCCGATGTAGCAAAGTTGGAAGACGCTCCGGAGTTGAACAACACATGTGACTCTACCCCAGCCACACTAAGGGTCCCTAAGCACGAAAAGGATTTAAAACAAACATCAACGCCAATTACATAGCGAGTAACTAAAATTAACAATCAAACAAAAACATAATTAAAGAAACTAACCAGTAATCGGTCTGTTACCGCTCACCTCGCCTGACTCTGCGCCTATAATAAACACCCTTGGTGCTACTGCGGCCCGCTTCGGAGGTGGTGCCTCGATCCTCATGACTGGCTGAGCTAACTTCGGAAAATGTTTCTTGATGTGACCAGATTCCTTGCAATAGAAGCACACCTGCCCCTCTTGAGGACAATCCGCCACACGATGTCTGTGAACTCCACACCAAAACCAACGCGGTCCGAAATCCCCTGCCTTGGAAGTATCCTCCAACTTCCTCTTCTGCCCCTGATGCTGACAAGACCTGCCGCCCTTGCTCAGAGCCATACTCTGACTTTGGGGCCACCGCAGAGGCTCTGGCACTGCAGCCGTCAAACTAGCCTCCTGCTTCATTCACTTCTCAAGCTGCGCTGCACACTCTACCAATTCGGACTCCGATTCAAAGTTGCGGATAATGCAGCGGTTCTTGATATCAAGATGCATACCTCGCAGAAAAGCACATATCAACTCATGCTCGGTATCTGCACCCCCACCAGCAAACCGCTTCAGCCGGTTAAAATCGAACTCGTACTCCCAGACCGAACGACTCCTCTGCGATAAGTACAGAAACTTCCCCTGCAACCTGCCCCAAGCCTCCTGCGGGAAATACTTGAGGTCAAACTCCTTCTGGAACTCGTCCCAAGACAACAATACCCCCGCCCTCCTTGCAACAACGTCATTCCACCACTCATGTGCATTTTCCTCCAGATAATGCACCGCCAAGTCAACCATATACTCCTCAGGGCACCTGATCGACTGGAAGTTCCTCTCCAACCTGGACCTCCACTCATAAGACTCAATCGGTCTTGCACCACCACTGAAAAACTTGGTGTCCAACCTCTGCATGTGCTCCATCACCCTCAGGTACGACAGAACCACTGGCTCGGCCGCAGGAACCATTCTTGGAACTCCCGGAGCAACAACACCTAGCATAACAGCATCCCCCTGTGGTGCCACTAGAGGTGGAATCGGTACCACCCAGGTAACCTCTCCAAAGGTTGGGCCAACATGCCCAATACAACCCCCATCTGGTCTGGGTCTCCACCCACCTGAGCACCACCCGACACCGGCACCGCACCATGCACGTCTGCTGGCTCAGATTGACTCTCCCCTTCGGAGTCTTCATACGCCCCTGCTCCACCGTGACACTCTGCGTCATGTTCACAGTTGCTCTGCCACCTCTACTGCCATGGCTACGGCCGCCACGACCACCACGACCCCTAAGACCTTGCCCAACGCTTTCAGAATCAACTATCTGCAATAACAACTTATTACTATTTGACAACTGAAGTAGTAAAACAAACCCGAGTCTTACCGTGGAACCACATACCGCTGGGAGATGACATGACCCTGCAACTCAACACTATACACATGACATAGCTACACCTAGCTAACAACACTATCTTAAAGCCAGAGCGGAGTTGCCAGAGCGTCCTATAACCAACTCCGCTCTGATACTAAATTGAAACACCCCGTCCCGGAAACCACTAAACCGGGACTGGTTAAAACCACAACAAACCATGCAAAACGAGTATTTTAAAAAATTTCTAACAACTTAACTGAATAAATAAAATCCACTTTAATTATTGTAAGACACTAGTCAAATCAGACTAACAACGTAGCGGAAGCGAATACTAAATAATCTATCAAATAGAAATAATTAAATAATAAATGACACCAATAAGGACCATGGTCATGTCATCCACTCCACAGCCTTGGTCCCATGAGCTCCAGCAAGACTCAGTCCTTACCTGCACCACATAACGAGATGCCTCAGTATAAAAGATACTGAATGAGGTAACAACTACACAAAAGCTAACATGCACCAATGCTAGCAATCAATAAACACAATTATATCAACAAGCAACACATACCATAAATAACAACAATAAATATTCATTACTCATAATGGACCAACAACAAGAACCACGAAACGAGGACCACTCCAATCTTCAGACTAACCACAGTCTAACACGCAAGCATTCACCTCGACACCTACGGGATATGTCCGGGGGAAAAATATGACGCCTTCTGTAATTTTTAAAAATCCTAAAGACCTATTTACCAAAAATACCTAGGACATAAAATATCAATAACTAATAAAATAATATTAAATATAATATTAAAATATTATATTTAATATTAAACCGAACCAAACAAATTAACAAACATCTAACAATTACAAAACGACAGAAGAAGGATCATCTTCTTCGCGCGGCGGCTCTGCACTTCTCGCCGGAACCGTCACCACCACCGGAGTACACAACTTCACTACCGGAATACCCCCACGTTCCACAACTCACCGTTCCGTGATCTCCCGCTTGGACCACGCCACAACACCCACAACCGCTCTAATCAACTGGTCAACAATGGCACGCCGACGTGTTAGCACCGTTCACCACCACTAGCGTGGCCTCAGCACCGCCGAAACCCATGCCCTCCATAACGAAAAATACAGAAGGACGGCTTACCTAAACACCGGCTCCGCTCCTTCGTGCGTCGCCTCTCCGCCAAAGCTCCGTCGCGCAACACCACTTCCCTTCACGCGAGCTCGTCCAAGCTTCCACCGGAGCTCTTCTTCGTCAAAAGGAGGAAGCGTGCGCTTTAATCAACGCGAAGGCTAGGGTTCTCATCTAATTTTTATAAATACAGCGAACGGTCCATCAACTTTTTCAATTTTACAAATCGATCCCACAGCTTTTGAAACTATCATTTAAACCCACCTGTAAAAATTGATTTGATCGAAATAGCCCCAAACTTCTAATTCTCTAATGCAAAACCCCAATTAATGGGTTGCGGGTGTTACAATTATAGTGTAATTTTAGACAATGTCATAGTCGGCCTCGTCCCTAGTTGGATGTTTCTTGTGTATTGTCCATAAATATATATATATATATACGTAAGTATGTGCATATAGAGACATATTTTTCGATCTTGGTTTATAAGTCGCGATACATGGATTGGTGCAAGTTGCATTTATCAGTTCTATAATCATTATTATTATACGAATCGTATCGTTTAAAATTAAATTAACATATTAAAAAAAAAAAAAGAATATATAAGAACATTGATCGACTAGTTGTCTCATGCAGTTTCTCAAGTCTTATCCAATATAATAAATCTACGAGTATACCTAATCTCAATTAGTTATTAAGTTAATAACTTAAAAGTTGATATACGTCAAACAACAATTAATGATTATAAAACTTCTTATAAAACAAGAAGTTATCAAGAAATTAAACATATGTGTACAACTAAACTTACATATGTTTTTTTGTATGTTTAATTCGTAATAATTTTGCTTTCTCTTTAGAAATCCCAATATCATATAATTAAACGATATGATCCGTATACTAAGACATACAACTAAATTTACAGCATACAGTTTTTTTTTTTGTTAATCTCATATTCAAGGTATAATATAATGCTTTATAATGTTCTTAAATCTAGCTTATTATTTGGCAACCGCAAGACTGAGGACAATTCCACTTAAACTAGTATTTTATAACTATAACAAAAAAAATAAAAAACATTTACTATTGTTTTAAAGTTTGGAGCTGCTGAAGTATCAATATATAGAAGTTTAGTATAACATGTGTAATGTGAAAACATATCTCGTGACTGGAAAAAATACGAGAAAATAATTGGTAGGAAAGATTCGCCAGATCACATTAGCTACACTCAATAATACTCCAGCATTTGCAGTTGGAGTAATAGATACATGAATGCATTTGCAGTTTTCTATCATTAATGAGGATTGAGGCCCTGATCATTAATACATTTATAAACAAATTTAAGTTTTGCATTTGCAAAGTCTTCGCATTGACCGTACGTAGTAATCCATTTCCGCGTTTCGTTTGTCCAATTTTATTTGCCATCTCCATCATTTATTACAGTTTTATCTTCACGACTTCTTTTACTGCTATATTGTTTCGCTGTTAGAAACGTTAAAATCCAATGGTAATTGATTCCCAAACCTATCTATTTTGTTTATTTTTCAACCACATTTATTTTATCAACTAATTTGGCTAAATTATACTATCTAACGATTCACCGGAGACACGGCGTCGCATGTGTCCATGTGTCCTGTCTGTACCTTCCCCGGAAAACTCGTACGGATATTCACCGCCTTTTTTTTTTTTTTTTTTTTTTTAATTTTGTCAACCTTTATTTTGTTTTTATATTAATCTAAATCATAGTAGCAAACTTTCCCTATGGATGGATCAATTATTTCAACTATAAACGTACCTTTTTTTTTTGTTTAAAAAAACGAGCATTACCATTAAATAAATAAGTAAATAACTTATAATCTAAGCTTATTTATAGATGTAAGTAAGTGCTATTTTCTTTTTTTCAGCAGATATGTAGATGCTATTTACAATCTACATTTTCCTTACAGTCCAATATTCCAATCATGTAGTGATACATTTTTTAAATGCCACAAAACATTGAATTATAAAACCAATGACAATGTGTTATTTTCAGTTGTGGAAACTGTGGAAAACAGTTTAAAACAACTTATCTAATTTTACCTAGTACAATTAATATAAATTCTATAACTCTAAAACCTGCACATACGATTTACTATATATATATAAAAAAAACATTTCGAGAACATGATGTGTACAAGGGTGGGGATGGATACATTTTTCTTTCATTTATAGTTTTTGGCAATGTTCTAAAAATCGCCCAAATCGACGATGAATCGGGCAATTAAGCGGATTGCAGCCATGTAACACCGCGATTTCCTCCATTCCGGTGAGGCAAAGCGCTGGTTCGGTGCAGTCGCTGGAAGTCGGAACAACTCGGATCAAATCGGGCAAAGCGGAGCAAATCGGGTAATTCGGAACAAATCGGGTATGTGGTTGAATTTGCCAATTTTGTGAATCAAATTACGAATTTGGTGATATGATTTGTTAAGGCCCTTAACACTTAAATGAATTGACCGCCCCGGAGTTCATTTCTCTCTCTTTATCTCTTGATCGATGAACGTTGTAAAATATCAAAGTCAAGCTTCTTCAGCGATTATTGATTTGAGGTTATAGTGAATCGATTATATAGTATACAGAGTCAAGCTGAGAGACTGAAATGAGTATTGAGCTGAGCTGAGCTGAGACGAGTTTTTGCGGTAATTGCGAGGAAGAAGAAGTGGACAAGAGTGAAAACACAAAGATATGGGAAGATCGTGAGAATGAGATTAGAGCCACCTCAAATCGACGGTTGTTGTTCGTTGTTGACTTCATCAACGGTCTTCCTCTTAACGTCTTTTATATTTTACAGTTTTCTCTCTCCCATAGTTTTCTAATATACTCTCCCATAGATTTTATACAAAAGAAAAATATTTTTATATAAAGCTTGTTATTATATATAGGTATAAAAATACTTAAAAATTATGTAAATAATCTATTAACGCCTAAACCCCGCCTAGGCCCCGATTAATCCGCTTAAGCGCTATATCCCTAGTGAGCGTCTAGGTACCGCCTAGCGAGTTTTAGAACCTTTGTTTTTGGGGTATGATTTTTTTCCCATGAACATAGAGAAAAAAGGTCTACAAATAAGATGAGATTTTTGGGACCAACTGCTCTGTAATAATTTAGAAGAAAACGTATAAGAGAAAATGTAGTAGATAATTTCTCTTGCAAGTTGAATTTTTTCAAATACAGTAGAACCTCTATAAATTAATACTCGATAAATTAATAATCTCTCTAAATAAATAAATTATTCCGGTCCTAAGTTGGACCGGTGTAATAATTGATACATTTTGATAAGATAATAAGATAATAATTTTTTTAAAACCTCTATGTAAATATATGGTCTCATTAATAACATAAATTAATAATCATATAACCATAAAAATATAAGTATATATATAACTAAGATAATTTAGTGAAATATGACTCCAGTGTTGTTTGTTTATTCATAAACTTGCATTTTTGTTGGAGCTCATCTCTGATCTTTCTAACTGCATCAAAAACTTCTGGTGTTGACTTCTCGAACTGCATCCAAAACTTGTGTAGAGTTCTAGATGCGAGAATTGCTTTTTTACGTGTAACTGCTTCTAAAGGTCCAGCATTATCGTCTTCAACTTCATCATCATTAAGGATAAAAGCCACAATTTCTTCTAAACTCTGAACTTCTGAGCATGTATCGTTCTCACCTGGATAGTCTAGTAGACTATTAGCTTCCATTCTGTTACGATAGCCAAGATTACTAATCACCACATCGAGTTCATGAGCGTCAACGTCACAAGTTGCTCCATCCGAATTTCTTGATGCGATATCTTCTGAACGAATTTTGCAGTGTCGGAAACAGTTTGCTACTGTGTCCTGCTAAACATTAACTGTCCAAGCTGAGACTGCAAAATTTATTGCATCTAAAACGTTGATTTTACTTGGATCAGATTGTCCCAACTCGTATCCCTCTAAAATCTGATTGTAAAATCTCCTTCGATAGTGCATCTTAAAAGCTCTTATTCTTCCAGCATCACAAGGTTGAATTTTTTATGTCATGCATCACAAGGTTGAATTAGTTTAGTCAATTAAAAAGAAGAATATGAAAAGCAAATTTAGGTTACGTGAGTTTTTATACTAAGAAAACACCAAAACAAAATGGAAAATTGAAAGAAAAAATATCCTAAGACTATAAGGAAATGGAAAATAAAATAATATAATATGTAAATTATAAAGTATAAAGAATTTTAGATAAAAGGAAATTTAGAAAAATGTAAAGTTTGTCTTATTTTAAATATATTTTTATATAAATTATAAAATTTGAAAAATCTTTCTATAAATTAATAATTATTAATTTATCGATAAATTAATATCTTCTCTAAATTAATAAAATCTTTCGGTCCCAATATTATTAATTTATAGAGGTTCTACTATAATATGTTCTCTTTAATTTCTTGGACTATTTTTTTAATTATTATTTTTGGGACCAGTTTTTTGAGACACTTTTATCAACCAAAAAAAAAGAAACAAAAAAAACTTTTGAGATATTTAAACTTTTAAAGCCTTGTGCCCCTGACTAAACCTGTATTTTTGCATTCCTTCAATAGTTTTCGCTGAATCACACATTATTTCAATTTCTCCAGGACTCGGAGCCTTGAAAAATGAATGCTTTGAAAGCTAGTGCTGGACTTTTACTAGTCTTCTACAATTATTTCAACATTACAAGAAGATTCGACATAATTACGTACCAACCACATCTCTAGTGCCTAGTGGACGTATATCAGAATATGCTTACATTTTGAGTTATCTCTCATGACTATTTTGACTTTTGAATATTTATCGGAAACACTCATAACTATCGAAGCCTTTCCGCCATCATTGGTTTAACTTTGTTAGTGATTATTTTGTGGTCCTTTACTTATAGGAAAGTGTTTTTAAAAAATATGATCTGAATCCAATTTCACCGTCCCTCATTGGTGCATTATCTTCGAGTCATTTTCATATCCTCAGCATTTTGTTTTCAAATTCATATCACCGTTAATTACTAATATGCATAAGAACAACAAACGCATTAATGTCGACAACTACTCCACTTTATCCTTTTGATGAAACTTTTTGTAGCAAAAACTTGTCTTACGAATTCACTTCGATATAGTGGAGTAAAAGAATTCATGGGCCTTACATTTAAAATTCATGGGCCTTACATTTAAATTCCCAATACAGGCCCATAAACCAGCAACGACCAAACATGGCTTATCCCTCTAACTGAGTATAGCCCATCAAAATATGTCATCCCAATTCCCAAATTTTGTTTACAAGTTCTAACGGATTATACCCCTCAAAAACATTGATATATGTTTTCATATATCGCACAAGATCCATTGAAAAAGAATACGAAACTCATTTTGTATCATAATCCGGTACCAAATTCGACGTTATAGAGAAGTTTGATTATATCCAAAGATGTTATTTTAACCCCAAAATTCCCAATATTCTGCTCTATATTTTCTCTTTGACTTGGATACTAGAACAAGTTAAATCAATCCCATCCCGCAGCCGGTATTGTTGTAAGTGCTAATCCCTAACTTAATTCTAATATTATAGACAAGATTACAAGAAAAATCTAGTTTCTTTTTTTTTGACAAAGAGAAAAATCTAGTTTCTTCCTTTCAAATCTAGACACAAATAGCCGATATTATAATGTTTTTCTTGGCATTAATCCATTATATATTTATGTTTTTTCCTTACAACGGACCAAAAAGTGCAGTTCTCAGTAAGTATGATCCTTTTCACATTTTAGCAAAAAAAAAAAAAATGATCCTTTTCACATTCTTATAAGTAATAATTTACACAACGACGACTGCAAAAAAAGTCATCCCATCACCAAATATTAAAACCGTGATTGAAGACGAAATAAAGGTCTGACTAAATTAATTTTATAAGACTAGGGGGCTCAAATCAAGTAGACGAAACTCGTGATTGTAATTTGATCTCTCTATTGAACCGTTGGATAAACTCTTCGACTCTTCTGTTCAACTCCTCGTTCGACATCTTCGAAAACTCTTCAGATTCTTCTTCAACATTCTCCCATTTTTCCTGAACAACCATCCATGTCGAGCTATCTGATTTCCTTCGAGCATAACTTTTACGTTTGGTCTCTATGTCTTCGCTAATCCTCCTCACTCTTCGTGGCTTATCTGATTTACTTCGTCCATATAGTTTAGGGTTGTTCACATGCTTTCTTGCGTCGCAAGCTATCGGTTTGTATTCCTCGATTGTTACAGCGTCTTCTCTTGGTTTCTCCTCGTTCACCACTCGTACTATTTTCTCGGGTGGAAAAACGCACGCAATCTCTTTCACGATTGGTTCTTCATCTTCTTTATGTTTCTTGATTTCAACATCTTTAGGGTTCTTGAATTCTCCATCTCTAGAGGTTTCTCGGTACGTCAATACAGGAATCGGAGAGTAGTTGTCTGCACGGCTTCTCATCGTCATCGCCGCGGCTTTGTATTCACCGTAGAAGTCGTGACTCTCTTTGTCAGTGAAGGCGCCATAATCGACGGAGATTATGAGGATGAGAGTGTTGGAGATGAAGAACAAAATCTTTGTGTTATTGAAGATCGATGATGGCGATACTTCAAAAACGTAAAAGATTAGAACGTAGGTAAATATCGATAAAAGGAAGAAAAGCATCGAGGCAGAGTAATTATATCGTTTCTTTGACTTGTATGGTTCAAACTTGGGGTTCTCGATCATATACGAGGGCATTCCTGTCATTTTACGTGTCAGAAGAAGAAATGAGAGTTCGTGTTGAAGGGTTGTGTTGGATCTTTTGAGGTGTCGTAAGCCTATATATAGCGGTTGATGGAACTGAATCATTGAGTGTTTGAATTGTCGAAATTACCCTTGGGATATACATTATTTTATAGTTGGATTCTTGACACGATTCAAGATTTGTCGCGTCATAGTGATTTTTGTATGAGTTACGTGGAAACTTAAGGGCACTCACATTTGAAACATCCTTGTAGGTGCCCGGCAATTCATATTTAGTAATTAATATAGGATGTATATCTTGTCTACCTAAGAAATTACATTGTATAAAAAATATGGAAAAAAATATTATGGTAAGATAGATACAACACTAAATTAATTCGGGAAACATATTTTGTCAAGGCAGATTGCAAGCATTGGTACAGCAAAAAATCGAAATGTGATCATTGGACAACAACACAATCAGATTTATTCTCGGTTTTTGCTCCTTTTTTGTTCTATAAAGAAAATTAATTGTAGACCTCAAATTAGTTCATGCATTTCGCAATTGGTTGACATCAGTTAGATCATTATGGCACTTGTTTCCCTGTTTTTTTTTTGTTAGATCATTATGGCACTTGTTTCCCTGTTAAAGAGTTTGCTTTTGAAATTGCTGAAAAGAAACTTGAAAAAGTGAACCTGAAACACTCTTTTAGGCAAAGCTTGTTAAGTAGCAGTTTAGCACATACAAAAGAGACGCAAGAAAAAAAAACGTAGGTACCAAACTGAACCAAATCAGTAGTTGAAATCCAAGGGAAATAATTGGAGTTGTTAACCGGACCATATGATTGGTACCGTACCGGACCATAGGATAACGTATGCAATGCATAACACTTGCCACGTTGCAGCTGCATCATCAGCAAGTTGGTTGTATTTTAGAAGTGTATATTTCAGTCCAATTGTCTTATCATCACCTAATTAAGGTGATTCACGTTAGTCTTCCTTTGAAATTATTACCATAATTAGATATTTCCAATTAAGTTATAGTTTTATGACTGACGTGGTTAGAATGTAAGGCATCATCATCCAAACTCATATATAAAAAGGTTAAAATTTTTTGTCGTCTTTTGATAGATATATGCATCCTCCCGATACGTCTAGCCATCTTCTTGAATCTAATGATATTTTCTAGTATTAGTTAATCTTCATATATATCATGTGAATGATAATCATTGTTCTTTTGTTTGTTTGTTTTTATTTTTTTATTTTATAACTTAGAAATAGATTCCAGCCCTATAAAAGAGTACAGACTAATATTATTGGGGAGGTTGTTGGTTATAACCTATATGTTAATGGTTATAAAATCTCCATAAAAAATTAGATTCATGTTAAATTTGAGTTAAGATTGATTCGTGTTAAATTTGAGTTCCAAAGAAAATAAAAACAAAGAATTTCTAGAACTGTAACATCGTGTATCTTCCTTGATCGATGATCGATGATCGATGATCGATGAACAATGTATTTAGCGACTAAACCACTCTATTTAGGTATATATAACATATACTAAAAAGTTATCTATCCATTATATATATATATATAGTTGATTTAGTTGCCTGTAAATTTCGAGGAAAGTCACTCGTTGAACTCATCTTCTAATTACCAAATACTCCATATTTTTTTTTTCTGTAACCAAAAAATAGCTGTCGGAAGTCATACACTGTATTTTTTGTTTTAATAATTATATAGTGTATTTATTTATAACAAAAATAAGGAAGACTTACGACAGTCTCTAGTTCACATTTTAAGATAGGATAATATTAGACTTAAAAGACTTTTTGACAGTCTCTAGCTAGCTAGTTCACATTAATACGTTGTATCCTTAAATTTTTTATGTCCACAGTCTCTTCTAGTTCACATTTTTAAAGATAATTAAGAAATCTTCCTAGTGCATTCGACTCAACCATTACGTTGTAATGTCTCTAAAATTTGTAAGTTGAGTCCAAGCTAATTCATACCTAGTATTTAATTTAACCAAAAAAATAAAAAGAATATTAAATCCATAAAAAATCTACTACAATACGAAAGAAGAGTTTGATTTGAAATCTAACCTTATATATTGAGTTATTTTTACGATGTCTAATGACATGAGATTATATATTGAGTTATATAACACATTAATTTAAAATTTTCTTAGGATAATTTCCTTAAAGACATTTTGATTCTAACATATCTTTTTCACGTCCAAAATTGAACATTTGAAGTGTGAAGTTTGTGAGATTAACATTTATGTTGGACCGAGAAATTTGATGTGCTCTGATATCATATTAAGTATACATGTAGGTCTAACTCACAGTTAGAAATAGAAGATCGTTACACATATATTTACTCCACAAACTTTTCCAATATCTGAATATGGGATATTTTGATTCTAAGATGCACCATCTTTTCTATATAGTTTATTTATCATCTGATTTGATGACTAGCCAGAAATCAATATCATGCATTCATTACTAATTAATGACGGAGTTCGTGACTCAATATATATGGTCTTATTAACGATCTATAACTACAATTCTATATATATCACATGTAAACTGACAATTAAAAACTATAAGAAAGCTAATTATGAAAAAAAAAAATTGAACTTTTATCCTTTACTTTTTTTAGGGACTGAACAAATCTTTGATAATTAAATATATACTATAACTTTTTATATATATTCGAGTCGTACTCAAGAACTTGTAGATTAGTTCGTCATGGAAGAAATTGCACTTTGTATTCTGATTGATTTGTCAAATTATAATGCCGATTGGTCTTGGCGTGATTATAATGGCTAATAAGACCCTCACTAAAGAAGTTAAGTAATATATGGGATAGTTATGAACAGATGACAGATCTATCTTTGTCAATAAAGATGATTCTCGAATGAGAAAGAAGAAACATCTGAACAAGCGACATTTATAATTTATGTTCTTGGTTGTGTTATGTTCCACTTTCACGCAGCACATGACTAGTTGTTCTCCATCCTTCATTCACCATTTCATTTTCATCTTTCATATTCAGAGCTCTATTTTTATTGATCTTATCTCTGTTACACAAATAAAAAAAATGTAATAAATATTGAAAGAGAATCGAGATGAGTTCGAGTTAAAGAGAAAAAAAACAAACAAATTTGTTGGTACAAAATATATTTATGGCAAAATCTGATGGAAAAAGGAGCTGCTGTTTTTGTATACGTGTCATGGTTTAAAAGATTTGTTCAAGTGTTATTGGGTCCGCCTTTGAAATACTATTTGTTGGCGAAAGATAAGATGCTTAGAGATAAACATATGTCCTTAAACGTGAGGGATTGATTAGATAGTCATTTGATCGTTTAAAGAGAATAAACAAAACTTTAGGGATTCGGCCAGAAAAATTGAGATATTTAGCACATTCTTTGATAAGTGTTTTTAAGTCAGTGAGTTAGATAGAAATTGGCTGGTTGATTTTCGAACCTAGGGTTTTTTTTTCACTTTTTTGTCAATACATATTATGCGTGAGGCATTGGATGGAGATTTTGTGCACAACCTCGACAGATATTTAGTGGTTATGGAAGTGCTTTATTTAGCAAAGATAGTGGTAGGGTCTTCGTTAAATAGATTCCCTATGTTGGTTAAGAAAAACACATATAAAACACTTGTCCTTACCACTATTCCATGTGGGCTTCGAGTGTGCAGCCTATAAATGTTGGCGGTCGGAAATTCTTGGCTGAATAACTTTTAGGAGTGTTGAAAATTAGATGGTTGGTGAGTTATGTTATACTACTCTACTAAATTCAAATAAAATGTTACTCGTATAGATGTGTTCTTTACACTATATTATCCTAAAGGGTATTAATGTAGATTCATAAGTTATAATTGTTTAGTGAAACATATTAAATCTCATAAGTCAGTATATCATAGAAATATCAACATCTAAGATTAGATTTCAGTTCAAACCTCTTCTTTAATATTGTAGAAGTTTTGATGGAATGTAATGCTCTAAATTTTTTGGTTTAATAGTATGATGTAGCTAAGACTCAACTTACAAATTTTAGAGATATCACAAACGCAATAATTGAGTCGAAGGCACTAGGAAATTTTCTTATCATATGTACAACAACAAGACCTCATTTTGCACTAGTCCTTGTTTTGGGTCAAAAAACTTACATCAGCCATTTAGGGCTTGATTGGTTCACCCGCAAATGCTGCGTTTGCAGGCGGTTGCGGTTGCGGTTGCAAGCATTTCATGCCAATCAAGTATATCGCAACATACCGTTCTGAACCGTTTGAAATCTTTCTATTTCAAAAGTACCTTCCAGCTAGCGTTTGCGGCTGCGGACGGTTGCGGTTTGATTAAAAAATAATTGTTTTTTAATTTTTAATTTATAATAATAATAAAATTTTACAAAAAAATCAAAACAATTTTTTTCGAAAAATAGAAATTTATTATAATAAATTGTTAAATTATTTATATATCTACTAACTAAACTAAAATATATTTATAAGTATAAAAATATTTTCTAAATAAATAAAAAATATTTCAAACCTCTTAAAATAAATAATTTTAATTAGTTATTATAAAATTTGTTTAAAACTTCACTTTTAAATTTTGATTTTGGTAATACAAATTTTTTTTTATAAAAATTATATATTTTAAATATGTTAAAAAAGATCTCAGAATCTGTCAACCAAGAAGTAATTTTCCAAACGCACCGTTATATTTATTAAACCAGTCATACAAATCGTTTATAATCAAGAATCGTCCGCTCAAAACTCTCACACCAAACGCAACTGCGTTTAAACCAGTCGAGCCCTAAGCTTAATAGGCAAAAGAAAAAAACAAAAAAAAATAAAGGAAAAATAGTCTGCTAGATAAAATATATTATTGAGCCCATTATATTAAACATAATCAGTTTAGTATTGGGCTTTTGGGGCTTGTCTAACATTGACAAACTTTTTTAAAAAGATTGTGCGTCTGAATATTTGGCAAGAAGTTTTTTTTTTTTTTTGGGTCAACAATTGTCAAGAAAAAACAACAATCATAACAACAAATAAATAGTTTCTACTAATTTACAACTTACTATATAACTTACTATATATAAAATAAGGTCCTAAGGACATCGGTTTAGAAATTAATGTATTGTTTATATATTGGTCAAGATTAACTAAAATACAAACACTACAAGAAAACATAGGAGTTGCGACGGAAATTTACATCGAAATTTTTCCGTCGTAATTTAGCAACGGATTAACGACGACATTACAACGGATTTCAGATTCATCGTAAATTAGTCGTAAAATTACGTGTAAACTATTCGTCGTAAAATATATGTACATAAATGACTATTTAACGACGCAATTACGATTTAATATTGTATTAGCGTAAAAAACGCTAAACTTTACAACGCTTTTAGCATTTAATTTATTTTACTGAGGAATTTGTGAGATAAACTTTGTATTCGTCAGAATACGTTGCAAAGTTTACAACGATTTGACGACTTAATAAATTTAACGAGGAATTTACAAGGTATATTTATTAGATAAGTAAAACGTGTAAAACTAGGATTGGTACGATGGAAGTTTACCTCGTAAATTAGTCGTAAAGTCGATGGTACCTCCTCGTTAACATGATTTGTTGTAAAATCGTTGTAATATTTCTACCTACCAAACACGAAAAATTCCTATAAATACCACACCTTCATTATCTTAACATCACACATCACAAACAACAATCACATTGAAACTAAACACGAAAAATGTCTTCTGCAGATGATATACGGAAGTAACGAAGATGGATGTATAAGCATAGAGATTCCGAGGGAAACGTAACTGAAGACTTTATGAATGGATTGGAGCTATTCATGTATAAGGCCGGACAGACTCCATTCACCATAGAAACTGGTAAAATATTCTGTCCTTGTCGAAAGTGTAAAAATATAAGATTTGCGCTTATTGAAAATGTTTGGAAGCATTTGTTGAATAGAGGATTTATGCCCCAATATTATATTTGGTTTCAACATGGGGAAGGTTATGGTCAGAATGAAGCAGAAAGTAGTAATAATAGTAATTTTGAAGCTGTGGGTACAGATGAACCTAGTAATTTGTATAACTATGCCCATCTTTATCATGTAGATCAGGGGTGATGTAGAACATGATAGGGTTCATGACATGGTTACAGATGCATTTAATCAAACCACTTCATCATTTGCTGATAATACAATTGAGGAACCTAATTTAGATGCGAAACGGTTCTATAAAATGTTGGATGCTGCAAATCAGCCAATCTACGAAGGATGTAGAGAAAGTTTGTCAAAATTATCATTGGCATCTAGGATGATGAACATTAAAACTGATCATAATCTAAGGGAGGTTTGTATGGATGCATGAGCCAAATTATTCAAAGAGTATTTGCCAGAAGACAATTTGTCTGCTGAATCATACTATGAGATTCAAAAGCTGGTTTATAGTCTTGGGTTGCATTCTGAGATGATAGATGTTTGCATTGATAATTGCATGATCTATTGGAAAGATGATGCTCAGTTACAGGAATGTCGATTCTGTAAGAAGCCAAGATTTAAACCTCAAGGCGCCGGAAGGAATAAGGTACCGTACCAACGGATGTGGTACCTACCAATAACAGAAAGGTTAAAAAGATTGTATCAGTCTGAAAGGACAGCTGCATCGATGAGATGGCATGGAGAACATTCACAAACAGAAGGGGAGATCACACATCCATCAGATGCAAAGGCGTGGAAACATTTTAAAACGGTATATCCTAATTTTGCTAGAAACGTCAGAAATGTCTATCTTGGATTATGCACTGATGGTTTCAGTCCATTTGGGATATCTGGTAGAAAGTATTCTTTGTGGCCGGTAATTGTCACGCCTTACAACCTTCCGCCAGGGATGTGCATGGAAAAGGAATTTTTATTCCTTAGTATCCTAGTTCCTGGTCCTAAACATCCGAAGCGGTCACTAGATGTATTTCTCCAACCTCTAATACACGAATTGAAGGAGTTATGGTATTGTGGAGTTCGAACCTATGATTGTTCGATAAAAAAGAATTTTACTATGAAAGTTGTGCTTATGTGGATGATAAGTGACTTTCCTGCTTATGGGATGTTGTCAGGTTGGACAACACATGGAAGATTATCTTGTCCGTATTGTCTTGGGAGAACTGATGCATTTCATCTGAAGTATGGAAGGAAAACTAGTTGGTTTGATTGTCATCGTCGGTTCCTCCCAATGCACCATCCTTATAGAAGGAACAAGAAGTTATTTCGGAAAAATGTTATTGTACGTGCTCTTCCACCAGTGTATTTAACAGGAGAACAAATTGAAGCAGAAATTGATCACTATGGTACTCAAGAAACTGTAAGGCATGGAGGTAATTGGCATACTCAACATAATATGCCAGACGGATACGGAGAACATCACCACTGGCACAAGAAAAGCATATTTTGAGATCTTCCATATTGGAAGAATCATCTCCTACGACACAATCTTGATGTCATGCTTATTGAGAAAAACTTTTTCGATAATATCATGTACACAATATTAAACGTGGCAAAGAAGACAAAAGATAGCAAAAACTCAAGGATGGACTTACCTGCTATTTGTTCTAGGAGTGAGTTGGAGATTACAGACGAGGGTGAAGTGCCATTTCCAATATTTAGGTTGACGGGAAATGCAAAAACAGCGTTATTCAAATGGGTGAAAGAAGATGTGAAGTTTCCTGATGGTTATGTTTCTAATCTCTCTAGATGTGTTGAAGAAGGAACAAAATTTTCAGGGATGAAGAGTCATGATTGTCATGTGGTTATGCAACGACTACTTCTATTTGCACTTAAAGAGATAATCGATGAAGATGTTAATGAAACACTTGCAGGTATATACATATATATATATGTGCTTATAATTATATATATTTCTAATAAACTTAAATAATATTACGTTTAACAGGTATTGGTGTATTTTTCCGGGATCTTAGTACACGTACCTTGATGGAATAAGACATTCAACAACTTGAAGCTAAGATTCCCATATTATTGTGCAATTTGGAGAAGATTTTTCCCCCAGCATTTTTTGATGTTATGGAGCATCTTCCAGTCCACCTTCCTCATGAAGCGGCACTAGGTGGACCTGTTCAGTATCGATGGATGTATCTGTTTGAGCATTTCATGAAACATTTAAAAGGGAAAGCAAAAAACCTTGCCAGAGTAGAAGGGTCAATTATTGCAGAGAGTTTAACTCAAGAAACATCTCACTTTTCGTCATACTATTTTTCGCCGAAAGTTCGGACACGGAAAAGAGCTCCTCGACGATATGACGATGGAGGTGTGGCACAAAATTATGCAGTAGAAGGTGTTCCAAACATATTTTCGCAAATTGGACGCCTATCTGGACAAGTAAAAGAAGTTTGGTGGACATCTCCTGAAGATCGTCATTGCGCACACACATATATTCTCGTAAATTGTGAGAAAATGCGGTAATTTGAAAGGTATATATAACATATAAAATGTTTTAGATAGTAATGTATGAGTTTTGTGCACACACATTTATCTTATAATTTAATAATTGCAGCTTATTCGTGGATCAAGTACGAGAATCAATTGAGGGAATATCAGATGATGAAATCAACAAGCGGAAAGATCAACACTTTATTACGTGGTTGAAAACTCAAGTACGATCTTAAATTTCATTATTTAATTAGTCATTATAGACTAATTAATGATAAAGATAATAATTTTTTACTTTGAATTTATCAGGTTGATTATGATGATCCATATTATCCACCATGGTTTCATGACTTGCTTCAAGGTCCAATCAGTAAGATAACCACTGCTCCAATGTATTTTACTCGAAGATATGCGTTTCATGCTTATGACTACGGTAGACATCATACATCCGTTAACTATAGAGTATGTGTGAAAGGAGAGATTGATTTTTATGGAATCATACAAGAGATAATGAAAGTTGAATTTGCTGGGTTAGTGGGGATGAAATGTGTACTCTTCAAATGTGATTGGTTCGATCCAACAGTTGGCATAGGTGTTCGTTCCAATAAACTTGGAGTTGTGGATGTTAACACGGCAAGACGGTACAACAAGTTTGAACCTTTCATCTTAGCATCTCAAGCAGACCAAGTAAGCTTCATTTCAGATCCCGAGTTAGGACCACGGAGTCACTTGGTTATCAGCTATTAAGGTGAAGCCTAGAGGTCGAATCGTAGGAGAAGAAGCATTGCAACAAGATTTATGTAGTGATATTTCGACACCGATTCAAACTACAAATGAGATCTTACTTATAGATCGCAACAATCAAGTATTTGAAGACATCCCATATGATGATGAAGAAGAAGACAACGGGAATGAAGAGTTTGCTGAAAGTGACAATCTAAGCACAAATTCAAGTGAGGCATCAGACAACTTAGTTGATGAGAATAATTAAATGTTTATAATATGTATTTTGTAATAGTTAATATTTCCAATATAAAATATTATTCAATTCAATTTATCAACTAAGTGGTTTATGTTTATGGTTGGTTCTAAGTTTCAAATAACATTTATAAATTTTATAAATTATTAAAATTTATAATTTTAACTATTACAATTATAATTTATAATTTATAATTTATAATTTATAATTTCTAAACCACATATGTTTTTGGTTTAGGTTCGTGGTGTATAGAGAATTTAACGACGGAGTTACAACAGATTCGTCGTAAAAACGTTGTTAAAAATTTAAACATTTACGACGAATTAACGAGGCCGCCTCGTCATTTCCTCGTAAAGAAACACTTACAAGTTCGAATATTTCTATAAATACCACATCCTCTCATTTTCTATTTCAATACAACAAACGTTTCTAAGTAACAAATTTATTCGCAAAACACTAATTAATTATGGATGATGATAGATCTTTTGTTCCTGGTCCAAGAGGAGAAGTCGATGAACGAGCAAGAAGAAAACTTGAACGATCAATGCTTCAAGAATGTGCTGGTATAAGCGAGTCTATGTTTAATTCTTATAAGAGACATGTACGGATGGTTAATTGTGTTGTTGAGCCAGAAGATCCTTCTTTCATGGGTGTCCCTTGGAATACTACAATTGAATACCTAACACAACAAGGTAAATTGCAATGTCATGCATTAATTATTAGTATACAATGTTCTTTTTAGATTGCTCAATAAACAAATATATATATATATATATATATATATATATATTTGACTTATTTTATTTTGAATATAGGTGGATATACATATAGGTGGACATTGATAAAAGAGCTGCATAAGATTTGTGTACCACAATGGTATCACATTCCTTTTGTGGTAGCTGTGATTCATAAAATGGTTCATAATGGATTGGGGGATGCGATGGTTATAATGAAGGTAAAATATATTATAAGTTTTAGTCTTTAGATATTCTTAATTAATCAATTTGATATTTAGTAACTATTAATTGTACTTTTTGGTGTTCTTGTAGGATCCGATACTTGCATAAGCGAGCATTCATAGGTCCGCTTTATCTCGATAACAAATATGGGCCGCACATAAAAGAGGGTTCAGTGTTGATTCTAAAGGAGGTTGTAGTTGTTAAGTTTGAACAGGCGACAACATATCTTAACTTTACTCTGAATAACATAACCAATGTAAGTTACAATTTTATTGTTAAAAGTATATTATTTATAAGTATTATCATTAACTTGTTAATTTTGCAGGTAATATCTATAGAAAACGTTGCTACAACATTCATACAAGAAAGTGGTCCCAGTGGTGTTAATCGAAATCCAAACAATTGGTTAAACCATGAAGATGAGGTTGGGTCGGATGATACTGAAGAAATTGAGTAGTTCATTACGTCATGATAAATGGAAGGAAACAAATATTTATGTTTATGTTTAAAATGCTTCCAGTTTATTTGTATGTTTAATTTATGTTAAACTATCGTATAATATTAAAAACTATGTATGTTTAATTTCGTATCTAATATAAAATTAAATGTTTCTATATGTATGTTTAATTTCGTATCTAATATAAAATTAAATGTTTCTATATATTTTCAATTTCAATTTATGAATTTTAAAGTTTTTCTACATTTCTATAAAGGTTAGGGAATATGGGAATTAGTAACGGATTTTTAATTTACTCGTATTAAATAATATTACGACGAATTTATGAGGCCGCCTCGTTAATACGTCGTAATGGTTCCGACGTATGAACGAGGCCACCTCGTTAATTCATCGTAACATAACGAGGCCGTTACGACGAATGTTTATTTTACTCGTATTAAAGAATATAACGTCGAATTTACGAGGCCGCCTCGTAAATTCGTCGTAATTGTTACGACGTATTAATGAGGCGACCTCGTAAATTCGTCGTAACGTTACGACGGATTAATGAAGAATACAAAATCTATATATATGAGGACGCGGCCCCCTCTTTCCGACGTTTATTCAATCCAAACTCACTATCTCTCTAGAATTTCTCTCTCTACATCCGAAATTGAGGTAAAAATTTTTTTTTTTTATTATTTAGTTTTAATTGTAGATTTGTTAAGTTGAATGGTTTAAGTTAGATAGAAGAAATTTAATTAGAATTGTTAAGTAGATGCTTTGATAAGTTAATTAGAATGATTATATTTTAATTTAAATTGTTAACTAAATTAAGATTATTTATTTCAAATGTATGTGTAGATATGGTTAGGAGTTCCGCATTAGCTAGACGACGGGGCGACCGTCCACATTACAGTGAGACGTTTTTAGGTTCCGACACGACCACTACTAGATCAGAAGTATCATCTTCTGCTACCGCATCTGTTGACGTACCATCTACTTCAGCCCCTTTCTAAAGAGACGGTACCAGAGACTCAAGAGGTCAGGACCCACCACCTCCTGTTGTACCAGAGACTCAGCAGGGTCAGGATCCATCATATCCAGATTTATTAGTTTCTCCTACAGCTCCATATGCACGGTATACCGTCGAGGATCTTCTTGTCCAACCAGGACGAGAAGGATTGGACAAGTTGGATCCTAACCGGCCACCGAACACATTCTGGTATGTAAATTATAATTCTTTATTTATATAATTATTAAATTTTAGCCATTAATAATTAATATTTAATTACTCATATATATTTAATTTTACATTTGTTTAGGTTTGGTGTGGATAATAAGGTCGGACGCAGCGTTTCTGATATCATCAAGGGATACTTCATTGAGCCTCTTCCCAACTGGACTCTCGTACCTGATCACATCAGGAAAACATGGTTCAAATGTTTTGCGGTATGTTTATTAAAAATAAATTAAATTTTTAATTTATAATTTTATTTTATATGTTTTTACTTAACTTTTTTAATTAATCTTTTTGTAGTAAAAATAGAATTGGGAAGTTTCCATAAACGAGAGAGTGAAGAAAGAGTTCAACATAAAGGCGATGAAGCGACTTGCTAACACGGTCTCCGACTGGAAGGAGAAATGGCAACTAGGAGATCCGAAACTCATCTACATCACCGATGCTGTATGGGAGGGACTTGTACGGTTTTGGAATGCCCCGGATTCTGTTATCAAATCCGGGAAGTGTTCAAAGTCCCGTCTTACCCTTGGTCCGGATGGACTATTACCGACTTCCCATACATCCGGCCAAACACCTTTTGCGGGTGCCCGCATCAAGCTGGTAAAAAGTTTTTGAAAAAAATTAATTCGTATATTTTTAAAAATTTAGTATTATTTAAATTAATATATTTATTTTTATAATTTTATTTCTAGGCTAAGGGAGGACCGCTTCCTTCTCTTCCAAGATTGTTCGAGCACACCCACAAGAAAAAGAATGGAGCTTTTGTGGATGTCAGATCCGAGAGGATCCACACCGAGCTCACCACGAGGATCACTGAGCGCGAGACACAACTTTCTCAGCAATCCGAGGATGGGACTCCCGTGGAGATAAGTACGGTAGAAGCTGATTAGATCTTCGAATCGGTAAGATTAATTTTCAAATTAAAATTTTAAATTTTTTTTTATATTTTGTTTATGGACGATTTTTTTCCAGGTTGTTCCGAAGAAGAAAGGTCGCTCTTTAGGTATGGGTTCGGTTCATGACGTCCGAATTGCTTCTTCTTCGCATGTTCGTTCAGTCGTAGATGATCCGGTCCAGCTTCGTTCTGAATTAGCAGCTGCAAACACCGAGATTAGTTCTTTGAGGGCCGAACAAGATACCATGAGGAACCAAGTTCAGGGTCTTAACGCCTTGTTCAGAATTTTGGCGGTAACTAATCCCGACCTTTCTCGAGAATTGGAGCGGCAACAACAGCTTCGAGACCTACATGCACAGCAACCACCCCAACCGAGTGCACCTACCGAGCAGCCGCCAGTGGGCAATTCTACAGATGCAGACGATGATCATTATTTTTCGGATATAAATTTGGACATTTAGAATTTTATGTTTTGTATAAATTTGTAATTTAATATAAGTATTAGAACTTTTTATTAATTATATCATAATTTTATTAATTAAATTATTTTATAATTAATTAATAATTCAATATTTTAAAAAATAAATTCTATATTTTAAAAAAAACAATCAAAAATTAATTATATTAAAATTAAATTTTATTAATTTCTAATTAAAATTACGATGCATTAACGACGTCTATATTTAATAATCGTTGGGAAATCGTTGTAAAGTTACGTCGAATTAACGACATTTATATTATAGAATCGTTGGTATTTCGTCGTAAAATTACCGTCGCAGTTACGACGAACTTCCTATTTGCGTTGAATTAACGTCGAATTTTTTACGACGAATTACCAACGACTGTTTTTCCTCGTTATATTTTACAACGAAATTACATCGAATGTGCCATTACGACGACCTGTTTACGACGAATCGTTGTTCGTCGTAAATCCATTGTAATACCATCTTTACGTCAAATTAACAACTGATTCTTCCGTTGTTATAAATGTGTTTTTTTGTAGTGAAAATAGAGTAACAAAATTAGATTCAAAATCGATCTTGGGATTAATTAAATACTTTACATGTATATCTTATGTGTGTTTATCGGGAGTCTTCCCTAATAATGTAACAAACACATGATAATACAATTGAATTCCATTCGGATGATCTGAAACTTAAAACTGCTAAAAATATATATATGTAAAAAGATTGACAATAAAAAAAAAAAAATACTATCGTCGTGAATGCTGATGGTAAGGTGAAGTGGCTTGAATTCGAAGTTTTCGTTTCTGAAGAAAATTTTGGAGAGATTTTTTCATTGATGCTTTTGGATTTGGAAGTTGCTGATGATGATGAAATCGGGTTGACCTGTTTTGAGAATCCGACCCATTTGAAGATGACTTCTCTTCCATTTCTTGACTCGCGATCGATATTATCGACTTTGCCTACATTTATAAAACATTATTTAAGTAATGTAACAATTAAATCATTACAAAATAATAATCATATATATATGAATGAGTATGCATGTGTATACATACCTGAAGATGGGTAACATCTGAAGAAATACACATTTTTCCATTGTAGAAAATTGTTATTCTCTGAGATTCTTCTTTTGGTTGTGGGTTTCCAGAGCTGCTTGATTCTATCACACTTCAAATCAAATTAAAATGTAAAAATTGATCAGATTCATATAATATTCATTGATTCTAGGTTTGCTCCAAACAAAAAAAAAGAATTTTGAAAAGAGAGAGAGACTTACGAGGTATCAGAATCAGAATCATAAGAAGAAGTAGGAAAAAGACGAAGTTCCAAGTCGCAAGTTTGATGCATCTTCATGTTGTAAGAAGAAGAATTTATGATAATATTGTGTGTGGATTAATTAAGATAGATACTTATATATATATATATGTCTTGTTTTGTGTGGAGAGAAAAGACACGGGCGAAACGGTGGAAACAGAACACGGGTTTTTTTTTTTACAACGGCGGAGCCTTCTTTTAATTCTCTCACGTGGAAAATGTTTTTTTCTATTTTTGTATTTGTGCAACTTTTTACGGTTTTGTATTTTTTGAAGAGAACAAAAAAGTGAAAAACTCCAAGTTCCATTTTTGTTTAATACTTATCCTAAAATTTCTACTGGCGGTTTGGAGGCATTTCCCACATTTTCCTTTCTTTCTTTAATCTCTTTTTTCAAATAATTAATATACATATTTCAGTCCTTTTGATTGACTTTGTTAAAATACTAGTACTTCTAAAGTGTATTGAAATATTTATTAATTCATTGGTTTACTAAAGTGTGAGGCTTATGCTTTTTTTTTT
>CM051362.1:20847044-20947044 GCA_028015245.1 Cardamine occulta | reverse complement strand
CTTTTTCTTTGTCGAAGTGTGGGCTGCGGAGTAATCCACCGCCACCGGTATATTATAATGCATATATGAATATTTTCTGACTTAATTCAGGCGGCGTATATATTTAGTTAAAATGTGTGATCATTGCCCACTGTATGACATTTTCTTGGTGGTGTTTTTGATATATACTATATTTTCTTGGTAGTGTAGTAGATATGTTGTTAAAGGTATTTTATATTAGTTGATTTAATGATTCAATTAAGATAACTGACTCATAAACGTGTGTCATTTCCTTACACTAATTTAAATGGAAACATCTGAGCCGAGACGAAAGTAACATTTCAAGTTTCAATTTGTATTTTTTTTAAAATATTAATTAATTTCATATTTCAACTGAATAAAAATTTATACTTGTATGCTTATTTTTCTATAAAATAGGTTTTTCAATCCTTTCACTGTATGACATTTTCGTACCTAACTTACTTGAGTAAACTAATAATTTTTCATTAAATCACGTGCTTGCTCTATTTTTTTTTCAGCTATGAACAATTGGCATGGAGTGGTACGGATTCGTGAAAGAAAAGGAACACGAGGTACCGACTAATATTTTGATTAGTTTTTAAAAAATCGTCCACTAATTTTTTTTTAGTCGAGAAAACTACATTTGAAATGAAATTGGTTAATAATCTTTCCACATCAATGCCATTTCCATTACAGCTATGATTGATATGTATTTTGAAGAGATTTATAAATAAGAAAGGTTCAAACTTTATTAAGATAGATATATAAGATATAAATGAAAATAACTCACTGGAACTTTTTTTTTTTCGTCAACTACATCATTATTATTAGAGATATTTGATTTAATTCTAATATAATAACTATTCGACAATTTGGCAGTAGATAAGATTACGATGAACAACTTCTTCAAACGACGATTCCACGACGCAAACTCTCCTCGACAGGTGGTTATGCATGTACGACATCTCTATGATGTACATATTTTCTCTGCAATACTCAGATCTACGACGGACGGTTCTGCAGGTAAGACATCCCTATGATTGACAAGCTCTCTCACAACACATGAGACCACAACAGACAACACTATCTGCAGCACTCTGGAACTCCTGAAAAATTTTACATCCTTTAATCTGCAATAAACTACGTTATATGGGGTTCAAACCCCATACCTGGTGTATGAGCCTTTTAAACCCTCAACCAATAGGGCCAAAGGTGCTTCCACAGAGCTTTATTAGGTGCAAGAAATGTAAAATGAGAAAGCTTAATTTAGAAAGACCAAAATCAAAGATTCTTAGATTGATATCATGAAATGAGAATACGAAGATTTGTACAAAGTGGTAACCCTCAAAGTTACATTGTATTGATGTTTTAAAGAGAAATTTATATGAATATGTACTTGCGAAAACCCTATTTACATTGGTTAATTGACTTCACATGAGACATTGATAGAGAGCGGAAGCTAAATAACGGACGAAAACACAAGATCTCCAGGAGAACTCGGATTCATGAACGGATCTTGCTTAGAACGTCGAAACTTGACGAAGAAGCAATATGGATAGGGCGAGAATCCTCTTCTCAGGGCTTCGTACAAGAAGCTCTTTAGGGTTGAGAGTCCTCCTCTCTAAGCTATACAAAAAATTCTCTTAAAACTGGTTTATTCAATCATCAATAATCCATACAAAAACCCTAAAGACATCCTATTTATAAGAAAATAAACATCTCAGCTATTCCTAAACCTAATGAGATTTAAAAGATAAATATCCTAATTAAAATCAAATAAAAATAAAGTAAACAACTAACTTGATGGACACGTAAAGCCTATAAGAGTATCCATCGAAAACTCACATAAAACCTTAGTATGCGCTGCATCAGACATTATATTGGGCTTTTTATGGATTCTCTAATATATTTTTGGTATTTGAAGTTTGAAATTTCATAGAGCTCTAAGAGCATCATTATCGCTAGTTGCTTAAAAGATTGCTTAGAATAAAATAATGTTTACTTAATGAAAAAGAAGTTAAAAACTTAAGAAACGTTTCTTAAATAAGCATCTTAAGAAACGGTTTCTTAAGCGTTTCTTAAATCAGATTTTCTTCTTCCTCTCTCACAATAACCCTCGAAGCTTTTGGTCCTTCCTTTTTCCTCCTTCCTCTTGTTTAACCGATTTCGATTTCCCCATAATGCCAAAGGGTTTTGATTCTCTCTTCCTCAATATCTCAATTTAACCATAAAAAACCCTAATTTCAATCTCTATCTCTTTGATCTCTCCATGGGTTCCTCCTCCGAATCTTAAACCGAGAGAAACTCTGAGATCGGAATCGGAATCAATGGAGTCTACAATTTCGTTGAAGCTCAAAGGAAAAGGCAAAGAATCAAAAGGAGCTTCATCTTCCGATGACAAATCGAAGTTTCAGATTGTTAAGGAATGGAGCAATTGGTCACTGAAGAAGGTGAAAGTCACGACTCACTATGGCTTCATCCTCTGATCATCATCATCGGCATGAACTCCGATGATAAACCTCATCACTTCCAGCTCCTTAGCCCTGTCTGATCTAACCACCGACTGGTTTCCCCCACCTGGTAAATTCTCCTTAAAGGATAAAAATGTTGCAACTTTTTTATTGTATTTTGGTGGGTTTTTATTGTTTCGTCACTCTAAAGTAAATATTACCATGTCCGTTGATCAATTTTGCCCTTCTGAGAAAGAATTGTGGCTGTAATTTCGTAAAAGCCTTGCCCTTTTATGGGAGTGTTTCACTTACTTAGCTTTGTTAGGTTCCTTCAGTTCACCTTGATCGTTTGATTCTGAGTATTCATCATTCTCATTTGTTTTTCTTCTGTAAAGTTCAATCATTTTTTATGTATAGCTTTACTTGATGGTGGTTGTGTTTATCTTTGATTTTTTAACATTTTATTTAGACTTTTAGGTTCAGTTAAGACCTTCAACATGCTGGAAATGGATATGGTAGAGAGGCTTAATACTGACCCGAGTGTTCTCCAAGATCAGGTAACTCATTAATGGCCATTCCTTGCCTTATAATGTAAGCTAGCACCAATATGACATTTGTGTTAAGATTTTACAGGACAGGATTAGCATTCGCCTTTTGTGTGCCAGTTCCTGCGGTTTTAACACTGAATCATTTCACATTGGAGGTTAGATTACCTGTTTAACTCTAATGGTAGTGCTTACAACTAATCTTCTGCTTGTTGTGAACTTCATTTTGTTTTCTCTCTTTTGTGGTGAATTTTTCAGTTCATTTTAGACAAGAAAAAAAAACTATTATTCGTGTACTTAGACCATATTGTTTCAGTAGCGAACTCTATACATTTTGATAGGCATGCGAATGAAAGAAACACTAGTGAGACTGATTATAGGATGTGTTCTAGGGGGTTAAGAAATAATATGTTTGTAGAACCCAGGGGTCTGAATCTAAACCCTTTCAGTGGAGAACAAATGTTTCTTCCAATGACATCTACTAGAACATGTATGACGCACCTTGGTTCACCGGAATTATCTGCAAATGATTTCGATATGGTTAGTTTCTGTGATCACTACCTCCACAACTCAATGAATTTTCCTTACATTCTTTGTGCAGCTTCTTGAAACCTATACACATTTAAGGCTTTCGTTGTTCCCGTTTGTCTAGTTCTTGCATATGTTCTACCTCTTTTAATGGACAAAGCTTAGCGAACTTCTATGTAGATTTAATTGATGAAATCTTTGCAGGGTCCACGACATGGAGTTTTGCATGATGCTTTTGAGTCTGCTGCAAGCTTAAGCTACAGAGAGCAAGCTTATAATCAATGCAAAATAGGCCCTTTCTCTGCTTCTTCTTCTAGCCCAACTTGGGACGTGATCAACATAATAACTGATTGTTGTTTTGATTTTTTTTTTCAAAATCTATGTTTAAAATGTAATATTTATATGTAGCTATGTTTAATTAATAAGATAAATTTTATTTTAAAAAATATTATTTAAGTTTTTTTTTTTTAAGCAACTCATTAAGGGTTTTACCAATAAAGCAGCAAAAACAGAAATTTCTTAACACAATTTCTTAACTTCAGATTTATATTAAAATAATACTTAAGAAACCCATTTGAGTTTCCCCCAATAATGATGTTCTAAGCCTCTAAAACCTTTTTTTTGTTTGTTAAAGAAAGCTCTAAAACTTGGTTCGATGGTTCAACTATTTCTACCATTGGATAACTACATCACTTTTTTACTAATAACCAAATTGCATTTGCTTTATATAATAAGTGCATTGCAAACCAATACACAAATCTTATTTGGAAAGAAACGAGTCAGGCGCGTGAATTACATGTGTGCCGACTTTTTCTCTCTGATCTACCAAAGCTCTTTCTTCGCCGTCGCTTCATTTGCCTCTCCGGTGTCCGGCGCTGCGAGAGAGCTTTTCATTACAGAGGTTCGCTGCTGCTTGTTCATTGGCGGGTTGGATGCCGATCTGCTTCGCTTGTCTTCGATTCATTTTATGGTAGTTCTTGGATCGTCGCATCATGTGGTAGGATTGCTCATTTCCTCGGCTGGTTTCCCTCTGTTTGGGGATGGCAGAGTTCTCCGGCAGAGCTTTTGGCCGATTTCTACTCGAGTTTCGTCGTTCATGTGTTGGTGGATCTGTCTAGATCTGCCTCGATTATTGCCGATGGTGGAGCTTGTCTCTCTTGGTGATGTTGCGGCTACCTTGCTCTCCTCCGACAAGATTTCAGGGTCCAAGATCTCAAGGCATGCGAGTGGTTATTGCCGGAGCATGACGGCAATGAAGATATGTGGTGTTTTTGTTTCCAGCTCCGATGCGTGAGGGCAACAAAGGTTCTGTGGAGGACTACTGCTCACTCTCAGTTTTGCGTTAGACCTGAGAGCAGTCTTGGAGCTTCGTTCTCCTTCTATCTCTCTTTCTGGCATTTAGTTTGATTTGCTCAGGTTTGCTTCAGGGTCTCGTCAAGTGGTGATGGAGGTGGGTGTGTGTTGTTGGAGCCTCGAGCGCCTGGTCTCCTTTGATCAAGGGTCCAACTTTGTCGACGGGCTTAGCTGTTTAGGGACTTTGTCCCTACTCGCGCTTCAACGATCCTGCTTCGGTTTGCCCTTAGAGTCCCTCCTTATCTGTTTTATTGTCCAGACCGCTTTGATGTTGCATTGCCTTGGTTTTGTTATGTTATATTGTTTGCTGCCTCTTTGCGGAGAAGTACTAAGGTTGGATTGTGTTTTGGTTGTGGATTAGCTAACTAGGTGTTTGGAGGAGCTAGTAAGACCATTTTGATGTTAAGAGTTGTTTAGTTTTGCTTGATTCAGCTTTGTGCTAGCCAACCTCGGGGAAAGAGCTTGGTAGAGTGAGCTTGCATTTTTCATCTTCTTTGGTTCATGTGGTTTCGTTCTGAATTAGCTCATGGTTAGTGCAACGAGCAGCTCTCATGTGGCGCGGGTGGAGCCGGTGTTTGTTTGCTACTTGTTCTATGCCGTTGACGGCTCAATCTTTTTGGACTACCGGTGAAAGACTTCCATTTGCTTCGGTTACCAATAAACGATCATTATCGTTTGGGAACTTGAATCTTCAACCTGGAGGTGTCATCTAGTAGAGAACTCAAAAAGCGTTTTATCACTTCACCGATTCTGAAAGTTTCAATGCTTTTGTTGATATTGATGAATTGATTGTTTTATACTTTCTTATTTTTTTTTATCATTTTTTGGCATAAAACCATTATGTAGGATCTACTTTATGTAACTCCTAAAAACTTTTCATTTTCAATAAAATATTTACATTCTTATAAAAATTAAAAAAATCTTACTTGATGCTGAAGTTTTATCCGAGGTTTTTGTAAAACCATAGTACATATATATGGTTTCTCCGTTTCTGTAACAATCACTTATTCAATTATGTTGTCTTTATTATCTTCACATCACATAACATAGTATCCGTCTGAAATAATTGTTTTACCTTCAAAGTTTGGTCCAAAACTCCAAATCATCAAATCAGTAGCATGAAGGTGTTTTGTAGATGTAATGGAACCACGGGCAAACCAAGTGTTGATTGAGTTCTCAGTGCCAATATGTAATTAGATACTTTAATCATTGAGTTTAACATATTCATATGGAAATAATATCCTCCATTAATTAGTTTCTCTCTAAAATGAATTTCTTTTTCATCCCAACACTAAGAACATGTCCATCCGACAAAATTTGTATGTGTCTTAAAGTAGTTTATTAATTAAAATTTGTGGGTGTTTTAAAAGTGTGTCTGTGTCTCTGCGAAGATACCGGCTCTTCCCCGAAATCACCACATGTCGCGGTATGATTCGTCGAGATAATAAAATATTAATAAATATAATATTATTTAAACTAAAAAAATAAAAAAAAATCGGGAAGACACCCAAATTAAATATCACCGATGGTAATGCTCTTAGAGCATCGACGCTTAAAGTAGCTGATTTTATTTATTTTGGAACATAGACGCTAAAACAATTAAGATCATGTCTTTATGTGTACATTCATATCAATTGTTTTGGTTAATTAATAGAGAGACTCACAAATTGAAACCCAAATTAATCTTTGAAGACCCACATAAACTCCGGTTTTTTCCACTAAAAAAGTTTACTGATTGCTAAAGATGATTAAAATCATGTGTGAAACATTCAAATCTTGGACACCACCATTTAGTTTACATTCATACTAAATAAAAAGATAAGCTGGGTAAGCACCTAAACCTATTGGTAAAATAAACAAATTATAAGTTTATAACTAACATTTTTTCTGCCGTCAAAAAGCTAACAAACATTTGTTTTTTTTTTCTTTTTCTTTTTCTTTTATTTGTTGGTAAGAAACAAACAAAAAAGTAAAACACGTGTGTCATGAGATATACAAGTAATCAACGACCTTAACATTGTTGGTTCCTCACGCACCATTCATTTGATTCAATAATTTATAAATAAATAATCTTCTTTCTTTTCACCAAAATATGATTACGTGCCTAAAAATAGGATCCTATTTAGATTTGCCGACATACCGACATTGTGGAAAACAAAAGCACGTTGAAAAAAAAAAATCATCAATATTCAAATGATACAATATTTACTCTTGGTTAGTGTTGTGCAAATTAACCAACAGTCGACACGTACGTGGGTTGTAAATCCCACGCTATCTAACATCAAACAAGTGAACGTGGAGTTTGCACTTGGCACGCTTTGACTCCGAAGGAATCCAACATTATTACGATATAATTTTATCTAACACATTCATTTGTTTGGCTAAGAAATTTTTGCTCTAATTTGTTTTTGTTTTAAATAATAATAATAATAATAATAATAACCTAGAAATAGTAGATAGAACTAAAACATGGTCAGAAGATTGTTTAAAAACAAATAAACAAGAAAATCGGTAAAAAAAAACCTATAAATCTGGACCTGCCTTGTAACCCCCTTTTAAATTTTATTTTTGGATTACAAAAAACAATTTCTCGCAATGAACATCAAAATGAAAAATTCACCCCCAAAAAAACATGAAAATGAAAACACTTCTGAAACATTTATTTTGTATAACCCACAAAGTAAAATAGTTCAGACTTCAGAAGGCTGACCCAATTTTTCGGAATCCGATAAAGCTTTAGTCCCCAAATATTTTTTCTGGAAACTCAAAACCAGTTCTACTTTATTTAATTGGACAGAAATGAATATTTGATCATTGGTTACATATGACTTATGAGGTGTTAACTTTAATTAATGGCAAAATGTGCATCCGTGTTTTTGGCGAGAAAACGTGTTTTCACGTTTTTGACAGAAAATGTGTTTCCGCGTTTTTGGCGAAAAAACGTGTTTCTGCGTTTTTGGCAGGAAAACGTGTTTCTGCGTTTTGGAGGAAAAATGTGTTTCAGCGTTTTTGGTGAGAAAAAGAGTTTTTGCATTTTTGGCGAGAAAACATTTTTCCACATTTTTGGCGGGAAAAGTGTTTCCGTATTTTTGGCGGAAAAATATGTTTTTGCATTTTTGGCGGAAAAATATGTTTTTGCATTTTTTGGCGGAAAAATATGTTTTCACGTTTTTGGTGAAAAATGTGATTCCACATTTTTGGCGAAAAACATGATTCCGCGTTTTAGCAGAAAAACGTGCTTCCTCGTTTTGACAAAAAAATGATGAAATATTGTTTAATAAAAATAATTTTGGTTTTGTTAGAATTTAAGGGTATTTTAAACTTTTGGATTTGGAGATGAAGATGCAGCATCCGGAAGCTCATTTTTTTAGCATCCAAAATATCCAGATATTTTAGGTTTGTATCTCATTTCAGCATCCAGATGCAAAATTAAATATATCAAAACGAACAACATCTAACATTTGCATTCAGATGTTGCATCCGAATGAGGAAACGAACATGGTCTTAATGAAGCCACATAGAAAAATGCTTAGTTTATATTTTCTTATCAAGAAGGTTCAATTGTTTTGAAGCCAAACCAACAAGTGAGCTATAACTTGAGACAATGTTTTCAAATGAATCCTACAACTCGATGAATGCCCGCAATTTATAAACCCTAAATTTCTAAACCCAAAATTTATTATTTTTGTGGTAGGTGTTTTAAGCGAACCCAGTTTTATTCTCTACAAGCTTCTGCATTAGCTAACATATACTCCGCAAATTAGATACACCCACGTATCAATCTTTTCGTAAACTTGAAAGTGTCATATTTATATTGGTTGTACACAATCAAGATCCACCACAGGAGATCAGAAGTACCTACCATATGGCAATGAAAACAATGTAACTAAAACATGTGGAACATGTGGATTTTGATCGCATTATAGAAATAATAATAGTAATTCGGAAAAACAATTTATAAACTTCAGTTTTCACAACTTTCATAGAAATGATAATTCTTCGATTTCTCCGCTCGTCAATCTCTCTATCGCCATTTCTGTGTATATTCACTTTATGTACTTTAATCTTTTATTAAGTCACATGCTTGCTCTATTTTTTTGTTGCGGCTATGAACAATTTAAGTGGTAAAGGATTCGTGAAAGAAAAAGGAACACCATTTAGGGGCTACTATTTTTATTAGTTATTCATTTTAGTTTTTAAAATTCATCCACTAATTTTATTTTAGTCTAGAAAACAACATTTGAAGCGAAATTGGTTAATAGTTTTTTCACATCCCTGCCATTTCTATTCCGGTTTTGATTGACATGTATTTTTAGCATTCAAAATTTGAAATTTCATAGACCTCTAAAACTTTTGTGTATGTGTGTGTGAAAGAGAACACTAAAACTTGGTTTGATGGTTCCACACTTTCAACCATTGGACATCCACATCCTTTTTTTCTTTACTAATCTCCAAATTGCATCATACTAATCATTCTCTCCAAAGCCTCTTTTCTTAGCTTAGGACTCTCTAGTTCTAAGAGAGTGTTTCAACTTTCTTTTCCCTTTTTTGATTTTCAATTCTCTCAAGTCCGGTTTTATTGCTACGATCTCTTCTTGGTAACTTAATATGTGTTTTTTCCTCCATCAATGCTAAATCAGGTTTTCTTTTACGGTAATTGACACGGTGATTGACACAATGATTGATACTCTTTCTATTTCCTCCCAAATCTACATCTTTGATTACGATTTCGAGTCATGATTCCTCAATCTCGGTGCCCTAATTTTCTGTCTCTATTTCTTATATCAAAAGAGTTAGTGGCCCTGGTGCTGACGGGTTTACTGGCAAGTTTTATCAACAACATTGGGGAACAGTAGGGACTAAGTTATGTGTGGAGATTAGTTTGTTCTTCCAATATGCGGTTTTTCCCAATGAGTGAAACTTTACAAACTTGTGTCTTATCCCTAAAGTCACCAACCCTACAAGGACGACAGAGCTGAGGCCAATAAGCCTATGTTCTGTGCACTACAAGATTATCTCTAATATTTTATGCTCCAGATTGAAAAACATATTACCTGACCTTATCTCGGACACTCAAGGGGCCTTTGTCTCCAGCCGGTTGATCTCAGACAATGTTCTTATTGCTCACGAAATGGTTCATGCTCTGCAAACAAATGATGTAGCTTCAGAGAGTTTCATGGTGGTTAAGACTAAAATGTCAAACGCCTAGTACAGAGTTGAGTGGAGTTTTTTAGAGATATTAATAGAGAACTTGGGCTTTGGCTTTCAATGGATAAAATGGATCATGTGCTGTGTCATATCTGTTACATACTCTGTGCTCCTGAATGACAAGTCACATGGTTACATTAAGCCTAAACGAGGTATATGGCAAGGAGATCCATTGTCTCTTTTTCTGTTTATTTTATGTGCTGAAACTTTAGTCAATATACATAATAAAGCAGAAGAAAGAGGAAGGTTAACAGGGATTAAAGCGTCTACCACTGGTCCATCAGTGCATCACCTACTGTTCGCTGATGATAGTCTCCTAATGTGTAAAGCTGACTTGAGCGAAAGTTCAGAACTTAAGAGGTGTGTCAGGTGATTAACTTTCAAAAATTCTCAATCATATTTGGTAAACATGTACTGCATGCTAGTAAAGCAGCAGTTAAACTATGCCTTAATATTGATAAAGAGGGAGGTGAAGGGACTTACCTGGGACTCCCTGAATGCTTCAGCGGTTTTAAAGTCCAGCTCCTAAATTTCATATGTGAGAAGCTACAGTCCAGATTGAATGGTTAGTTTGCTAAGTCATAATCGCAAGGGAGTAAAGAGATTCTTCTTAAATCGGTAGCTATGTCTATACCAGTCTATGATAAGAGTTGTTTTAAGTTGCCAAATGACACATGTAAGAAATTGACGAGTGCAATGACTGAATTTTGGTGAAATAATGAGAAGAAGCATAGGAAGATACCATGGGTAGTTTGGAAATCTACGTGTTGCCAGAAAATTAAGAGAGGTCTTGGCTTTCGTGATATCGGAAGATTCAATCAAGCTCTGCTGGGGAAACAAGCTTGGTGCATACAGAACAATATATCATCCTTGCTTGCACAGATCCTGAAACATCGGTATTTTAAACACAAAACATTTCTTGATTGTGGAGTAGGGATGAGACCCTCTTATGCTTGGCGAAGTATAGTATGGGGTAAGGAATTGCTACATAAAGGGTTGGTGCAGAAAGTTGGTAATGGGATATCGATAAAAGTCTGGTCCGACAATTGGATCCTAGATGACTTTCCTAGACCGGCACTGGCCCCTGAGACTGGTGAAGAGGATAATAATCTAAGGGTTGTTGATCTATGGTATCTTAATTATCTAACCTAGAATCTCCCAATGTTGAGACATTCTTTCACAGAGCAAGATGTGGCTCTTATCTCTCAAATCAGACCTTCCCCAACAAGAAACGATGAGTATACCTGGCATTACTCACCTAATGGAAAATACTCGGTGAATATTGGCTATACTTTGAGTGAAGCTTTGACGAAAGCGGCGGATAATGAGAACAACACTACCTCGGCAATGGAGAAAAGACAATGGTCGCGCATCTGGAAACTGAAAACTTCACCTAAGGTTTGACATTTTATATGGAGAGCTTCCAAAGGTGCTCTGGCTATAGCGGACAGACTGCGATTTCGTGGTTTGAATGCGACGTTGTTATATTCCTCGTGTGTAACTGAGCCAGAAACGGTATGTCATGCCTTATTTTGTTGCTTTATGGCGGCTCAGGCCTGGGAAACAGCAAAGCTCCCCATTCCCAGAGCAGGTTTTTCTCTAACCTCTATCTTTTTGAATCTCCATCACATGTTAGGCTGTTGTGACAATACCAAGACTGTGCCAGCAATTCGGTGTGCTTTTCCATGGGTGCTTTGGAATATTTGGAAAGCTAGAAATACCTTTGGTGTTTAAGAAAGTTAGAACTTCATTAGAAAGCCTGGTGACGAAAGCTCAAGATGAAACAGATGATTGGTTTGTTGCGAATGTTGTGCCTATAGTGAATAGACATAGAGAGGTGACTTCAAACTTGAATTCTTAGGCTCTTAGAAGGATACCTCCGACTTTACCTTTTATTAAATGTAATGTGGGGAGTTCGTGGATCTTGAGGAATCTCCATGGAGGTGTAGCCCTGTTAGCAAGAAATCATTTTGGAAATCCTCTTATGCATAGTCGGCGATCGTATTCCAATGTTAGATCTGAGGTAGAGGCGGAGTTACTGAGCTTGTTGTGGGCTGTGGAGAATTTGAATAATTTGAGATTTAGCCATGTGATCTTTGAGACATCTTCGAGACAAGTCATTGATGCTGTTGAGTTTCCATCTAGATATCAAGGAAACCAAACAATCATCTCAGAAATTATTTCACTCTTACATAGATTTACAGATTGGAGACTGGTTTTTGCACCTGAACCCTGCAATCACCCATCTAATCGGATTGCCCAAAGTGTGACGGAGGAGCTACGCACACAATCTTACATTGCCCGGAGTGGTCCATCATTGCTACGAGCCACTATCTTAACGGAGAAAAACTACCGTCATATCTGATGTGGAGCTCAAGTCGGGACATTTAGATCCGACTCTGGTCTGGTCTGGATGATTTAGGCTGTTGGGTATGCTCTTGGTTTTATTTAAAAGGATTAACATATTTGGGTTTAAGTCCTATATTTTAGATATTATGTAAGCTTATTGGGCCCGAAAGTATGACTTTGAGTAATAATATCGAAATTTGAGGAAAATTTTTTTCTCCAAATTACATTTACTTTAAAGTTTAAATATGTGCATTGCAAACTTCTGGTTTGACAGACGCATAAAAAATGTTTCTTACAGCTGTTTTTTTATAATTGGCTAAGTAATATATCTTACTATTATTATTTGTGTTCACACTTAAGTGTGTTTGAGAGATTCAAGTGGAAATACCACTGATGTTATTACTCTAAGTGTGCTATGTAAATCTTAGATCTCGGTTCTTACATAAATTCTCAACTTTGTTTTGTGCTAATGATCTCACATTATAATTTTTCTACACTTTTAGTGAGTCATAAATCTTATGACATTTGGGGAGTCTAAGAGGTTTAAGCTCGTAAATTAATTCGATCATAAAGGATGTAACAGAATAGAACTTGTTGACATTTTCAGTTTTGGAGGATGTATGTATTCATGACCAAGGCCAATTAGCATCTCGCCACGCAAAGCGACACCCTCCAAAACTAGTACTACTACTACAACAGTTTGGTTTAAAGCCATCAAATTTGATGGTTTGATCTAAAGCTGATCCATCTAAACCGCCACAACAAAGTTCTTGATCGCGTTTTGCTGTCTCCTCTCTGTATGATGGGTTAGAGTATCTCGGGTGTTGGATAAAAGGTACATTCTTCCACCATAGTTTAAGTGCCTAAAAACCAAAAAAGAAATGGTAAATATGAAATCAAGCCTTCAAGTAGTATCCATGTTTTGAGTATGTCACTTAAAAAAGACTTTTGAGAATATATGTCACTTACATGCCAATAGATCCATAGGGCAACCTTATGAGGCATCAACCAGAAGAAAACTGCGGGATCAGAAACCCGCGTTTGGGGTATTCTTTTCGCCTTTAGCGTCGCAGAGAAATAGTTACCCTGATGAGGATGCTGCGATGAAATGGAGACAGATAAATCATCACCAGGTTCATTTGCTCTGATTTTCCAATTCCCAAGCATATCCTGAAAACGTTATGTAGCCTCTGATCAATCAATCAATCAAACAAACTGATAAATATCCAATCAAAGACGATAGCAATATCAGCGTAACATACCATGAAAGGACTGACTTGTAATGATTTAGCAACCAAGTCAGATTCAGGGTTGAATACAAATGTCACTCGTTCCCCCCATGGCGTATTTGTAACCTACAAAAATCATCTACTTATATCAACAGAGAGAAGCTGATACCATAAAGCCAAATCTTTAGGTTTCAACTAAGAGATTGCAACATATAGCAGACTTATTCAGATCTTTGAAACAGTGAAGATGTTGTTCATCAAATATTCACATTACGATTCATCGAACAAATCTGGTGTTATCAGACAAAGAGTAAAGCTGAGGGACAAATCAAGAAACAGAGAAGCCAAAACATATAAATTTACATTACCTGAGCAATGCATTTACTTAAACGCTTACTCGACCCTTCCAAGTTGTAACAATAATACAAACTCAAGGGGTTTTGTTCATATCCAACGCTTGGAGGTATCGTCAATAGAAAACTGCAGCCAAAATTTACAGATTCATCAGAGTTTTTTCAATCACAATTACAGTTTCTGAAATGATTAGATTAGCTCTACAGTTTAATTACAGAACTAAACTGTTTCAGACCAAACACAACATTTAACTCAGATTTTGTGTTTCTTTTAATACTTTTTTTGTGTCTTATTGAATCTTAAAAACGTTACAAATTAATTCAACAAACTTACATTGGACCTGTGGTACAAGCAACAAGGCGAGCTTCGTCGGCGGAGAGATGATCCAGCGGGACGGTCAACGCTTTGTCGAGGTCGAAGAGTGCGTAACGGACGGAGTAACGGAAAGAGTGACGGACAGGGCGGAGACGGTCATGCCAGACGGTGCCTTCATAGAAGGAGACGTTGGGATCGACGGCGGCGCGTGAGGGGAAGAGACGGTGGAGGAGGAAGCGAAATGGGAGGAGAAGAGAGAGGAAGAAGGAAGTGATTGATGTGTAGAGGATTGAGCAGAGGAGATAGAGCAATTCCATTATCTCAGAAAGCTTCAATTTCTCTATCTGATCCGTTCAAAAATCAAACGATTGATAAGTGATAACGTTTCGAATGCAGATTATTCTTATGGAGTTTGTATTATAATATTTGGTTATTTTCCTATTATATAGTTTAATCGAAAGAGTTGTACTCCATTATTTAGTGAAAAGGTCATTATTATTGTTCCCTTTTGTTTGACAAACAGATACTCTAAGGGTATGAATAATCTTTGGCTGTTGCGTGGACAATGTTCAACCGCCTATTAATATTTCATCCCAATGATTTAATTACATTTTTAAAATTTTATATAGTGCGGCCTAACAATTTTTTTATGGCTTTTGGAAAATAAAATTAAGAGCCTTTTGGCATGAAATATTCCCTTGTTTTTTTTCTGTATTTTTGTATTGAATCGCATTTTATATTACTTGATGGTAATAACGTTAGAAGTAAAATGAACACTTTAAAAAAAACATAAATTTTATTTTCAGTGTTTTAAAAAGCTTTGAAGAGTAAAATGATTTTAAAAATATGAATAGAACATTGATGAAATGTTTAGGTTTTCTAAAGTTGTTTCCTTATTTATGATGGGGTTTGTCATTTGTGAATTGTGACGATAGGCCCTAAATCAATCTAAATTAGGGCTAATAAATTTTAGGCCCACCGTTTTTCAAATCAGAAAAAAAAATCTCATAGAGCTTAGTTAATGTATTTTCGGTTAGTCCGGGTAGTTGAGCGAACCCAATCTTATAATATATACAAGCGTCTTCATTGAGTAATATATACACCACAAATTAGATACACACACGTGTCAATCTAGTTGTAAACTAACACGTGTCATATTTATATTGGTTGTACACAACAAAGACGTCACAGGAGATCAGAAGCCAACCGAATGGCGATGAAAACAATGTTAAAACATGTGGATTTGATCGCACTATAGAAATAATAATTCGGAAAAAAACTTAACTATTTAATAAAATTCAATTTCACAAAAGTTATACAAATTCTTCGATTTCTCCGCTCGTCAGTGTCTGTATCGCTATTTCTGTTCATATACACTTTGTATATATATATATATATATATATAACTATACATAACTCTTCAAAGCTCTGTGGAAAAATGTCTGCAATAATCCATGGAGCTGGAGCTGCAACGGCTTTATCGACGTTTAATTCCGTCGATTTCAAGAAACTCGTTGCTCCTTCTCGCACAAATCTTCCAGGTTCGATTTTTGGTTTTGATTTCGATTTCGAATTTTGATCTGCATTTGTATCTGGCGATTGAATTGTTTGATTTCTAGTGTTGGAGCTTCTATGCTTGTGAAATTGCGAGATCTTAGGAGTTTTGTTATTTTGAATTTGATGTAGTGAGGACTCAGAGATATATTGTGGCTAGATCTGATGCGAGTAAGAAGAATTTTGGCTGTGGTCTTAGAGTTCGTCATTCTCAGAAATTGATTGCGAATGCTGTTGCGGTAATGCGTTCATCTTCCTATTTTTGCATTAAGAATTTCCTCTTATTGTTCTTTGAATCTGTAATGATTTATGAGTTTTTCGTTTTTTTTTTGTAGACGACGGAGGCGGAGACATCTGCGAGCACTGGGTTTGTTTTTTTGCATGTTTATTCTTTGCGAATTGGGAGTTTGATTTTACTCAATTTAATTTGACTCTGTTGGGTCTCTGGAATACAAGCATGGCATTGCTGATTGAAGGATTTAGATACTGCTTGAACAAAGCTCCAATTAGAACTTGTTCATGTATTGTTATAGATTACCAATACTTCTAAATCATTAAATTATTCTAATATTTTAGTTACATGTCAATGGGATTCAAAGTTAACAAGGAAGTTTTAACTATGTGCTATTTGGGTGTGGTGATGTAGTATCCTGGCCTGTTCTATATTAGAGAAAAGACCACGTCTTTGTTAAAAAGAGCCAGATATAGGACTCTAGAGTGGCTAGTTTTCAAATAGATAGTTGATAGTGATGGCAAAAGCTAAATGTATTACATGTCTTTTCTTCCATTAATCTTCTTTTGATGCCTTTAAGTTGTGGTTATCATCCTAGAGGTTTAGTTTAAACTATTTAGTTCCTTATCATGAAAACATGCTAATCTCCCAAGAACATTTCAGTTTTCCGCAGTTGTGCAATTGCTTTGGCTTTTGTTACATATTCATGCATCAATTATGTGCTCTTTTCTTGTCTATCCTTACTTTTTCCGTTACGGATTTGTGTTGTTTTCATTTTTATATAAGCAAATCCATGATGATTGCACCTTTGCATTTTCTTTCATGTATTCATCCTCGCAATTAGCATATTTCTTTCTCTACCGTTAAACTTCCTTGCTCATATTCAATCAATGTCATGTTGATACTTTTCGGCCACAACACAGAGCATAACCAGTTTTATCTTATGAATTTGCAGACATGAACTATTACTTTTCGAGGCTCTTCAGGAAGGTCTGGAAGAAGAGATGGACAGAGATCCACATGTTTGTGTTATGGGTGAAGATGTAGGCCATTACGGAGGCTCCTACAAGGTAACCAAAGGCCTAGCTGATAAATTCGGCGACCTCAGGGTTCTCGATACTCCTATTTGTGAAAATGCATTCACTGGTATGGGCATTGGAGCTGCCATGACGGGTCTAAGACCCGTCATCGAAGGTATGAACATGGGTTTCCTCCTCCTTGCCTTCAACCAAATATCCAACAACTGTGGTATGCTTCACTACACATCTGGTGGTCAGTTCACGATCCCGGTTGTCATCCGTGGCCCCGGTGGAGTGGGACGCCAGCTTGGCGCTGAGCATTCCCAACGGTTAGAATCTTACTTTCAGTCCATCCCTGGGATCCAGATGGTTGCTTGCTCGACTCCTTACAACGCCAAAGGCTTGATGAAAGCCGCGATAAGAAGCGAGAACCCCGTGATTCTGTTCGAACACGTTCTGCTTTACAATCTCAAGGAGAAAATCCCGGACGAGGAATACATCTGTAATCTTGAAGAAGCTGAGATGGTTAGACCGGGGGAGCACATTACCATCCTCACTTACTCACGGATGAGGTACCATGTGATGCAGGCAGCTAAAACTCTGGTGAACAAAGGTTATGACCCCGAGGTTATCGACATCAGGTCGCTGAAACCATTCGATCTTTACACAATCGGAAACTCGGTAAAGAAAACACACCGGGTTTTGATCGTGGAGGAGTGTATGAGAACTGGTGGGATTGGAGCTAGTCTTACAGCTGCGATTAATGAGAACTTCCATGACTATTTAGATGCTCCGGTTATGTGTTTGTCTTCTCAGGACGTACCTACACCTTATGCCGGTACACTGGAGGAATGGACCGTGGTTCAACCGGCTCAGATCGTTACCGCCGTCGAGCAGCTTTGCAAGTGAATTCATATTTATCCGGTGAACCATTATTTATCATTTACCTCTCCATTTCCTTTCTCCTTAAAGCTTAGTTCTTAAAGAAATTGTCTAAGTGGTTTGGTTTTGTTGAAGTTTGTCTTCTTTGTTATGTCTTGCAATATAGTTTTGTAACTCTGAATGTTTCGTTTGTTGATTTACCTCCCACACTTTTATTTTTAATCCTTTTGAATTTTCTTAACTTAACACAACTCATTATGTTTAATTCCAGAGTTTTTCTATTGCAAAAACCTTCCACTACATAAATTTTCAATTCTTCACAAAAACATAAATTCCAGAGCTTTTATTAAGATTTTAGATTCAATAATTGTAAAGTGTAAAACTAAAGACTTTTAAGCAAAAAAATACGAAAATCTTGTTTTTTTCGTGTTGCTAATTACAATAAGTATTAACCTTAGAGTTTTCTATACATTTAAGTTATAAATAAACATATACACAACAAACTCATTTCTTTCTTAATCAAAACAAAGACTTTATTACAATAAACCCCACGTTAAAATAAAACCAAAACCTTCTAGTACCAATAAACCAATTTACAAAAATTGAAAAAGAAAACCCCTAGAGAAAGCTTTTGCATTCCAAAAGAGTTCCACTAAAAAGAACTCCCAAATAAAAAGAGAAAAACAACAAGTTTACAAGAAAATAAAAAGACAAACATTGATGTTTGGTTATCTTATTACCACTTGGATGATTTACATTTAGCAGCTCTTCCTGAATCATTCAAGTAAGAACCAAAAGTCTTAATGACTTGTTCATAAGTTGGCCTTTTGTAATCCACTGCTTGCTCTACCACTTCTTCTGGTTTCGCCCATTTCCACTCTGCAAACTCTGAATCCGCTTCGTTGTTTGCTAGATTGATCTCTCTTTCATCCTCATCGTTTTTTAGTCTCACTAAAAACCTGTGGGGATTAATTAAATTTTTCACAACAATGAGTGAGCCATTCTCTTCTTGTGTTAAGATTCCACACAAAAAAAACTTCGAAAACTTACCATTTTTGGGCTTGGCCATGCCATTCACCGCCCCAGAGACGGTTAACTTTTGCTTTTACTGCTGATGGGAAGTCATATGTCAGCCAAGTTGGAACCTGTTTAGACATTTGAAGAACAAAAGAGTGTGTTACATCTTCTGATTCATATTAGTTTTAGTACTATTGTATATCAAGTGTTAGATTAAGCATAGAGACCTCGGAGACGATTTCAGCTGAAACAACACCAGTTTCTTCTTGTAACTCTCTCATTGCTGCTGACTTTGGATCCTCTCCATCTTCAATGCCTCCCTATAATAACACCCCCGGTTTAGTGAGCTTTTTAAAATTTTAAGATACAAATCACAAAGCATATAAAACTAGTTCTTGATCAGCTTTTTCATTAGAGTGGTGCTAAACATCAAGTAATATGCTACGTTTTTTCTTAACTACAAAAGTATAACACTAATTAATATTTAGATTAACAACTTTCCAGACAAAGATCATAAGCTTTGTGGATAATAAAAAGACACAGAAACAGAGAAAACAGATCGAAAACACGAAAAATATCATATCATATCATAGCGAGTGTAATATTAACATACCTGTGGCATCTGCCATGCTCCAGGAACATTCAATCTAGAAGCTACAAATACCTGTGAATCCATAATTATAGTTATAAACTAAGTTATATTATTAAAACAGTAATTAATGAGAGAGCTGAATTGGATGATGAAATGTTACCAAATTATCAGAGTTGATTAGACAAACACCAACATTAGGACGATACCCTGGTGGTAGATTCTCCATTTTTTTTGCTGAAACAAATTACCACTTAATACTGTTATTTAACCGACGGTTATGTTATTACACGAAATTTTTAGCATCATGATTGTTGGTTTACTACTCTTTTTTGACGTTTCAAACCCAATCATGTGTATTATTCTACTCTCTTTGGCTTATTTACAACAACAAAAGGATCATAGAGTTTTCACAGATTCTCCTAAAGCAAAACCTAATTCTTACTCTATTTTTTTACATTCTAATCCAAGAAAACAAACTAGTTGAAACAATCCTATTCACTAATCAAAGGCGGAAAATTCAAGAAATGAACCAGTCAGTTTTTTCTCGATCATTACGGCCGACGAATCACCCTCCAAAAAAAAAAAAAAAAACTATGGAGTCCAGAATCATAATCATAGTTCGTCAATTTTCAGTAATCAAACCACATAATCAGTTAACAAACACATAAAAAGAATCTAAAACATACAGATCTGAGAAACAAAAATCAAGCATCGAACGAAGAAACAAACCTTGTTTATTTTATTTCTTTTGGTTATCTTTGACTTTCTTAAAGGAGGAGAAAAGTTTTTAACACAACGAAGCAGCAACGAAGAACATGTGTGAGTGTTTTCTTTCAAACACAAGCACACGTATAGAGCTTTTTTACATTAATATATATGAGAATTGGATTCGTCCTTAAACGATGACGTTTTACTTAATCAGCTCTCTCTCTCTTTTATTTCTGTGTTCTGACTCTTGACTATTTGGCATCTTATTCTACCTGTTTTGTATTGGTCCGGGCCCACCTACGACTTGTTTTAACATCATTCCATTTGCCACGTGTATAAAGACAAAACTTGTAAAAGGTATTTTTGGTTTTTGGTGTAATAATTCATTATTGATAGACGTTTTATATATGTCAACGTTTATTTCCAGTTGTTTTTTTTTTGTTTGTTTGTTTATATATGACCTGGTTGTAATTTTCAAATTAGTTGACAAAAAAATATACTACAAATTTTTTAACTTCTAATGTAAATTTAGTTGACTTTTCTGAGGGAAAAATAATTAATTTCCAATAGAAAATATGTATTTACAAAAAATAATAATAGAAAAGGTGTATTTGACGGAGGATAAAGTGTGATGTCATTGACATTTTGTGATAAGGACAACCGAAACAAATACATTAGCAAGTTGGCGAAAAAGAAATGTACAATCTTTGAAATGATTTGGAAATTAATAGAGTAATGATATAAAAGGGTTGGCGCACGTTAACGAGATGAGGTGTAAAGTAGGTTAGCATAAGCAATAACCAAATGTAAAAGTTAAAAGGCGCACGATAAAGGAGAAAAAGGTTGGGATGGAGTCAATGAGTGGACAGAGAGACGAACGTGCGGAGGTGGGGAATCCAGGGAGTTGACTTAATAGTGAATTTAATGATTATTTTAAGTTGTATTTTTTTGTCATTATTAATTACGACAAAAAGGTATTATTATAAATTTGTCTCTGCACTCAATCACGGATCATGAATATAAAGCTGCCACCATCTCTCTTTGTTTTTTCGGTTTATTAACCAATAACCAAAGTAGAGAAGTAAAATAACACTTCGGCTTTGAATGGATATTATGGGCAAAGCGGATTACACCATTCTATTATTGTGGTAGATAATACTCTGATGCGAACCAAAATTATTTTCATGAAAAAATAGTTCGTAATTGATGTTCGGAGGATTTCTTCTATTTAGGGTCCGGGATTGGATCCGAATGGTGACAGCTACCCCTGTCAATTTGGTTCACAATCCGCAGGGCTCGCCCCATTGGACCCGCCGCGGAACGGATGCGGATCGACCAAAACTAAAATATCAAACAAGCAGAGCGGATGCGGATAAAAAAATATTATCACAGTGCGGGTGCGGGTCATAGTATTTGGAGAAGCGGGTATGCGGCTATCCGCATATATATGATGTTGTGTGTTGTTTTAAAAATTTAGTTTAAAACTGTGTGTTGTTTTTCATTAAAACTGTATGTTGTTTTGAAAACAAAAGAAAACCCCCTAACATAAACTAAAGAGAAAACCCTAATTTCTCTTCTATTACCGCACTGCAGTCGCCTCTCTCTTTGTCCCTCTTTCATCTTTAACAGATTCTGGAAATGGAATCCGAGAAACAAGATGGAGCTGGTGGTGGGAATATGCCAAGTAATCCGACTGCTACTAGTGAGGGATCAAGTTTACCAGCAAATGAATCTAAGAGAAAGAAGAACTCACATGCGTGGGAAAATTTCACTGTCATCACTAAGACCAATAGTGAAGGTGTCTCTGAACTCAGAGCTAAGTGCAACCACTGCACGAAAGACTATATTTATGAATAACACAAGCAAGATATATCTAACTATAACCGACATTCACAATTTGCATTAGGATGCCTAGAAACGGTGATGTAGGTGCAATGTTGGTTAGTGGAGATGGGAAACTACAAGCTAGAAAGATAGATCAAGGTGTTTTCCGTGAAATGGTAGCAAAGTGCATAATTGAGCATGATATCTCCTTCTACTATGTTGAATATGATAAAGTTAGGGCGATCCGAAACTCTTTGAATGCTGACGTAAAGTTTATAAGTAGAAATACAACTGCTGCAGACGTTTATAAGTTTTATGAGAATGAAAAGTCAAAGTTGAAGTTAGAATTATCGGAAATTCGTGGTAGGATCTCCTTCACATCTGATCTTTGGTCTGCTATTACTGTGGAAGGGTACATTTATTTGACACCACATTACGTAGATAAACATTGGAAGCTAAGGAATAAGATTCTGTCATTTTGTGCTATGCTTCCGCCACATACTGGAATAGATTTAGCTATGAAGATCGTTGAGGTGTGGAAAGAGTGGGGGATAGAGAGAAAAGTATTCTCTTTGACTCTAGATAATGCTAGTAATAACGATAGCATGCAAAACATATTGAAGAGGCAGCTGGTTATACAAAACGATTTGTTATGTGGTGGAGAGTTCTTCCATGTAAGATGCTCTGCCCACATTCTAAACTTGATTGTTCAAGAAGGTTTAAAGGTGATGGGTGATGCTTTAGGAAAAATCAGAGATAGTATAAAATATGTTGAAGCTTCAGAGGCTCGTGGTAAATTGTTTGTAAGCTGTGTGGATTCTGTTGGGATTAAACTTAAGGCTGGTTTAACATTAGATGTGCCAACGCGCTGGAATTCTACATTTAAAATGCTTGATAGAGCTACCAAATACCGCTCTGTATTTGATAGTTATCAAGGCCTTGATCCAAGCTACAAGTTTCTTCCCACAGGAACAGAGTGGGACCTAGGGATGCAAATCTGTGAGCTGAAACCATTTGACGAGATAACCAAAATAATTTCAGGTTCAACTTATCCGACTTCAAATCTGTACTTTATGGAAGTGCACAAGATTGAGCATTGGCTAAAAATACATGAGAAGAATAGTGGAGAAAAAGTTATTATCAAGATGGTTGAGGCTATGAAAGGAAAATTTGATAAGTATTGGCATGATTACAGTCTGATTCTTGCAATGGCGGCTGTTTTTTATCCTAGATTTAAGTTACCACTTCTGGAGTATTGTTTCTCAAATCTTGATGAGAGTACCTGTGAACAGAAGATGGAGCATGTGAAAGCAAAACTGAATCTTTTTTTTAAAGCTAATGCTAAGCCAGAAGCCGAGAGCTCTTCACCACCCAAAGAAAATATACAAACATCTGCGGCTGGGACAGGTTCCATTAATTATGATGTAAGTATCTTAGTATATATTTAGTTTTTGCTACAAATATCTTACTAATGGCATGTTCGCATTGATGTAGGACTTCCACAACTTTCGCAGAAAGAATGTATACGCTAGTGGGAAATCTGCATTGGATAGGTACTTGGAAAAACCACTAGTAGAGATCGAGATGTTTCCAAGTTTAAATGTCGTAGATTATTGGAAAGATAACTCTCATCGCTTTGGGAGTTATTTTTTGGTAGCATCAGAATCCTCCTTCAGCATTGGATCATGAGTCTTAAATAAGTATAGAAGTTGTCTTCTTCCACGAAATGTCCAAGCTTTGATATGTGCTCGTAATTGGCTTCGAGGTTTCGAACCATATGACAATGGTAAGTGGTAACACAGTTTCTGATATTTTAGTTAAAATTTAATGGTTATAGTAGTACTAGTTTTAATGCTTTATTAGACAGAATCCGAGGTTGCTAAATCCCATGAGGAAGATGCTAACTTGTCTGCATTAGAGTCGTTTGCTTCAACTTAAGTAACATTTACTATTTTTTTTCTAGAAATACTTAGTGTTTGTGTTGAAATTAGTTAATGCGTTTATTAATTTACCAAATACATTTACAGATGAACGTGACACTCCACCAAACGACAACAGGTTAAGAAAGAAGACTTCACTTCTTTGTAATTTGTTTTTCTTTAAGTTTCAATTATGTTTGAAGTTAAATATAACTTGTGTTTTGAGTAAAAACAACATGTGTTTTGAGTAAAAACAACTTATGTTTTTATTGTAATGACAAGAAAATTTTATTTTTTTCAAACATGTTTAATTTTTTTTAGCGGGTTACCCGCCAACCCACTTGATTAATATGGGGCGGATGCAGATATTTAATTTACAATACGCGGGTCAAGCGGGTTCTCATTTTACAAGTAGATATAACCCGCACCCGCGGCGGAGCGGGTCAGTCGGGACGGATCCAACCCGCATGACAGAGAAATGGGAAAAATATTTGAAATAAAAGTTTTAATTTATTTTTATATAAAAACTTATGAACACTACTTTTTACGTGGATTTTTCTTTGAATTGTAACTAGTATCAGTAAAGTACGATTATAATAATTATAATTTTTTGCTATTTTTAAATAATATTTTGAATAATAGAAATAATTTTTATTTACATAGAAATGTGTTATTTGATAAAGCTGATATTTACAATTAATTTCAAAATATTCTAAGCCTAAAACAATATATATATATATATATTATACGTATATATATATATATATTATAGACATATAAAACAATATATGTCTATTTTCTCCCGTCCCGCTGTCAAACCGTGCTGCCATTCACAGCCCAATTACCTCAACCAATCGAATCCACAAGTTTTTCTAAAACTTACATTAATAGTTCTCCACGAACTATCTAAATTATTAAATGTATATATTGATTTATTTAAAAAAACACTATGACCTTAGAAAATAGTATATACTACTACAACTAATTTTTAAAAAAAAATTAAAGAAAGTTAGAAAGAATTTATAAAATTTAGTGATATCTTTTGAAAGGTTAAAATAAATAAAAACATATTACTATCTTCAAAAGATATAAACTAAAACAACGTTAGAATTCAGAAAAATTATTATGTTTTGGTATTTATATATGGACAGCGGACTATATAAGGATTTTTTTATTTATTTTTGGACAAAAGACTATATAAGGAGTTATCAATCAAAACCATTGATAGTTTTTTTTCTTTTTTCTACGGCTAATACTTTAGCATCTTCACTTTATTACCTCAATGAATTATAACATAGAAATGCAGTAGTTTCACGTGGTACAACGTCACCAATCAAAATTATGAAAATTGTATCCTTTATTTTCATGTTGGTCCCTTTTCTCCAATTATCAAAACAAGCATGAATAGCTTTCCGTGGATAAAAGGTTTGCCGTCTCTCATAACTCGACATTGGTTTGATATTATCTCATCCAATTAAGAATCTTTTTATGTGCATATGGATAAAGATCTTCCATTTTGCACTAGGCCAGTTCTATCAATTTTGGATTTTACAAGAGTAGTGATGTCATTTTCCAGCCCATGCGTATATGCCTCTAGGCTCTAGTTGTTTTTAATTCATGAAGTCTATATAAGCATTTAACATATCTCGATTAAAAAAGTGAATAAAGATTGAGAACTTTTGGACCTCTATGATTCTCTATATTACATTTGATGTCATTAAATATTTATCCAAAAATAAGCTAGGTTGGTGATTGTATATCTGCACAGGATTCTCTAGGCATGCCTCTGCGCACATACTTTCATCTTCCTCCATAAATCATTCCTATGATTCTTCTCCGGATAACCATAAACATAGGTAGGTAGTTGGGTCACTTGTAACATAGATATATGTAGTTTTTGAAGTAAGGTTATAAAATAAGCTAAACAAGACTTTTCTAAAAGAAAGTTAAACATCCACTTAAGAATGGAAGGAGCACAAAATGGTGATTGGTGACCACTACTCAATTCTAAGTGAAGATTATGAACATAAGTATTATTATTCATATTTTTTACGAATATGACATATTTAGTGCTTAATCTTTTTTCTTTTTCTTTTTTAATCTTAGTGCTTAATATTCATGGATCACTTGGTAGTTTTTAGGGAACCACCAACTCCGTATCCTTAATTGTAATGATGTTTCTTTGAGACATTATGATCATCTGTATATTGGTCTGATCTGCTTTCCAAATTGAATCTTAGCCAGAAGTAGATGTAGTATATAGATCTTGATTTCTTAATAGTTAAAAGGATATTATCTCTCTTTTGACTCCCATGATTCGCATGACTTGGCTGAGTATATTTTCTATGGAAATCCCACTTTAAAGGTTAAATCCAGATTCATTCTCATTCATATAATTAACCTCATGATTTCCATCAAAGAGCTCAAGCTCATGTGTCTTATGTTCCATATATAAGACGACGTCCGTCATCTTCATTTCTAGGGCTAAGATTCTTGTGATTAACATGTTGATATTTTCTCCTATAAATCCCATCTGTGGGAGAATTATAAATTAGCTTAAATTTGATGACATGGAAATATCATGTGTAAGCGAACCACAACCTTTGCAAAAGAAATATTCAACCTGTTATAATATAATCTGATTAGAAGTGGGTCATATATATATGCTTTGATTTTAACATTTTAACTCGAATGAATCTAGAAGTCTAGATAGGGTGATTCCTTGTAATCCACTTATCCACTATCACCATCTATTCTTTGAAGGACCATCGACCATCTTTCAAGTACTAAAAGTTTAAAAACATATGGTGCTCCCTTTTCCAAAATAAAATAAAACATATGGTGCATCTACACCAAACAATAGTTGTACTTGTATTCTGCTACAAATTTACCAAGGTTTGGGGTGCCTAAACTTCATCTATGTTCGGTGTTGATGCTTTGGATTAAGCTTATGAATCACCTGACTAAGCCTACGTACTGTCATATTTTGTTCTTCAACGAGTTTCGAACGAGACATACTGACACATACACATACTGACAATGTCATACTGATCACTTTTTATTAAGTATATATTTTTCAAATACTTAGCAAAATATTAGAAATATTTTATTTTTTGGATCTAAAGACATAAAGTTTTTTTGGCACACAATATGACGTCCATAAAGAAGGTCACTAAACAAAATGCTATTAGAAAAACCTCCCATACATTGAAATTTTGCTGCAAAATTAAAAAATTTCTTAGGGTTTAACAGTATAATAAGCCCAATAAAAGCAGCCCAACGGAGAAGCTGAAAAGCCATTGAAACTTAGAGCACTTCCATTGGTTATTTTGGGAGTGTGTCTTTAAATTTTTTTAAAAATAAAAAAATGAAAAAAATATATAAAAGTGTCTTTAAACTCAATGAGGTGTCTCTACATAAGACACCCATGATAATATTTGGGATAAAGATGGTCTTATAAGTTCAATGTCCTATATTTTTTTCAATAGACGCTATAAGGTATAATTGTGATCGTTAGTTAACATTTACAATGGTCAGTAAAAATCTACTTTGATCAATTTGTATTCATTGATATTTTAATTGAAAGTGGATTCGGACATTCAAATCAATATCTTGTCACACATGACACATATTGGAGTATGATCTTGAGACATGGTGAGGACATGTTTTTCGTCGTCAAAACAATGTTGGGCCCCCAAAGGCCCATTAATCACATGACATGTTTTCCCAACACTTCCGTCTTGCAAAGTTTGTATTTTGTTTTTGGCCCGACTCTTTATGCATGATTTGGTATTTTAGGTCATGTATTGACCCAAATTTGTTCAATTTTGTTCTTTTAATCATTTGAATCTTAAATGTAAAGTGGTTAAAGTTAGCTCTCTCTACGATCCTCTTCATCAGAACTCGATTCAAGGTAATCGCGTTATCATGCATAGTAGAGTTTTGGCTATAGATCGAATTTTGTGGCCCAAATGACGGTAACAACAGAATCGATCATATAATCTTAAACAATAATCTAGCTAAGAAATTTATTGTGGGATATGAATTTAGCTAAATATATTGTTTCTATTCATGATCACCTTTATGTAACTTGTGATCTTTTGTATTCAAAAAAAAAAAAAAAAAACTTGTGATCTTTTATGAAGTTTGAACTGATATTATATATAGGGTATCATTCGCCAAATCATTTCAACTTTTGGCAATAGACTTTTACTTTAATCACACACAGACATCACTGAAATAATATGAAGTTTCGATTATCAAATTTGGGCTTACATGCATCTCGACAACAATACTTCATTTTCTCTAAATAACATACGTGTGAACTTTTATTTAGGAATAGAAAAATGATGAAGAAAGTTTGAAGGAAATGGGGAAGACGTGATATGAAACCAGGGGGGACTGGGGGCGATGGTAAAAAGAGAATATGCTTTGAGTTTGAGACCTCACGTTTAATTTCCTGCCACGAGAACACTTCCCATGCGCCACATTTATAAAGCGAACTCATTTTTAACTCATTTTTTTAATGTAATGTAATATGAGTTGCGTGTTCGCTTTATCAAATCATATATATATAATAATAGTAAGGATGTTTATTTGTATGACCTTAAAACCTACACGTATCACTGCATATATATGAAACCCTAGCTTGCAATTTAAAAGTGTATAAATGTGTGTATCTTCTTCATTCATTTTCCTGCCACGAAACAATTCCCATGCGCCACATATATAACTCAATCCTCCAATATGAGTTTTGAGTTCGCTTTATCAAATCATATAACAGTAATTAAGGTCTTAGAGCATGTCCAACCGTGGACTTGAGTTGGAGTTCTTAGAAAAATTTTATTTATTAAATTTAAAGAGAATAAATGTTAAGAACCTTTGGTAAGATTCTTAAATATATTTGGCTCCAATGGTGAACCCCAAGTGGAATTCTTAAAAAAAAAAAATTATTTTACAAATTAAATATTTTAAGTAGAATTAAATTTTGATAAATTTTAATAATTTTATAACTTCCAAATTATTTCATTGCATAAAATTTTAAACATACATGACATAAAAGCATATAAAAATAGATGTGCAAAACCGAAAAACGATTAGTTGTAATGTTGACTTGAGCCAAATTTGTGCCATATATGCTCAACCATATCAGCTTTCAATTGTTGATGCATTTTTCGATCACGAACTCGATTACGAATGCCCATCATATTTCCGAGATTTGAAGGCATATCTGTAGAATACGTAAAATCCACGTGTGAAGTTCTGTTAGCTTCTACTTGTGCAAATTCGGATACATCAAACTGAGTGTACCCATCCCGTTCGTCTTCTACTATCATATTGTGAAGTATTATACATGCTCGCATAATCTTTCTTATTTTAACCTTATCCCAAATAAGAGCTGGGTTTTTGACAATGGCAAATCGAGTTTGCAAGACTCCAAAAGCACGCTCGACATCTTTACGGACAGCTTCTTGATGTGTAGCAAATAAGGATGCTTTCTGACCTTGTGGAATTGGAATAGATTGGATAAATGTTGCCCATTTAGGATAAATCCCGTCTGTGAGATAGTAAGCCAAATGATACTCGTGCCCGTTGACAAAATACTTCACTTTAGGAGCTCAACTTTGTAATATATCATCAAAACCTGGTGACCGATCAAGAATATTAATATCGTTTAATGTACCTGGAGGTCCAAAAAATACGTGCCATATCCAAAGATCTTGTGAAGCCACAGCCTCTAAAACTATTGTCGGTTTACCAGATCCACGTGTATATTGCCCTTTCCAAGCGGTGGAGCAATTTTTCCACTCCCAGTGCATGCAATCGATGCTTCCTATCATCCCAGGAAATCCCTGTATCTGTCCAATATCGAGTAGTCGTCGAAGATCTTTCGGTGTGGGTTTTCTTAAGTACTCATCTCCGAACAAATATATGATTCCTTCAACAAAATGTTCCAAGCAAGAAAGTGCAGTGCTTTCACCAAGCCGGAGGTATTCATCAACCGCATCAGCCGCACAACCATAGGCCATCATACGAATTGCTGATGTTACCTTTTATAGTCCAGAGATACCAAACCTTCCGGTAGCATCTCTTCTTTGTTGAAAGAATGAAACTTTATTGGAGAGTCGATCAACAATACGCATAAACAAGGGCCTATTCATTCTAAAACGGCATCGAAATAAATGATGAGGGTAGGTTGCATCATCGCTAAAATAATCGTTCTATAGATGGTTGTGTCCTTCTTCACGATCTCTTTCAATATATGATCGTTTTTTCTTGGATGCTTTTTGACTATCACCATGATTAAAAAATCTATTTTTGAATGCTTGCTCAAAATATTGGTCAAACCTTTCATCCATCATTTCATCGATGTTATTAAAGGAAGAAGATGCCATTCTCTCTGATATATTGTTGTAAGAGTCTGTTTTTGGGAGAAAAGATAAGAAATTTTTTGGAAGAAAGGTAAGTTGGATTGGAAAAAATAAAGGAATTGTTTTTTGAGAGATAAGAAACGAGTTTTGAGAGAGAAGTGTTGTGTCATATGCACATTATAAGCAAAGAGAATGTGTTGTATATATAGAAAAAAATCTGCAAATGATAAATTCTGTGTAAATAATTTAGAAATTACAAGTGGTGTTACCATAAGGAAAATTACAAGTAGAAATCACGAGTACATTATTTTGTGGTGTCGACACAACAAAACAAAAAGAATATTTGTCTTGTAGTATGTAACAGAACCTTTACAGCTGGTAGTAATGCAGTGTTTTAACAAATGCAATGTCAAATGTCATTCAAACCCAATAACAAAGCAGTGTTCAAGTTGTGTGTCATTTCTTCTGCTTAGCTGATGAAGTGACCTTCCTTCTTGGCTGCCGAAAGAAGGATCCTGCAAATTGACACATAAAAGCATAATTAGTCTGTACATAATTATCAATAATGTAGAGACATTAATTCAAACTTAATCAAACAAAATACTAATGACACATCAAAGTTCATTCATTTTTAAAACAAAATACAAAGCAAAAGAGAAAATACAAAGCGATTAACCGATTATCAAAGTTACTAATGACACATCAAAGTTATCAAATACAAGAAAGCTTAATTATGACAACATGTCATTAATTAGCTTGTTCTTTAGAGCCATTTCGATATCAGATAGTGGTTCTGACTTAGCAAGGAGACTCTCAAGCAATTTATTCTTAGAAATTTTTTCTTTCATTTCCAAGTCTTGCTTCTTTATTTCCCACATGCTCTGAAACTCCGACAGTTGTGACTTCCCTTCCTCTTCCACGCTGGTCCTTTTAGCTTTTGCTTTTGCAGCCTTAACACCAGGAGGACGAGCCATTGCCTCATCTACTCCATGGCTAACTGACTGCGAGCTTGAAGACTGCGCAGAACTCTCAGCAACCTTTCTTCTTTTCGAGCTTCTTCTTCTTTACCAGCAGCAGATGAACACCATTTCTGATCATGGCGAAGCTCCCTCCTAGCATGGTCAAGAGTGAACTTGACCCCATGATCATTGAAGAATATATCATTGGCCACTTTCATCACATCATTATCATTCTGCCCACTAGATTGCTCTTTCAGTGCAGTCTCATAGCAACCCACAAACTTACATACTTGGTCATTTAACCTCCCCCACCTTTGCTTACAGTGAGTGGCCTCTCTAGGTTGCATACCAAGAAGTTGTGGGCTTGAGTTAAAATATGCTTGAATGCGTTTCCAAAATGCACCAGCTTTTTGCTCATTTCCAACAACTGGATCCTTGTTGGTGTTCAACCAAGCACTTATGAGGATAACATCTTCTCTTGGTGTCTATTTCCTCCTCTCTTTACGCTCCCTAACACCTAGGCTTGGATCATCAGTACCTTGTGTACTAAACAGAGGTTCTTCAGATGATCCAAGATCTATAGTGGGTGACAAACTCTCAAAAAGATTTGGGTTTAGTGGTTGACTATTTAAAAGATTTACAAAGTTTGATGTTTCACTAAATGGATTACTTGAATCCATAACCTTATTAAAAGGAGAAGGACAAAGCAAAAGAGTAAGGACAAAGCAAGTAGAAAGGGTTAGGACAGAGCAAAAGATCAGAGTAAGGACAGAGCAAGAAGAAAGGGTTAGGACTGAGCAAAATAAAAGGGTTAGGACAGAGGAAAAGAGTTTGTACAGAGCAAAAGATAAGAGAATGACAGAGGAAAAGAGTTTTGGGGTTTGGTTATGTTATTAAGTTTTCTGTATTAAGCTGAAAAAACATACTTCCAATATATAACAAGAAGAAAGTGTTAGGACAGAGGAAAAGAGTTTGGACAGAGGAAAAGATAAGAGAATGACAGATGAAAAGAGTTTGGACAGAGCAAAAAATAAGACAAAGACAGAGGAAAAGAGTTTTCGGACAGAGCAAGAAGAAAGGGAAACCAAAGAGCAAAATAAGTGTTTAAGTGTTATGTGTTTGATTTTGTGTTTTACTGTGAGATAACAACTTGTGGTGGCAATCAATGGGATAATTAAGAGTTTACCTAACTAAAAACATTGATCACAAAAAGTAAAACATTACAGTAAAATATCTAGTTTATTTATGACAAGCATTACATCACAAATTGATAACTGGAAAACTAATTTGGTTCAGTTTGGAACAAAATTGGTTTGGTCCATTTTCTAGTTGTATCAATACTATAGAGACAGTTGTACATCATTTTCTCTTACACCATTTATCACAAAAATAAGACAGCAACCATTTATCACAAAAACAAGACAGCAACCATTTAATAAATTTGGTTTTAATCCCTATCAATCACTACAAATCTACTTCTTCCTAAGCACATGAATTCATTAAAAAAAATTATTTAATGGTTTGTGTTATTACCTGGCCTTTGATATTATTCCGATTCCTTTAGATATGCAATTGTGTTGAATTCTTCAGTTTTGAAAGATATTTCCATCCCGTTAGCTCATACAACACAAAAAACAAAAGTATCAGTTAGCAATTAAATGATTAAAACCCTATAATAAGTTTCACAACTATGTGAGCTCATAATATCAAACAGATATAGAAAATCATTATGACCAATACCAATGTGTAATCCTTCCAACATATTTTACAGTCACAATTTAAAACACTATGTCCATTAAAATACACACAAAATGTCTGCAACATTCATTATAACACGATACACATCAATAATCAGATAAAGTTCTACTATAACTACCATCAAGAATCAAACAAACAAATAATATAAGACAAATGAGAAGAAAAAATTTTCTCACCTGATCAAGCACAACATCCCATGTCAAAACGTGGCTAAATCACACAGGAAATATAGAAATCCAATTTTCAAGCCTCATGACTATACAACACAGAACATTCTGATCCACTTGATACAATGGTAACATAAAAGATTGAACCTGCAAAAGCCATTAAAGGACACATTAGATCATTTTCCATTATGTGAATGAATCTGATCAACGCTAAACTCAATCTTTCTAAAGATATCCTCAATGTCACATATCCAACTGTTGTGCACCGATCAAAAATCTCAACCAATTCAAGAATAGAGAAAATGACCCTGAAAAAGAATCAGCTTCCCTAGTTCTAAAGAATAAAGATATTCTCAATGTCACATGTCAAACAGTGTTCCTCAATCAAGAATCTCAACCAATACAAGAATGGAGAAAATGAAACTGAATAGAAGATAACTAACTTTAAAAAAAACAAATACTCTAATTTGAAGACGACATCACTGTTTCTTTCACCATAAGAATAAATTCTCAATGGCAAGCCTGCAACTTCTGAATATACAACAGCTCGACATTGAAACATCAAAATTAAGTGAAAATAGACAACTAAGCAAACATGTGAGTTACTTTCCTGTGTAAACACTTATTATAAGTTAATTTTGAGAAAACAGACCAGTTTTTAAGGTCGAAGTAAACAAACTCCTAATTTCCCTAAACTCACGAACCCTAATTTCCCTAAAATCACAAATCCCTAATTTTGACCTAATCAAAAACCAATAATTAATGTAGATCTATAAGTTTAAGGGATAGATTCATACCTTTAAACACGAATTCGCCGAGAGATCGAGAAACCCACAGGTCAACTTCGCCGAGAGATCGAGAGAGATAGAGACAGTCCTGGAGGTTTTAAGGAATACTTCACTTCGCCGAGAAATAGAAAAACCCACAGGTCGTTCCGGAGGGAGGAGATGGTTACTCGCCGGAGGTAGAGGTCGCTCGAATCGCCTTCGCAATCACCATCGTTTCAGAGAGAACTTTGTTTCGTAAGAATAATAGATTTGTCGGGGGGGGGGGAGGGTTGGAGAAAAAAAACATAATAGTTGCAGACCAATCACGAGCTGCCACGTGGACTTAAGAATCGATCCTTAAATCCCTTAGTTTAGGATCGGTTTTTAGCAATAAACATAATTTTTGATTTAAATTTAATTAAATTTTGGATTAAAAATTACTTAAGGTTCACGGTTGGACATGGTTCGAACGTATCACTGGTGCATATATATGAAACTCTAACTTACAATTTAAAAGTGTATAAATATGTGTCTTTTCTTCATTCATAGAAGCCAATGAGAACTCTATATAGCCCAACCTTTTCGCAAGGGCCAAACCGCAAAATCTTTCGTATCTTTATTTTTTTACTCTTTGTTTGTCATATTTTCTGACATATTGATTTACAAGATGAATATTTTATGTCAACAACGTATGTCTAGAAGTTTGTCTGCCTAAAATCTTGTTGGACAATCATTTAGCATGTGCAGAAATTCAAAACGAATCCATATTTGCAGCCGTCCCATAAACATTAAATACCACATGTAAATCCAATAAATATATTTTAATATTTATATATCTAGCATAAAGTATAAAACCTTTATAGACCACAACCATCTTTTCGAAATTTATTCAGTGCAAAGTCACTCATAACTAATGTAACTGAATTATACTTAAGAGAAAACTAGATCCTGTACGTTTAATCTTTTGGAGTTTGAACATAAACTCAACCAAGTGAACAACGGTGCCCAATATTTGTTAAATTCCGGAATTCTAATATAATACTAATATATATATATATAAGTGAGTGTAGCTAGAATTATGAGAATATGGTGTCTAATAAAATTCCAAACCATACGACGAACATTTGATGGTTATTTCGAAAATGAGAAATACAATGTTAGCTATATTGGATGTTTGAATCATTTTTAATGCGTTTTTCTCTGAATATTTTATAAGTTGGTTGTCGTGTTGATCCAGGAAAAACTCAAGTTCCCAGGATACTGGAAGTCTAGATTCATCAGCTGCTTCTCTTCTTCGTGGCCAATTCCGTCGATGCCATGTGTCTCCTCGTCTAAACTTACAAAGAGACAAAGATTTCGTTCAAACACATAATTACTTATTATAATAAAGAGAGAATAGTATAAAGAAATGTCATAGAGCCGCAATGAGCCAAGCAAAGTATTGTATAGGCTAGCTACATTCACCCTAACTGGACTTTTGTCTTTATCCTGGTAAATTGGATCTTCGATTGATCTTCGGCCCAATCCAAATTTGGGGTAGGTCCAAACGAGAATCAGAGTGAATTCTAGGTTCAACAATTTTGGTTTTTTACATTTGAAAATAATTGTTTGTTAAGATATAAAATAATTAATAGACCTATTGTCCTCTTAGTCCAGTTGCATAAGTATAGAGAACCCTATGGAGCATGAGGTCGAACAAGCTTCTAACACGTGTAATGGCACGTGTTACATCCACAGACCGAAGCATATAATCTGTCGTGTTATATATTTATTATTGTATAGGATCTCAGTCCTGGTACGTGTTCAGGGATTAATTTAGTCTTATGTATATATAGTAAAACCTTTATAAATTAATATACGATAAATTAATAATCATTATAAAATAATAAAATTTGTTGGTTTCAAATCGGACTGATGTAAAAATGAATAAAATTTAATAAAATAATAAGATAATAATTTTTAAAAAAATTTCTATGCAAATATATAATCTCATTAATAACATAAATTAATAATCATGTAAATTTTCATATACATATATAAAGATAATATAATTTTAGTATTTTTAATGAATTTCTGATAGAACTCGTCATTTACTTTTCTTAAATAAGAAAATATTTTGTTATGTTTTAAACTATCTTATTGTTATATCGTCTATAAATTTTTCATAAAAGTAAACAAACTTTTCTATAAGTTTTTAAATTTCAAATATGCATAATTCTTATTTCAATAGTCGTATAGGCTATTTAAATATAATAATAGAGGTCACTAATCATAAATATGAATATATGCTAATCGTTTATATAAGTAAATTCATCTATAGTTTTTGTTATTTAGTATCAAAATAATTTGTTTTTCTTTTAAATTTCAAACTTTCAAGTCCAAAACTATTAAAATTTATAATATCCAAAACATTAATTTTACTTAGATCAAATTGTTTTAATTTATATATTTTTAATTTTGAAAAAAATTCTCTATAAATTAATAAATATTATTTTATACTATAAATTAATAATTATTAATTTATAAATAAATTAATATCACTATAAATTAATAAAATATTATAATTTCAATATTATTAATTTATAGAAGTTTTACTGTATGCAGTGCATGCATGATACATTCTCTTTTTAATGTTTATTACTTTTGTATTCACCATTACTCAATACCTTGTTGATCCATCATTTTCCACGTAATACAACTACAATCGTTTGATAAAAAAAGGGAACAATTCTAACACAGAAACAAAAAAAAAATTATATATATGTGTGTGTGAATTATCAACTCTTAACCTCTTGATTTTTCATTAGTATCCGATTTTTGATTTTCTTAATACCTTACCAACTTTAATTTACAGCAAAAGTTTATATTTTATCTTGAAATTATCAGTCTCAACAACGAGCTAGATTATACACTTGATTACTATAGAAAAGATTAGCACTCATTTCTGAAATGTAAATCTGAAACCATTGTAATTATAGGGGAGTGGGTCATAAGTCCATGAAATTATGGAGAAAGTTGACACCACCAGTACTTATAAACACACTACCTTTGACATATTCCCCAAACACAAAGACCGTAATAATAAATTAATAAATTATGACTTTTTATAAGTATTTTAGTATAGTTATTATTTTACATATCTATCAACTTAGAATAAATTAGGTTACGAGGCAGTCAAAGAAAGAGACACACCTGCCATTAAACATGGACTATGTTGGTCTGAGAACAGAATCCCTCTTCCCTTTGACGTCATGTGATATCTCCCAATTTTTTTTTTTTTTTTAGAAATAGATCCCAAATTTATAGAAAGACCAGACTAATCCTAATTTCTGAGAGGTGCAGTCCAAAGATAAACCCTCTCTCTGAGTATTCAAATGAACGAAAACAAGAGCTCATATCAATGTGGTCAAATGAAGTGATTTAGATAATTTCACCTTTGAGGAAAATCGATCCCTAGCCTAGACCAACAAGACAATTCCTCTTCAAGTTAAAACCACTAAACCACCACTATTTGGTTATATCTCCCAATCTTTGACATGCACAGTAAATGTTTTTAGTATTCCTACTAATTCCTCTTTTTTTTTTTTTTTTTGGCGTGACAACGTAAATTACTAAATGTAATATATTAAAATTATTCTTTTTGATTAAGTAAATATTTGGAAAGAAATTATTTTAGTTTTTCTCTTCTCACATTTTCTATTTTAAAAAGTTAATTAATCAATAAATAATTGATACAATGGTTATTTGATTTTTTTAAAACCAATATGATAATTGTTGGGGTGATTTTGCACCGATGTATTTAGAAATTAGAATTGACATTTGGATGGACAACTCACTAGTTTAAAAGATGATTGAGGTTACTTATGATCTCCAGGAAAACAATATCTAGCCAAGTTTTATAGATTTGCTGGATAGCTCCGAGCACAATAAATATCTAATTCATCTGATAGCAGCCAAATTAAATACTTATTGTGCTCTGATCGATCCAGCAACGGTAGGTTCTCTTCATCATTGTGCTATCAGATGAAGTAGGTTCTTCATCAAATAGCACAATGATGAAGAGACAATAGTTTGCTCCATTCCGATATATATATATATATATATATGAGATATAAAGTAAATCATTCAGACGGATCGATCCCATCGAACTCACGATTTTGGTTTGATTCCATCCCGTAACTTTTTCTAATACGATTATGTAAGTATTTCATCAATCACAAAATATGTATAGTGTTAAACAAAATATAAAATTGCCAACACAAGTTAAAATCTATTAGGCAATTAAGTGAGATTCTACAGTAGCAAAATTGGTTAGTTGGAATGGCGGAGAATTAATTAATTAGGCTAAAGTTTTACCTTGCATATAAACTAATACTATTACCAATGGAAACACTGCTACAACTAATGCATGCATTACGTACGGAGCAGCTAGTGAATAGCCTTCGTCATCAATGATCTATATATTCAGTTCCACATAATAAAAGACTGCCGACAATGGTGGTTGTTAAATTGTTCACATACACACAAAAAAATATTCATATATAGAGTGGAACATACGTACTCCATGAACTATGCATTACGTCACAAAATACATTTAGTGTCATGAACTAGATTTAGTCAGTCAAAATTCACTGTTAACTAAGAACTTGACGTGTGTTGTTTCAGCTTCATTTCCCATTCAGTCCAACACCTTCCACGTGGTGGATATAACGCGACAAACTCACGAGTTGATCCAATTCAATTAAGGGATTGAAACGACATTTAATCGTTCAATAAATAGTGAGTTTGTCGTAAAGCTAAGAAGTCATTTCGTTCACGAAGCTATTCTCATTAACACTTTAATAAATAATATTACTAGATACTATTCTCTCTATTTCAAATTAGGTATCGTTTAAACTTATTTCACATTTATTAAAAAACAATTGATTTTTTTTTATCTTTAATTAATGGTAATTATATTTTATTTTATTAGTCAAAACATTAAAACAAGAAAAATAAAACTGGAAATTTTACTAAACATTTGTATTAAAAACATAAAACAACAAGTAATATAAAATAAATTTTAACTTATAAAACAACAAGTAATATGAAACGAAAGAAATAATATTAGTATATACTTATACCATAATAATAATAATACTACTTCCTTGGTTTCAATTTATATATAATTTAAAGTTTTTATACATAAATTAAGAAAACAATAAAAAAATTTATTTTAACCTTCATTAATATATAAGATAAACAAATTCTATTGGTCATAATATTAAAATGATAGAGGTAAAAATAAAATTTTTACTAAACATTTATATTTAAAATATAAAACAATAAATGAAACAAATTTTAAAACTTAATGAAAGAGTAATAAGTTTGATTCGTGAACGAAATGACTTCTTAGCTTGACGGCGAGATAGTTAAGGAAGCAAGCAGTCTAACATATCGGCAGTTAAACTTAATTCAATATTGCTCTGTTTTTAAACTTAAACATTTTCCAAGAAACAAAATGCCGTCAATATGTGAATTAAATTATTATCCTTTTTTTTTTTGGTCGCCAAATTATCCATTACCATAAGTTAGTTGTAATATTAATAAATATTTCTTTTTAACAATCTCAAAGTTCTAAGTTATGTTTGTTTCATGGTCTAGTCTTAGATCTTTGATCTGATATTGATTCGGATCACTTAAGGTTATTAAAAAAAGGTTTATTACTGATTTTTAAATATTTGAGCACTGTTTTCCGTAAAGTATTCATTTAATAAACAGAATATACATATAATTTTTGAAATATATATTTCTTACAATTTTATCGTGAAAACAAAAAAGAATTTCAGAGTGTGAAACTCTGTTTGACAATAAAATTGTTAAAAATTCACTTTTAGAGTTTTCCTTAAAAATAAATCATGACTTCCATAATGTTTAAATTACTTGGGAAATATCTCTACAACATATATTTTAAATCTAATTTGTTTACTTAAAAAAATATATTGTCCATTTTATTAATTTTCACCATCTTTATTTGCAATACGCAAATACTCTGTTGCCATTGAATGATTTGTTTTCTTTTTCCGTTAAATTTCCAGGAACAAAGGGTTTTAGAAGACTTAATTTTTGAAATGTCTTACAAAACGAAAGTAGACCAAGATCCAGTACTTGATGGTTGGGTGACCAAGAAACAAAAAAGCCGTTCCTACTTCGAAAAATAAATTGGTTTTGTAGTGAAGTACTAATTAATAAACAGGAAAATTTATTGTTTTGTTTTCTTCATTTCGAAGAAAAAGCAAAACAATATTTTGGACAAGGACAACTGAAAAGTTCATCTTATAAACAAAAAGTTAACCAATGAGTGATGGTCTTTACTCTCACACACACAATGGTCGGCACGAACTGTCCCCGCGTAGAGACAACCACTTCGATTGCCTTACACTCCAAGTCGTTTATATATATATATGGCGGTCTTTGCAACAATTTGCCTTTAACATTAATGATTTTTGTCTTGAGGGTCCATTGGATACATCTTCATTTTGTAATGTCAATTTAACATCAATTATAATGTCATTAATTGGAAAATATCTAGTGGCAAATATCCATTACTTGATGATGGTCTATACATGTACCATAGATGGTGTTTATTAGGTAAAGCATTGAAAATTTTTTTTGTAAATGCGATGGATTATTGTAAACTCTTGTAAAAAAATTCAAATCAAAAATCCAACTAATTTTTAAAAAATTATAACTACAGTCATTTCTATCAAAAAATTAAGAAAAGTTGTTTTGGAATTTGGATATTGTCTATCAAAAAAAAGGTAATTTGGATTTTTTCGGTAAGACAATAACGACCCTAAAAGCCAAGTAATTGCCATCAATTCACTAATGACATTATGACATTATGACACTCGCCTTTTAAAGACCAAAATGGAAGTGTAATTTGGATGTGACTACGATTTAAATATGAGAACGAGACGGTTTGAAAGCAATGTGATTTTCTAAATATAAAAATGGTAACGTGAGTCTGAGGTTATTCAATAACCTCCAATAATATTGAATGACAAGGCGATTTGGAAGCAATTTAAAACCTAAATTACTACAATGGATACAATTTTTTTTTTTTGTTTATATGCTTAATACATTTTTGATTAATTAATTTTGATTGTTATTCTACTATTTTTTTGTCCCAAAAATTACAAAAAAAAAATTTATGATTTTATATCAAAAACGTGATTCCATAATTTCTCACAAAAAGCGTGGTTACCAAATTTTCTGCCTAAACCATATGAGATAACTTATCTTCTTTGATGAATAGTTTAAATATATCCTACAAAGTTTAAAAGAGATCTCATCTAAGGATCAAAGAAGATAAGTTATCTCATTTTTTACAAGTCGGCCGACGGTGTTCTCTTCTTTGATCGGATTTGAGATATGCGTTATCTTTGACGAATTTGCATCTCGTCAGCAGATCCGATTTCATAAGTTGTAAGCTTCTGTTTTCGTCTTATCGGATATATATGGTTCTTTTTTGTTTTGTTTGGTAGCTGATTAAAATTTTGTAAACCATAACCTTCGCAGTTTGGATAAAAATTCCCTTAAGCAAAAAGAAAATATTCTACTATAAAACCAAAAAAAAAGTTTTCTACTATGTTTTAGACTTTTACCGTACTACATTTCTTACTCTAATTCTCTAACGATGTTTGTTCCGCCGAGACAACAACGAGCTAAGCCACGTAATTGTCGCAGTCCACCAATCACTCAAAGTCTTTTGTCTTTTGCTTTCCATGAGATTTTTATCATTTGAGTTTTTTTCTTTTTCTTCATATGAATCTTGAGTGTTGAATTTTATTATGATATTTCTGTCGAACACGAATAATAAAAAGAATTCATGTACAAATTATCTTTGATTGTTCAAACTATTAGTTTTGACAAGTATCTTTCAAAAAAAAAATCTACTATATTTTTCAAAACTATGAATAAGAAAAATTCTGTTATATTTTTCAAAACTATCATTCAAAAGTATCATTGAACAGAAAAAGATGAATAAAAGTATCATTAAAAAAAAAAAACTAATAGTACTTTTCAAAACTATTATATTTATCAGATTTTTCAAAATTTTATGACCGTGAGTTAATTGTTGTTCAATATCCACCTTTATACACTGGTCGGTAGCACAAAAATATACTCCTACAGTAAGGACAAAAGATCTGAATAATTTGGTTTCTTGAAATATATTACCATCACTAATTTAATTTAACAGAATTATAAAATTTAATAATACACGGAAAAAAAAAAAAAAACAGAAACCAGCTGAGCTCGCAAAACTTCTACTGACACAAGCTTCAAGCTGGCTCCACCCAAAAAAATATACTCCTATATTCTATGGACAATAAACCAACCGTAACCGGTTTTGGTTTACTTCATACTAAGCCTGGTTTAACATATCATCTGAATTCACGAACGTGCCGTGGAAACCATACGGTACTCTTGACGGCAATTTAACGGTTGCTTCCAGTTGCAATGTAACGGCGTTTACAATCTGTAGCTCCGATTTCCAACTCTTCTCGTCGTGTACAAACGACATAATGTAACCTTCATCTTCTCCGTCAGATTCTAACCCTCTGGGTAAGAAAAAAGGTTCACCACCGTATTTTTTACCGCCGTAAAAGTGATTTTTCACTTCTCCGGTAGAAAGATCGACTTTAGCGAATCCCGAGACTTTCGGCCACGGTTCGGCTATCGCTAGGTAAGCGTACCGGGTTTTCCTCCCAAGAAGATTCCGGTTTACCATTCCAGCTTCAAGATTCATTTGAACCGAACCGGGAATTATAGTTCGGCGTGTAGATTTTCCGGTTTTGATATTTAACCGGATCTCCGATAAAACGCTATTGAGCTGCTCGTCACACTCGTTAAAGATCGAATCCGCCGGAGTCATGCAAGATCCGATCACCACAACCTCATCGGTCTCCGGCGACTCCCAAGCATTCCATAGATGAAAACAAAAAGTCCCCGGTGACTCCACCCATATCATCTCCGACGCGTCTTTAGCGTTTTTCGGCAAAATTCCAAACCGGGAAATTTTCTCTCCGTCGTATTTAACCGGAGATTTCCCAAGAAACATATCGGAGAGTTTAAACACCACTTGTTGATCCGGAATCACGACGAAATTCTCGGTGATCGCGAAATCGTGCATCATCGTTGGACTCGCGAGAGGAATCTCAACGTCCGGTGATTTCTCCCCTTCCGGCGAGAATTTAAAGTATTTCAAATACGGTTTCTTAACGACGTCGTAGCTCAAAGCGAATAGCTCCTTCGTCTCCGGGTCAATTTTGGGATGAGCGATCATCGCAGAATTTAATTGACCGTCAAAATTGAATCTTCCGATCGTCTCGAGATCGCCATTGTTCGTAATACGTACTTGATAGGGTAAATCGTCTTCAGACATCGCTAATAACCGGTCATGAAAGTAAACCAAACCGGCGTTTGCAACTCCGGTTCCGTTTTTGTGATTTAATAAACCGAATAAACCACGTGCGTAAAATAGCATCAACCTTGCGATTCCGGAGTGACCGTGTAACTCACCAATGGCTTTAGGGAAAATCGGAGAACCGAGTCGTTTCTCCTGAACCAATCTCTCGGTTTCCGTAAACCGGCACGAATAACTCGCGTCACCGTTATTGATTTTAACGGCGTGAACCATTCCGTCTCCGTCAAAGAGGTGATGTCCAGAGACTGGTTCGAAGAGTGGATTAGCGCCGTTACGGAGGTAAACGCCGTCAATGCAGTCAGGGATTTTTCCGGTGACGGAGAGAGATGATTTAACGGATTGCTCCGGCACCGGCGCATAGTTACCTGAGATCTGATGGCGAGGATCGACGGTTTTAGGTAGAGGCTGAGAACGTTCGCGCTTAAGCAATGCGGACTCGGCGAGGTCGAGCGCGGCGGAGGCGGCGCGTTGGAGAGGGTTCCAGAGGGAAGTGTTCTTTTCCGGAATTATGGGGTTTGAAGAAGGGTAATTTGGGAAATTCAGTAAAGATGGTGAGTCGGTGACGGAGTTTGTTGAGAGTTTTCGGCGTCTGGGTTTAGTGTTAGTGAAACTAACGGAAGATGACGGTGACGGAGCGTCGAGATCGGACGGTGCAAAAGAGAGATTGAGTTTGGTTACATTTGGTTTTAATACGTAAGAAGAAGCCATGATGAGTGCAGAAGTTTGAAACAAAGAAGATTTTGAGATTTTGAGAATTAGAGAGAGTGTTTGAGTATATATATAGACTTTCTTTTTGAGGTTTGTCTCAGAAATATTTAATACGTAATTTTTTTTTTCTTACTTATAAAAAATATAAGGAAAGTAATCACATTGAATATTATTTTGTTACTTTATTATTTATTTATTTGACTTCATTTTTTTAATTCCAATCCCAATCCCAACCAAGCCAATCCCGAAGTACTAAACCATTACTGTATATATTGTTGTTATTAGATTGAGCTTTTATTTGATTTTACTGTATTTAAAGTTGTAGTTATTTTAAAATTTAATTAGTGGATTTTGATGAAATGACAAAATTTAAATATGTGTTATTAAATCTATTGCTAAACTTTTTGTACGGATTATTTTGTATTTGAAAATCATTGAAAATAAAATAACTATCTAATATTTTCAAAATAGTCATAACAAAATATAACATTCATCAAAACGTTTATAAGAAAAAAAATCCATAAATTTCAATATAAAATTACCTTAAAAAAAAACAAAAAACTTTATCTCCATATCTAGTTTTCATTATTAGTTGTATCTCTCCATATCGTCTGGACCCTCTGTGTCATTGTTTCTCTCCATATGTTTGCATTTCTCGTTTTTGATATTGTGTCCCAAAACCTTCTTCACTGTTTTGAGAATCATCAAATGATATGTTGCCCTCTATGTTTTCATCATCTTCTTCAATAGGAAATTCATCAGACCGACTTGAAAACTGTGACTTGAAAAACACCAAATATTCTCTCAATCACATTTATTAATGATACATGACGATGATTAAATAATTCATGCGGAGTTTCAGGATCACAACCTTGGCCAGTAAAGTCTTGGAGGTGATACCTAGTAGCTCGAAAAGGAGCAAAAAAATTGGGCCTATTCGATCTTAACAAATTACTCGATCTTAATTGTTGACCAATAATCTTGTTTATGGTTAGAACATGTAGAATATCCGATTATGAAAAATTCAAAAAATAAAATCTGAAAATACTATCTATTATATTTTCAATAATACTCAATTTCCACATGATCAAAAATTTACATTAATAATTATTTTAGATTAATAAAATTAATTTTATTATGATATTGTGAGAATCTTTGGAAACAATTGGGAGAGCATAAAAAAAGATAAAATAATTTAGAATTACTAGAGTAAGATGTGGTATTTTGTTTATCATATTTTAGTTAAAAGATTACATCAAAGTCTATCTTTATTAAAATACAATAAAATCATATCTATATTCAATAACATGTGTTTTAATGTATTTTAAAATATATTAAACAAATTTTATATCTAATAACAGTGGATTTTATTATATATTTTTTAAATATATAATTGAATAATACTTGATTTCTTTCTAAATTTAAAATACAATCAATACTATTAAAATACAATATTCAATAATCTCATCTTAGTGTCGACGGTAGTAAATTCTATAATTATCAAGAAAATATATTCTCACCTTATCACTTTGACCATGCACGTGAGATTACGTCACTGAATGTCCGTTTCTTTTTTATAAAATTTTTTTATCAGAAAATTACAAAGTTCACGTGAAAAATATATATTCGTTTACAACAAACAGATTCTTTGTTTATCTGTAACACATAAAACATACAATCAATCCAATACGCAACATATGATAGTTTGGTTTCTTTCTGATTTATGTGCATGAGAACTTCCAAAAACTCGAAACTATCACCTGCATGAGAACTTGTGAAGAGTAAAACCGTAGACTTATAGTAATACATAGTACATACGATATTTCTCTCTAATTTATTTTTTTAATATCTACTTTTCTCATCTTTATCGTTTAATAATCAAAATTTCATAATAATTGAATATTCAATGTATACTTTTAGATCCATAACAACAAAACGCAATATGGTGTAGTAGTCATAATTAAAAAGATTCAATCTCGTGATCTTACTTGAGCAAATGCATTGGACTCTATACAATTCAATCGATATTCCCAAATATTTTGGTGTCATTAGTGGTCAACTCCTCTCTTCTTCTTTTTTTTTTCTCTTATGATAACTAGTATAAGGTTTGCTAAAATCTCATGTTGGATATAAGATTTAACTATATATATATATATATATTTTTTTTTTAACAAAGTACCCTTAATTTAATTTTATTTTAAATCACGATATAGAGTGGTATGGACGTATGGTAAATAAAATATAATGGTGATAATCTCGAAATTTTTCTAAACCTGAAAATAGTGTATACGAACACGGAACACTGACACATGTACTAAATTTATAGGTAACCAAATCATTCAATTTGAATGAAGCTCGAGCTAATCTCTAAGTCTCTATACGATATCTAATTGGTTATGCTACATGTGTGCGACACATCGATGATACCAACTTTACATGCTAACCATTCAAAACTCTTCACCGGAACTATTTTTGGGTTAGCTGGATTTTTCACGGGAAAGTCATCCATATATATAGATATTAACAATAATGCTTAGTTGTATGACATAATTATGTTAAATGAGAGTATTTTTCAGACAGGATGAATTATTTTGTCAAGAATTCGAAATCCCGCCGACAACAAATCTTCTTTGATCTCCGAACCAAGATTATAAGTTGAGGATTTGGTAATTTGGTCAAACAAATTGTAGTGAATACAAAAGAATTACCAATAAATTCATCAAGCCATATTAACCGAACTCGGATGCCATATACTAGGAAATTTACACTGGAAAATAAAAAAAGGAGCGTGGAGATGTTCTGCAATTTTTTTTATTTTTTTAATGTATGGGATAGTTGTTATAAATTTGGTCGGTCCACGTGAAATTGTGTTGGGCAGGTGGGCCGTAGCAGAAGAAATTAAGAGAAAAATACTTACAATTTTGGGTCCACTCGACTCAATTTATACGTGACGACTAATTCGGTGTTTGGGTCTTATTTTTTTCCTTTTGATTTCTTTCATAGTTCAAATCCAAAGTCTATGTTTATATTATTCCTGTTGAATTTTAAGAAAATTTGCACATTAATATAAGACGCTTATTCACTTTCTCAAAGACTTTTATATCTTACACGCGTCGTCAATTAAAATTCAAAGTAATGTACAAGTTAGGTTTTTTTTTTTTTTTTCTTTTGCTTAGAATTTAGTGTATAAATAAATGTGTGTGTATAGTTCAAAATATAAATGAAAAACTGAAAGTTTCGGAGACAATAAGTCACGAAAAAGATGGGTGCATGAATCTGATGTCACACTTTCTTAATTTAATCCCCATTTGCATATTAATATTCTACTAAACATATCCATTGTCAATGTTTACTAAACATATCCATCTGTATATATATTGAATGTAAGAATTATTATTTTACGTGTAGACCAATCTAGTCATGCTTTTCGGTGTTTATTCTCACATCGCTTCGGTGAATCTTCTAGTTATACTTTTATATAAGAATAAGTTTTCTTTGACCAAAATAAAATAAAAATAAGGAATAAGTTTTCTATGCGTGGTTGGGTAGTTTCTTGTATAGTTGTATTAGTACTGAATTTTATAACATATACAGTATGCAACTATATTTCTACGTTTATGTGTATGTTTATTTTCGGATACAAAATAATTTAAATTTTGGCGTATTGTAATATCATTTTTGTTCGCACCTTGAGGAAACTTATAATAAGAGTGGAGACAGTGGAAGTGTGCTGATGAATAGGTTGTGAGATTAATGTTACTGTCTTAGATCAACATTCTTGTCCTACCTTTCTTTCTTGCCTACTCCCTGTTTTTCTTTTGTCTGTCAAAACCATATTTTAGAATTATGATTTTTAATAAGTGGGATTCTTTTATATAATTTGTCTCTGTGGTTGCCAAATTTATATCCAGATTTGTAATAGTAGATACTTTAATGCGTTATTTTCTATTGTGTAGTATACTAAAACATCACACATGACGAAAATTTTAACTAAACATAAAATAAAGTAGTGTTCTAATTACTATCTTGATTCGTGACTGAAACGTATAGAATTTTAACGTACCCCAATCAAATTAAAGATTCATGGCCTATCATGTTCTTTCCATATCTTGTATAGTTTAATACGAATGGGTAGAAAGTTTTTAACGATCCTATATAAGCGCATTGTAATTTAAGGATTCAAAGATTCACCAACTGAGAAGACATATGATTTAAATCACACAACGAATATAAATGCCTTAAATTAATTAAGAAATATCCAATCCCTCAAGAATTGGTAAAGGAACTCGAATCAGAATTTCTAATTGTACAAAAACAATAGGTTATATTGCTTATTAATTACCTTCTCTACAAAATCTTCATTGAAATGGATACATGTAAGCATAAACGGGAACACAAGTATCAATATACGAAATCACACATATGCATGTGAACATGAAGGAACCGACCATGTGCACATGCATGAGTCATAGAGTCATGAGTCACTTATTTTTCTATCCCATCATGCAGATGCAGGCATGGTTTGTCACATTAATGAAGCTACTTGACCTGATCTTGAGCTGACAAGAGAGCGAAGTATGCAAACAAAAATGGACATTGATACATACTGATATGTAGAAGTGCATGTGTACTGGTGCAAGTAGATGTATATAAAGCTGTCGTCGCAGCACATTACATTTAGAGTTGAGGATCATGATCACTAGGGTCAATTTTGGGGTTGGTTTGTACTCGAATAAAAGTCTCGTGGGTTCTTAGTTTGGATACAAACCTAACTTTATTCAAATTTGGTAAAAGTAGGAAGACGTACAATATCCAGTTGCTATATATACACATTAATTATAACACTTTGATTGTTGTAAAGCCAATATTTCTTAGATAAAATTTTGAATCATTATTTTTATGCGGGTCTCAAATCACTACGTAATACCAAAAAACATGTTACATGGCCGGTACACGGGAACTATCCAAGATATCTTAAATTCTTCACTAGATACTTAACTACAACAATTTTCTTCGTTTTATTTTGATAGGATGTAAAAATCAAGATATTTTTAATAGAAAATATATTTTAGATTATAAATTGATGAAAAATTATTAAATAATACATTTTATACCAATAATATGTGGATGATTGGTTTTGGACTGTAGCCGTAAACTTCAGTGTTGTGAAATTTTGTTATATAGCAGTTATGTTGATTAATTGTACCTATAAGATTTACGTTGTGGCTATTCTAACATTAAAACATAATTGGTAAATATATATATATACATATATATATATATATATATATCAATTTCTTTAAATTGATATTTTGCTGAGTAAATAAGAAATTTGTTTCATATCAACAATTTTTTTTTTCCAACTCTATATATAATAAATGAATCCATTACTTTTAGATAAAAGTAATTTAATTACAATTGGCAACGTTGTCATTTAATTAAATAAAATTATTGCAAATTTAAAACAATTTATATCTACTCCTATTTGTTAATTATATATAGAGGAAAAAATACTAAATAAATTTACCACTTTCTTTGTAACGTATAGTATTTTCTTTAATTGTATGATATTTTAGTTTTATATTAACTTTAATATACTAGAAAGAGATATAATATATATAATATATATATATATAGTATATAATAATTGATAAAAAAAAAGTACAAGTAACTTTAATTTGTCGACAAAAAATAAAGGCGGACAAGGCGTGACAAGGTGGTGGGAAACGGGAGTGATAAGGCGGAAAGAAAGACTGACGAATTATAAGTAAAACTTTTTACAACATCATTGTTTTTTTTTTGTTAAAATTTGGAACATCATTGTTAAGCTATCGATTTCAATATTTACAATATTTGAACTCACTTTTCAAATGTGATTGGTGAACTATTCTGGCTATAGTTTATTGGTAAACAATATTTGAACTCACTTTTAACCAAGTTCTCTTGATCTAGTGGTTCTCGCTTGGCGAAGAGTCGCCTCAGGTGCCAGGGATCGATTCCTCCAAGCGAAAGTTTATTAGTCAATTCTGGCCATGGATATGGTACTTTACGGTCTATTTGAATATCCGGAGAGAGGGCCTATCCATGGGTTGCACCTCCCCAGGAGATTAGTCTGGGTCCTTCCATAGGCCGAAGATCTACCCCTGAAATATAAAAAAAAAAAAAAAATACTATTCTGGCTATAAAATAAAATGTTGCGCTTAGAATTTCCAGCTCCTATCTATAATTTCCTAAAATCGAAAAAGCAATAATGCTAATATTAACAATGTACGGAAGGTTTCTCCCTTCGACACAGATTGAAGCAATTCTACAATATATACATCTATATGTATGTATAATAGGTATATGCAACTATGCAAGTTGTTTACAAATGGTGTCCTCTTGATTAACACAACATGACAGATCAAATCAGTGATCAGAGACTCTTTCAAATTTGCTTTAGCACTGGATACTGCCAATGTCTGATCACTCCAATTTAGGTGGACGTGAAAACAACTTTGAAAATTTGGTTTCAATTAATAGTTTCTGTATACATAAATGAGCACATCCAATTGAGGTTATAAGGGAAGAATTCTAAATTTTTTTATTAATAAAAAAATAATAAGTATGTGTAAGAGAGAAAGATAGTTTAAAACTCATATCTAAAGTTTTTTATTTTAGAACTTCATTTGAGAGGTTTTTAAGATGAATTCTACACTTGTCTTTCATTTATTGGATTGTTTTCTTTTTTTTTTATTTAAATTTTAATTATTTAATTAAATTATACTAAAAATATTATTATTTAGATTTGTTATAACTCTTCGTGGATTCTTAACCATTGGAGATGGTCTAATATCATTGTCTTTTTTTTTTCACTCTTTATTACTATTACTATTTTTGTATGTATATAATTATTTTCTATAGTATATCGAAAATTTGGTTCTCTACATTTATGTGATGACAAGATATTGCGACTACTTAATGGTAAAACCATTTTTGTGTGTATATGACTCTGATTGTTTTCTATAGAAAGACGAGTGAAAACAAGAACCATTGTTTGATTATAAAATTACTTCAACAGAAATCCAAGAAGGAAGGAAAAGGATTGGGCAGACAACTCTCGTAAGAAAACGAGAGATCTCATTGGCCAAATTGTCTTTCAAAGTAAAAAGCAAATCTCATTGGTGTGAATGTGACAATCCAAACAAGTGGCTTCATCGTTTGGAGACAAAATGTACTATGTTTCTCTAAAGTTGGTTTTGAGGGCATCTTCCACTCTTTTCTTAGTGCCTTATGACATTAGTTTTTTTTGGTATCCTCTTTTATTTTTTCTTTTACCTTTTTTTTTAATGGTGAATATCGTTTAGATATTTTCTATGATCCAAGGCATTGATGATTGAATATTACTTATTATATCACGGTTTATCTCTACAACTCATCAATCTATATCATCATTACATTACTCCGATAATTCTTATTAAATACGTAACTAGCTAGCTGTTGTGGCGGATGTCTTGTAAATAGCATGTGATAATATGTTTTAGGGTTAAAAATTAAAAAAAAAAGGTATTTCATATGTTATACGAGTATACATATACGGCAAACAAATTCCTAAAATATTTTACAACTTGATATGTATCTAACAGTTTTTATAGCAAAAACAAATATTGGACTTTTAAAATTAGAGAACCATTGCAACTACAAAATTTTCGGCTACTACGAACTTGAGAGTTATTTGTTGACATCTGATCCAGTTTCTTTTGGTCTAGATCCTCGCCGTTTTTTCGGTAATCGTTAATTGTATAAAGATTGCCTCTTAGAGCCCTAAGTTTTATAATATTATAGTTGACATGTTGAACTTTTGAATGAACTTATAGGTCCGCTAGTTGTTTTAAACTTTCTTACAATTAATGTAACCTCCAAAAGTCATGTTATATATTGCTTGATCCATTCTTTTGTCAAGAGAAAATTCCATAAAAAACATCATAGATGACAAGTATTTCCACTTTAAATTTTTAAATTTATTGATTTCTATTTTAAACTTTTAAAGTACAACTTTTATTAATTTAAATTCTTAAAATGACATTTCGATTCACATGATACTTCATACGACAAAACATTAATTCCGTGCGAATTTCAAATGTATTGTAAGTATTTGGAAAAGTGAATTTTGGACATTTTAGAAAATGAATTCTGGTTAATTATATATGGATATTATCACGTCTCTTATTAAAAAGAGTTAATTATTCCATCAACGGATGTAATTTTCCCGTCATCTTACGACGTCAAAAGTATTAAAATCCAATATGATTATTACATTTTTTAATTCGATTTGAATTAAATAAAATTTTCGATCGGATTAAACAACACTCTTATACACATACGTTAGATTGATGGCCAAATATTAGCACATGGTGAGCACCAAAACATAACAGAAATAAGAGATAATTCGGTTAGCCACATGGACTATACGGCTATAAAGACTAAATTGGTACAATAAATTAAATCTCACCAACTTATCATTACAACTTGTCATTAGAAAGATCTTATGTCTTTATCTATTACTTAATTTAAAGAGGCAAAATCATTCAAACAAATATTCAGCAATCCGACATATACATGCATATTCAAGAAAAATCCGATACTGGATACTATTGGCACATGGAACGATCTTTTTCCATATCTTTTCGTGACCATTTTCTGATTTTTTTTTGGATTTGATTATTTATAAATTATGTATGATTGGCTGATGGAGGATGTAAAACCATTTAATGTTTTCGAAAAAAATATAATTAAAATCAATATTTGTTTTGTCCAATATAAATAATTGAGAGAATCCTATGGTGGTGAGGAACTCACCGGAAAAACTACCAACGGCCAATACCTACCAGACAATAGTCACAATCATCAACTTTAATTGGTTGTATCTTCCTTTTATTATCTTTTAAAGGCATTGGGGCCGATTGGTTACACAATTTAAAAGTTTTAATTTTTTTTTAAGTTTTCAAAGTTAATTTTCAACCAATCAGACTTTCAAACTATTTTTTTTGTTTTTGAAACCTTCAAAATCTAAGTGCTATTATTAAAGTCACTAGATATTTTTTAGTTTAATTTTTTAAAGTCTCAAAAATAAGACTTTTGAGGCTGTAATAAACTTTTACGTAAAAATTGTTGAAATAATATTTTGTTTTGTTAATTAATTAAATAATACAAAATAAAAAAAAATTACAGCCAATTAATAAATTTATGCTCAAGATCTGATAAAAAAAATCACACAGATAGAATAAACGAAAAATCATACATAAAAACAATAAAATTAAAACAATGAAATTATTTACTATTCTAATAAATAATAAAATTATGACTAACTAGCACATAATTTTCAATAAATTAATATTATTAGCAATAAATTAAACTGTTAAAATATTGAAAGTCACAGTTTCTACACCTTTTGTTACGAATCAAACTATTATACAGCAACAGCTAGTCTATACAGTCAAAGTTTATACAACCAAACCTTACAGCGAAAACCTAAAGTAATAGTTTTAACCAATTAACCCTATTGTAGTTCTGTATTTGCATGTATCTGAAAAAACTAAAAATATATGTTCTCGTTTACGGACAAAAAATATCATATTCCGTCAAAAAAATCTCCATATCATATAACGAGATATGCGCATGTCATTCATTTGTGCATCTTAAATTTAATCCCACATTCTTTAACTATTATTTGCCACATTCATTTGTTTTAGAAATTTGTTTGAATTTATTATTTGTCATTTTGTTGTATATCTATAGCTCATTTTCACCAATGACAACAAAAGTTCTAAAACAAATTTCACACGTTCCACAAAAGGTTATGGTAGATATATTCATCTATTAAAAGTTATTACATTGATTTAATTATTGTTACTATCTGTCAATGCAAATACCTTCTCGTCCCATCTTTTATGGTGATTCCGATCATATATTCATTATTGATATATATATATATATATAATGTAGAAGTTGGATTATATTTTGACCAGAAAATAATAAGGTTGTGTGATCTAAATTGGATTAGAGATTTTGGTCTAGATTTTGACCCTTTTATTGTATGGGCTAATAATATTGCATAAGCCCATTATCAAGCCCATTTCTTAGAGTTACCCACTCTACTACCAAAACTCTATTTTCTGAACTTTTTTGGTCATTCCCCTTGAAAGAGAGATTTGTGTGCAAATTTGCATCCACTGTTTCATATTAGTACCATTCTTTATTAACTTCGTAATTAATTGTCATTAGGACATACTACATCTACAAATTCTATAAATTATACACGAAATATTTGCGGCAGTTACTTAAATAAATAAACAAATAAATACACTCAGAGACACAATAAATACGGTCCCCAATAAATACACATACTCTGTATTAATCAATTGAAAATGCATATTATAATAATATACCCAGATGACAAAAAAAAAAAAAAAAAAATTCTCCAAATGGATTACGTCGTCTCGATTACCTATTTATCCCAACAACAACAAAAAAGAAGAGAATAAGAGCTGAAAGATTCGCGACGAAGCAAACTACAGTATCTTCTCGCGGCCTTGTTTGTTCTGTAAGGAGATGAACAAATCTGTTCTTCGTTTTCTTTAATTTTTATTTAGCTTTGATCACTTGTTCTATCAATTCTTGCTTCTCTGTTTCTTCACTGATTTTATTTTTCCCCCCTTTTCTTCTAGGGTTTGTTTCACTGTATTGGAATTTAGATTTTATTACAATCGATTTCTATTACAGAACTTGAATTTGATGAGTCTTAGTGTTAGTGATGATGCTGATTCTCAAGCTTGTTCTTTTTTTTTTTTCCATTTTCTCCATTTCAGGTTGAACAAGAGTATAGGAACCCAAAGTTGAAAACTTTATTGATTAATTACTGATCATTCGAATCTGGAATAGATGCAAATGAGTGCTTAATTTTTGTATTTTCTGGGAAATTTGAGTTTATTTAGAAGAAGAAGATGCAGAGGGTTAGGGTTTCATCTCAAAGAGGAGCTGTGCATAAGCTTGGTGATTCTCAGATGACATTATCTCCCAAATTTAGGGTAGCTGCATCGATTCAATCACCATTGTTTGATAGATCATCTGAATTAGAACTATCTCTAAAAGGAGAACCTTTAATTCCGGGTTTACCAGATGATGTTGCTCTTAACTGTCTTCTACGTGTTCCAGTCGAAAGCCATATATCGAGTAGATCCGTGTGCAAGAGATGGCATTTCTTGTTTAGTACAAAAGAAACGTTTTTCGCTAGGCGTAAAGAGTTCGGGTTTAAAGACCCGTGGCTATTCGTAGTCGGGTTTAGTAGATGCACAGGGAAAATCCAATGGAAGGTTTTGGATTTGAGGAATCTCACTTGGCACGAAATCCCAGCGATGCCTTGTAGAGATAAAGTGTGTCCTCATGGATTCAGATCGGTTTCGATGCCTGGAGAAGGTACTATGTTTGTTTGTGGTGGGATGGTTTCGGATTCTGATTGTCCTCTTGATTTGGTGTTGAAGTATGATATGGTGAGGAATCATTGGACTGTCATTAGCAAAATGATAACTCCGAGGTCCTTTTTCGCTAGCGGTGTGATCAATGGGATGATATATGCAGCAGGTGGGAATGCTGCGGATTTATTTGAGCTTGATTCTGCTGAGGTTTTGAATCCTTTAGATGGGAAATGGAGGCCGGTTTCGAACATGGTTTCACACATGGCTTCTTATGATGCAGCGGTTTTAAACGGGAAGCTTTTGGTAACGGAAGGATGGTTATGGCCGTTCTTTGTATCGCCACGAGGTCAAGTATATGACCCGAGAGCGGATCAATGGGAAACAATGGCTATGGGGTTAAGAGAAGGATGGACCGGGACAAGTGTCGTGATTTACGATAGGTTGTTTATAGTATCGGAATTAGAGAGAATGAAGATGAAGGTTTATGATTCGGTTACGGATTCGTGGGAGACGGTTAATGGACCGGAATTACCTGAGCAGATTTGTAGGCCATTTGCGGTTAACTGTTACGGGAACAGAGTATATGTGGTTGGTCGGAATCTTCGTCTTGCAGTTGGGAATATTTGGAGGTTGGAGAATAAGTTTGGTGTGAGGTGGGAGGTTGTGGAGTCACTGGAACGTTATGCAGATTTAACTCCCTCGAATTCTCAGATTTTATTTGCTTAAAGGAGATTTGATAAATCTGCTTTGGTTTGGATTTCAATGTTTGTGAACCACATATTGTATGAATATAAGTAAATTTGTATTAGAAAGACTACGATTATGTTTGTAATCTTGTATCATATTTGTATGTGTGTAATTTGTGTCTGAAAGTGTTATATAATACATGAACTGGAATGTTATTCTAGCTTTGTTCATAGGGTTGACTGTATAAACCCTCCCTCAATTATACCAGTTCAAACAGGATCACCATAAATTTGTTGCTTCTTCGATCTCCAAAACATCACGAACAATTAAAATAAACACAATTCAACATATCTAATTGAAATATCGGTTTTTATTTAATAAACCGGTAACCAATTTTTATTAAACCATAATTATTGGTTTTAATCCAAATTTGACTCGATTTTATCCAATCCAACATTTAACCCAACCCAATTTGAGTCAAACCGAAGAAGTTAATTCGAATTTGACCCAATCCAACAAATCTTCCCCATTTTGTCAAATGCTGGAAGAAACCTCTTTTCTAAGAGATTCACACCATTTTAATCAAGTTTTTCTAAAGCTTTTACAGTTACCAAACCGAACGATTCATAATCGGAGTTCTATCAATTATAACAAGCATACAATTAGCAGTTTCATAAAAGTGTGAGAATCAAGAATTTTTAGGATAGTTTCATAATTAAACAAAAATATAAACATTTCATAAACTCACCGGAATCTACATTTGGTAAAATTTGGATCTATTGATTATGATCTGATTTTTCTAAAGATGAATAGTTGTGAAAGACAACAAATTCAGAGAACTTCATGAACGACTTCGAACTCGTCACTGAACAATGATGAAATTTTCTGAATTTTTTGCCAACATAACTTTGAATTTTGCGCCTAAATTCTGAGTTTTTGGAAGGAATCGTAAGATTTCAGACTTCTTTTTTTAAAAAAATTCGAAAATTAAATAGATACAAGCCCATTAGCATCATAAGCATCCAACATTCTTTCCTTTGCTCTTCGTAAATTTACAGATTACAATGTCTCTAAGCTGAGCTCTTCGTCTTTCTTTCTTGTTCAATTCTCTGTATTGATTATGCAGAGAGCTCAAATGAGTTAAAATTTTTGAATTGTTGGCTTGATTTAAGAAAATTTTGATTACTTGATTTGATTGTTAAGAAGCGGATTTGGCATGGTGGAAGAAAGGCGACGAAGCAGATGATGGAAGCGATAAGAGCAAAGAATCCTGATCCGATCATCAGAGAGATTCAGTGATGATTAGATCCATTAGCATTCATAAACACCATCTTTGCTTTCTTGGTCTTTTACTCTTTAGTTTAACTTCCTCGGTTTGACTCAAATTGAGTTGGGTTAAATGTTGGATTGGGTAAAATCGAGTCAAACTTGGATTAAAACCTATAATTATGGTTTAATAAACATTGGTTACCGGTTTACTAAATGAAAACCTATATTTCAATTAGATATGTTAAAATGTGTTGATTTTAATTGTTTGTGATGTTTAGAGAAGTTTTATAACTTTCTGGGTTAGAGATCGAAGAGACAACAAGTTCAGAGTCATTCCGTTTGAACTGGTATACTTGAGGGGGGTTTATACAGTCAACCCTTGTTCAGACAAATTGCAAAAAAAAAAAAAGAAAAAAAAATGTCTATATACTGTTTTACCTATTGTTTTCTAAATAACACAAACTAACTATTTTTTATTTGATTTATAATAAAACAAAGTTAAAATTATCATTTTAAAAACCTTATGATATGTGTGAAAAACTTTTATTTAATTAGAAGGAGGGAGTATAAGTTTCGCTGTTTCGGACCTTTTGGTCATGGACACAGCGGATAGGGCGGACAAAACCATTTGCAGATTAAACCGGTTTTATTTTACCATTCATAACTTATAGTTCACAGTGGTGCGGACTGATATGTTGCATTTTTACACCATTTTAGATTGCATTTCTCATAGCTTTTCTAGAGTTAGCATTGCATATTAGGTCTTTAGTTGCATATTTGCATATGAATCTCGTTTATAGGACTTTGAAGTGATGAATGCAACAAAGGAGCTAATGGTGTTGAAGATGACACAAAGAATGGTGAGATTGGTGATGAGCGGAAACCTTGGCGGGGAGCTGTAGCGGTGAAGCAACCACCGATGGGCACCACCGGGATGTTGCAGCGGCTTCCTGTCTCCGATGTGGAGCAGTGGGATCATGTAGCAGTCTAAGAGCCATTGGTATGAAGCACACAGGACAGGCATGAGTTGAGCTGAAACTTAGGCGAGCATTGATAGAGGTATGATGGTGACCGATGAGCTTCAGCGAGGTGATGCGTCGGGAAGACATTGACCGATGAGCTTCATCGGGATCATGTAGCGAGCTTCACACCACCGCGATGAGATTTCCTGAGTTTGGCTAGAGATTGAGGCGAGGTCACATAGCGGTATCAAGCTGATCAATGGCACGCCGCGGGATCTAACACCGGCCAAACTTACACCGATGACATCCACCGACTTCACTTATCGGTTTGATGACGTCGGCCAAAGTCCACTCTGATGGTTTCTCTTTTGATTAAATCATTTCTCATTTTTTACTAGGTTATGAAAAACCAAGTTTTAATGTGGGTTCTGATTTGGTTTAATGTGTTAACCAAGCTCCCCCTATTTTAGACTATAAATACTTTTTACCCTAATTGTTAAGGGTTGCGCTTGTATTGAGATATTTTTGCTTAGCCTCTTTGAAGAGTTTTAAGAGACCTTGTTCTTAATATATCTATTTACATGCCTCAATTCTTCTTTTCTTCTTAAATCCTCATTCTATTCTTCACATATTTATGATTATGCATCAATCAAACCTATTGATTTGTGTTTTCATGGATATTAGTGAGTAGTCTTTTTATATGAGTTTAGGATTTCGTAATTGAGATGATTGATAGATTGTTGGTGATGTTTAGGGATAGATTATATGTTAGTCTTTCATTAGGGTGATAATATTGCTAGATTAGACAAGAGATTGTTAATCTAGATCATTTGCATTTTCATGCACACAAGGTATTTGTTAAAATGCCTGAATGAAACATAAATGTGCATTTCATTCTTTACCTATGAGAGTAGTTGTCTAGGATGATTTGTGGCTTGATTAGACTTGAATCTTAATGCTCAATGATCATTTTAATTGCTAATAAGAATTATTGTAGATTGAATGATTATTGAAGAGATTAATATCATGAGAGTGAATTAGTCTTATTGATTGATCATATAGCCTAAGATATTGTTCATCATATGTCCTTGCATCATCATACATTCATCATATCATCTTAATGCAATGTCATTCCCTATCCTCATTGTTTTTATCATTTGATTGCAAAACCGATTTTCTTATTTCCCGCTTTTATTTGAATTTGTTTTCTTGATCAAAAAACCTTTATAACTTAGATTAAATTGATGTTTGCATTCCTAGTGTCTTGCTAATTCTGTTTCCTTATGGATTGATGGCACAATGGGGTTTCCATTAGCATCCAACCTCTGACCTTGCGCATTACACACATGACACTCTTGGTCTCTCAACACACCAGCGTCGTCTAGACGTAAAATCACAGGATTTACCATCTTCGCTGGCTTCTTTGCTTTTCTGTTCGCACCTTCTAACTTTGCAAGCTCCTGATTCAGAAGAAACAAAAGCTAATTTTCTTTGTTGCTCCTAGTACTGCGATTAGGCATGCACCTAAAACACACAAGACAAAAAGAAAGAACGATGTAAGTACTGAAAAATAAAAACTTAGTCTACATTCTACACTTAAATCTATCGGAAACTCAAAAGAGTCTCCGAAAACGGCGCCAAAATTTGATATGCTTAGGGGTTGAATCCACAAGAACTCTCGGCTTCACGATAAATCGTTTCGTTTTAAATTCAGCTAAGCAAGTATGAATTAAATTAAACAACAATGAAAATATAATTAAAATTGGTTTGTAATCAGATGAGAAACGCGTCAGGTCCAGAGAATTTTTCAGAAAATCAAGTAATGAATATCAATTAATTGGTAGAATCGAATTAAGAACAAGATCTAGAACTCAAATCACGAAGGTAAAATTAACCAACTTTCGTTGCGAGAATTAACTATGTTTAAACCTAAAAAACCAAAATTCTTTGCGAATCCTAAATCCTAAACAAGTATTAAGCGCAGGTTCGATATGTTCATAAATTATCTAATCCAAATCTCTTTGCAATTATCTAATTTGCTTACTCTAGGTTTAATCAGATTCTAAATCACGCTGTCGCGCCAATTTAACAACCTATGATCTAGATTCTTGGTGATCAATCCAGAACTAGCTTTAAGAATAACCTAGGTGAAGAATTAAAATCTTCTCTCAAAGTAGAACAAAGTAGCAAGATCAGCCCCAAGCTCTCTAAATCTCCAAGGTCTTTGTAGAAAGTCAAGATAAAAGATAACAAAGTCTAAAAAAACCTAATTATATCACTACAAGAAAACATGTGATTAGCATCGAAATTTTACGAGGGAAATGTTTCGTCGTAAATAAGAGACGGATTTACAATGATTTTACGACGAAATAAGTAATCGTCGTAAATTCGTCGTATATTTGCGTGATAAATATTTCGTTGTAAATCCGTTGTTAATTTACAACGACGTTACGACGAATTTACGACGATTTTTAAAATCGACGGTTATTCGTTGTACATTTGCGTGATAAATATTTCGTCGTAAATCCGTTGTTACTTTACAACGAAGTTACGACTAATAACCGTCGATTTTAAAAATCGTCGTAAATTCGTCGTACATTTGCGTGATAAATATTTTGTCGTAAATCCGTTGTTAATTTACAACGAAGTTACGACTAATAATCGTCGATTTTAAAAATCGCCGTAAAATCGATGTTATATAACATCGAATTTACGACGATTTGAAAAAAGCATCTAAAAGGTTTACGACGGCAATATTCGTCGTAAAGACAATGGTAATTTTTTGGTAATTTGTAAATCCATTGTTATATTTGAAACACATTCACCCATTTTCACGAGTACGGTAAGCATCGTACAACAGTCAACTACGGAGTCCGTGTGAAAGGGGAAGTAGATTTTTATGGGATCTTACAAGAAATCATTGAGGTTGAATTCGTTGGTTTAGTGAAGATGAAATGTGTTATCTTCAAATGTGATTGGTTTGATCCAAGAGAGGGATCAGGTGTCCGATACAACAAATTTGGAGTTGTGGCTGTTAACGCCAGTCGACGATACAACAAGTTTGAACCTTTCAGCTTAGCTTCGCAAGCGGACCAAGTTTGCTTCATCTCCTACCCTTGAGTTACAAACACCGGAATCAGTTGGTTATCGGTAATTACAGTGGTGCCTAGAGACCGGATTTATGTCCGTGATGACCAACCAGGGTTGCAACAAGGTTTTTGTGATGATATGCATGCACCGGATCAAAACACTGATGATATTCTACTTATTAATCCACAAAATCGAGTGTATTTAATGTTTAATGTTTATTGCATTTGTATTTGATGTTTGTATTAAACTTGAATTTAAATTTTAATAAGATGTAAAAATTACATTTAGATTCTAAGTTTAAATACTATATCCATAGGTATAATATTTAAATACTCCCTCCGTTTCTTTTTATTTGTTGTTTTATGGTTTAAAATTTGTTTCAATATAAGTGGTCATTTCTATTTCCAAAGAAAATGTGTTTTCATTGGATTAATGAATGATAAAATAGACCAATATAAGTTATTCTTAATTAATGTGCAAAAACCTTAAACTACAAATATAAAAGAAACGGAGGGAGTATAAGTTTATTAAACTACAAGTATAAGAAACTACAAGTTTACATTACGACGAATCAAAGGGTTAGGGGTTTGGGAACTGTGGTTTAGGGTTTCGATACATTACGACGAATTTACGAGGATTCATCGTAAATTCGTCGTAATGTAACCACGGATTTACGACGAATCCAAGGGTTAGGGTTAGGCCACGTGTATGGCATGCGAAGGCAGTTATTTACCAATGGGTTTACGAAGAATCCTCGTAAATACGTTGGTAATTTACGACGGATTTACGAGGATTCCTCGTAAATCCGTCGTAAATTACCAACGTATTTACATCGAATCAAAATCTATATATACGCGGGCCAAATTCCTCTTCTCCTCGCCCATTCCTCTCTTACAAACACTCTCTCTTTCTAACTCGGCTACTCTCTACATTCAAACAAGGTAATTTTTTTTTTAATTATTTTCAATTTATTATGTTTAAATTTAGGATTATATATTTTTTAGGATTATCGAATTTAGGATTTTGTTAGGATGATGGAATTTAGGATTTATGTAGGCTTATGGAATTTTGAAATATGTAAGATTTATGATTTATGATTTTTGAAATAGTTAATATTTATGATTTATAATTTTATACAAATACTTATGATTTATGATTTTATGATTTTATGATTTTATAATTAAATACAAATTTTTGATTTTAAATATTTATGATTTTAAATATTTATGATTTTAAATATAAATAGATAGGATTTAAAATAGAAATGTTTATGCTTTTATTATAAATGGTAATTTAATTAAATAGAAATAATTATAATTTATTAAAAATGGTTTGAATTTTTTTAAATATGTTCTAATGTTTTTTTTCAAATGTAGATGGTTAGAGCATCTAAGACAGCCCGTCTCGGTCGTCCTACCTATGGTGAGACTTTCTTACGTGGATCGTCTAGTACTAGACCGAGATCTCCCCGCACGTACGGTTTTTAGGGGGATCTGGCCGAAAGACCGGCCGGCGCCCACCCGACTAGAGGGACTGAGAAATTAATAGAGTACAAAACTTATCTTCAAGCTTTACCTTATTCTGATCGTTCAGAGGGCGATCGCGGAGTCACTGAATGAAGTCCACGAGAGTGTGCAGTTCCGCCCCCTTCTACATATGTTGTTAGAAATCGGATCAAGAAAGCACCGCCCATAGTAGCTTTGCCAAGAGCGGATACCGAAGATATCCGGACATCGTCTTCTTCTCGAGATACAGTTCCGGAGACTCTTCCGACACAGACACTACATGGCGATTCTACAGCACCAGGTGGAGGATCGTCTTCACCACCACCACCACCACCACCACCACCACATCCTCCGATAGCACCTGCGGGAGTACATCCCGATTTGGCAGTTCCTACTGACGCTCCATACGCTCAGTACACGGTGGAGGATCTACTTGTGCAGCCAGGACGAGATGGTTTGCCGAAGTTGGATCCCAACCGCCCTCCAAACACATTTTGGTATTTTTTATATTATAATTTCTTTACTTCATCAACATACAATTATATTTATGAACCTAAATTTTAAATGATTTATTAATTTCAGGTTTGGAATCGATAATAAAGTTGGTCGTAGTGTCTCCGATACGATCAAGAGCTACTTCACAGAGCCGCATCCAAATTGGTCTCTCACACCGCTGCATATCCAGAAGACATGGTTCAAATGTTTTGCGGTAATTTTTTTTTAAGTAATTTTTTTACATTTTATATATAATATTTATTATGTTTTTTACTAATAACGGTTATAATTTTTTTTCCAGCAAAAGTGGAGATGGGACATTGGCATCAATGAGATGGTCAAGAAGGAATTCAATGAGAAGGCTACGAAGCGTTTGGCAGGCACCGTCTCGGATTGGAAGGAGAAATGGCAATTCAAAGGAGAGGATGGCAAGCCTTCTTACTTGACCGATGAGGTATGGCAGGGCCTTGTCCAATATTGGATTGACCCTCATTCGGTTAAGATCGCTGTAGGGTGTTCTACTTCTCATTTAACGAGGGATGCAGACGGCCATTTGCCTACCCCGCATACTTCTGGACAGATACCATTTGCGGGTCGACGACTTCAGTTGGTACGTCTCTTTTTATATGTTTTTGTCTATTTTTTTTAAATAAATTTTAACTTTATAATTTTTTTTGTTTTTTTAGGCAAATGGAGGACCGCTTCCGTCTCTTACGAGGTTGTTCGAGGAGACTCACAAGAAGAAATCTGGAGCTTTTGTTGATGAACGATCTGAGAAGATCGTCAATGATGTCAATGCTAAGATCCTCGAGCGTCAGACGCAGCTATCTCAGCAATCTCAGGATGGGACTCCGGTAGAACTCAGTTTGGTTGAGGAGGACACGATCTATAAAGAGGTAAATATTAATTCTTTTTATGTTTAAATCAAATATTATATATGTATAAAGTTATTTAATTATAATATTGTTTTATAAAATTACTTTCAGGTTGCTCCGAGGAAGAAAGGACGAGTTCTAGGCATGGGATCGGTTCACGATGTTCCCATAGCCTCTTCTTCTTATACACGGAGACCAGAGGAGGATCCAGCTCATCTGCGGACCCAATTAGAAGCTGCAAATGCTCACATTGCATCTCTAAAGCGCTCAGAACAACAAACGAAGGATAAGTTTGACAGCATGGAGAGCTTGTTTGACATTCTTGCAGCAGGCAATCCGGAGTTTGCTACGGCTTTAGCGACGAGACGGGCGAATCAGTCTGAAGAACCTACGGAGCAGACCGAGTTTGACCGTAGAACCGCAGAAGCCGCATCGGCCGATCTATATAACGAAATCAATTTTGATTCTTAGACATTTAGTTTTTATAAACAATTTTTTTTGTATTATATATTTTTTAAAATATTAATTTTTCTTTTTTTTCTTTTATTTTCTATTTTATTTAAATTTTTATATTTATTATTATTTATTTTTTATTAAAAACATTTAAAAATAATTATTAAATATATATTTTGTTTTTAACGACGATCTTACATCAAATTCATTGTGAAATCGTAGTAACATTTGCGACGAATTTACAACGAAGATCTAACACTTCGTTGTAAATTCGTCGTAAATATTTGCGTCGAATTTACAACGAAGTTTATCAATTCGTTGGAAATTCGTCGTAAATGTTACTACCACTTACCAATGATGTTACGTTGTATTTTTACGTCGACAATACGACGAACATCTTCGATGTATAATTTTACGTCGAATTTACGATGCAGTGTTTTACGATGATTTTACGACGAATTTTAAACATCGTTATATATACGACGGATTAACGACGATTGATCCATTACGATGACCTGGTAACGACGATTTGGAAATCGTCGTAAATTCCTTGTAAAAGTGATTTTACAAGGAATTTACGACGATTTCGTCCGTTGTTAACGTCGTGTTTTCTTGTAGTGTATGTATAAAACAAGAGCTGGGATTGTTTTATAAAAATATAAAATTTATGGGTAAAGTTGCAAATTTCCAAATAATTAATTATGCATGGAATTCAAAAAATTGGGCCGTGTCGACCGAAACCAGGAGTTGCGTCGCTCGACATAAAATAACACCAACTTCGACTTCACAACTACAATGCTCAATGAATGCTCCAAACGTCCAAGTGATCCCCAAATATGTATAAACCTGTAAAAGACTCGATAGAGACTCGGAAGACACATAAAAGACTCGATTATATACATATATCATGGCTTAAAAATTGGTAAAAACCATGATATATCAATTGACCCTTAAGTACTCTTTGTACAAGAAGTTATTTGATAAACCTTTTTAAGAGGATTGTAAAATCATCCTTTATCAAATTAGCGTCATTGCCGGGGAAACAAGCAATTAGCCATTAGGATTTTATTTTAATTTGAGACTAAGCATTTGTTTTCTTTCATTTCATTTTCCACTAACCTCTAATCCCTTTGATTTGCTTGCGATCTCTTGCTCCTTAGGTGTATGAACTTGCGTAGTCACGGGATAATAAATCGGGTTGAGCAAGTAGAAGACATTCGTCGGTTAGAAAGAGAGCTTGGTAGAGCAAGGAGAAATCAAAAGAGGTTAGCTCACTTAGATAGATTGGGTTTAAACATGGATGTTAGCTCACTTAGATAGATTGAGTTTAAACATAGATGATCCACCTCCGGTTAATGTTGGTCAAGGTAATGGTGGAAATGAGAACCAAACGAATATTGCTAGAGTTATTGAAGCTTATGATGAGCCGAACATCTATGGGAATAGGAAGGTATCCGCCCACCTCTGGTTGGAAACAACAACTTTGAGATCAAGGCTAGCTTAATAAACATGGTATAAGGCTCTTAGTTTCATGGCTTGCCAATAGAGGATCCATTAGATCATCTAGATCAATTCGATATGTTGTGTAGAACGGTCAAGATCAATGGAGTATCCGAAGATGCGTTCAAGCTTTGTCTCTTCCTATTCTCACTTGGAGATAAGGCACACCTATGGGAGAAGAGTCTTCCTCATAACTCTATAACTTTTTGGTATCAATGCAAAGAGTCATTCTTGCCAAGTTCTTCTCTACATCAAAGACGGCAAAGCAAAGGAATTATATCTCAAGTTTTTCTTAAGGAGCAAATGAGAATTTTTGTAGAGCTTGGGAGAGGTTCAAAGGATACCTTCACAATGTCCTCACCATGGATTCTTGGATGCATCGCTATTGAGCACTCTCTATCGCGGTGTTCTTCCAAAGTTTCGAATGCTCCTGGATACCGAAAGTAACTTGAAAGTAACGGTAACTTTCTTGGACAAGATGTTTATGGAGGATTGTTATTAGTTGAGAATATTGCTAAAAATAATAAAAGTTATGGAGAGGACTACGATAGGGCTAATAGAGAGAGCGTTGAGATTGAGAGTCAAACGACTATGGAAATGAAGGCACTCCATGAGATAATGAATAGAGTCTTGCAAGCTTATCAAAAACTGGTAAACTACGTGGGAGAGTTTGATGGGTATCAACAAAGGAACCAAGATATGGGTGCCAGTGTTGAAGGTAAAGCCATGGTTCAAGAGGAAGTTCACTATTTGGGTAAACAAGGAGGCTACCAAGGGAATGCTTATAACTAAAACTTCCAACCAAGGCACTATGTCAACTACCAACCTAGGAACCAATATCAATCCAACTTGTCTAGCCAACCCCCTCCTCAAGACAATGAAATGAATGCAACTTTGAAGAGACTCCTTGAAAGTCAAACCAAAGGTTATGAAGATTTGGGCAAAAAGTTTGTTGATATGCATAACAAGATGGATGAAATATATAGTGAGCTTGATGGTAAGATCAATAGCTTATCTTCTCATATGAAGACCATTGATCTCAAGGTTGCTCAAACTTCTTCAAGTTCAAAGCACCAAGGTGGAGCATTACCGGGTAAATCCGAAACAAATCCCAAGGAGTATTGCAATGTTATCCTCACAAGTGAAAATAGTTGTGACAACAACACTCTTTTTTTTCTAACATGCAATTACTTAATAAATAAATACCCATACATTTAAATATTCTCCAAGTAATTAACATACAACAAGCAATAACGACCACACATGGTCAACAGTTCTACCGATTCTAGCAATCATACGAAATCTACAAAACCTAAAGCTACTGGTCCTAATCATCCTCCCCCTCCTTGCCTCGACAAAAGTGATGCATCAACATTTGGTAAACCAAATGCTGAGTGAGATTGATCCTCCCAACAACAAGTTATATGAAAGCCCACGCAATTCAAACAACCACACCAATACGAAATAATAACACCACATATTACTTCAAACAATCAGCTAACATGCAACCTTATGCAAAGCTAATCAAGCACATCCATGACTAACCACCTAGCAATTCACAACATCAAGAAATGCTAAAAACACAAGTCACAGAACAACATGGTCAATCGACCACACTCTATCGACCACACATGGTCGATAACCACTATCGACCACGACCTATCGACCATTCCTAGTCGATAGCGAACCTAAAAACCATCCGAAGAAACTCATCGACTTACCTATCAATCACACATAGTCGATACACCCTATCGACCTCGTTCTATCGACCACACCTGGTCGATAAGAACTAGGAAAACACCCAGCAGGATCTATCGATCAACCTATCGACCTATCCTAGTCGATATAGCCTATCGACCTCACTCTATCGACCACATCTGGTCGATAGCCACTACGATTTCTCAACTTAGCCTAGGCACAATCCTAGGGCCAAACCTCTAAACCACAACCAATACATATACCAAGCAAGACAATACCACACCAAGCAACTAGGGAAACACTCCCAACAAGCCATGGAATCACCAAGAAACCACAACACACATAATCACCAAGCAAGCATAAGAACTCACAATCAAAGCTTAACAAGGCACAACAAGCACAAATCCATGGTTCTCTAACCATTACAAGCTTAGCAAACTCTAGCTAAATCTCCACAAATGACCACAAGGTTTCTAAGCAACCTAGGAACACCCCTAAGCTTAGCACAACCCCACAAGCCCCCACACATGGCTTAATGATAACTTTTGGTCACAACTCACCTTAGAATGGATGGATCTATGCTTAGATGACCCCTACTAGCTCAAGAAATACCTCACTTCAACTAGCCTTACTCCAATCCTTCCTTTTCCAAGCTTCACCAAGCTCCACACACACCCTTGATCTCTCAAGATCCTAAGCTCACAAGCTTCCAAGCCTTCCCTTCTTCTGCTCTCTTCCTTTCTCTAAGCTCTCAAGCTCTAACTCTCTCTCTCAGCCCCCAATAAATGGTGAGCAAGGAGAAGAAGAAAGGAAGAAAAAGAAGCAAAATTGCTTTTGACTTCTTATTGAGAAAAACCCCATAACTTTCAAAATAATTTATGATACCCCCATAACAAATCTAAATTGATTATTTTACCCCATAATCAATTTCTCGAGACTTGTCCAAGGTTCATAAACTTGAAAGAACTTCTAAATTAATTAATTTTCGGAACACGGGCGTTACAATAGTGATCATGAAAGGGATGTAGAAGAGCTCTCTAGACTTCTCTATGGTGTGAATGATGTGGATTTGGTTAGTCAAAGTGAAGCCAAGGTACAAGTGAGCTCTAAAAAAGAAGTCAAGTCTCCTATGGTTGAGAAGAAAGAAGCAACAAAGGTTGAGATGTCTCCTTATGAACCTCCACTCCTATTCCCCGGAAGGTTCTACACTAAGGCACAAAAGAAGGTATTCTCAAGCTTCAAGACAAGTATGCATGAGATTGGAGTCCCATTGCCTTCTATGGATAATTTGTACCATGTGCTCACCCACAAGAAGGTCATTCAATATATTCTTGATAACCAAGCAAAGGTGGAGGAAGTGATGATGTTATATGAACCACCAAGTGAACCACTTGCACCCAAGACTCTACCAAAGCTCAAGGATCCCGGTACATTCACCATCTCTTGCTCACTTGGTGCATTGAAAGTTGAAAATGCTTTATGTGACTCTGGTGCTAGTGTGAATGTGATGTCGTTTGAGATGATGAAGAGTATTAGTATCAATGAGATGAAGAAACACTCGTTCTCAATCACATATGGAGATACTTCTTCGAAATCTACACTTGGGATGCTTGAAGATTATCCTCTTATAGTTGGAGAATGCCTAGTGCCAACAGACTTCATGATCGTGGATCGAGGGAAACCGGATAAGCTTCTTCTCATTCTTGGAACTCCATTTCTCAATATGGTGGGAGCAAGCATCAACTTCCCAACAAAGAGAGTGACTCTCACCCATGTGAATCCCAAGGTTTCTTACCCTATCAAGCCTTCTTCTTCAATGTTTTGTAGAACTATCACCAATGAAGATTTAGAAAGGAAAGAAGAGCTTAAGGTTATAAACGAGAAGACACCAAAGCTTGATGAGAAAGTCTTGGACGGTGAATGTCTACATTCCCTATTTTTGAGAATGAAGGAAGTTGTCACACTAAGAAGATGGGCAAATCTAAGGAAGTTCTTGAGAAAAACAAGAGGAAGATAAAAGAATCCCACCCTCCCATCCTTGTTCATCCACCATCAGCTCCCGCTTCCATGACCTTAACACCGACAAGACTTGTTGATGGAAAGCTAGAATACAAAGTGAAATACAAGGGGATGCCAAAACCCTTTCACATGGCCTAAGCAATTCTCACACCGAAGCTTCAAGGACAAGATTTGAAAGGTCTTCAAAGGGTAATGAAAGAGGTTCTCACGATCAACATCAAAAATGGAACACACTTCTACAATGCTCATTCCACGCCTCCACTCCCTAAGGTTCCCGACTAGGGCCAAGGTATGGCTCTCTCTATCTCCCTTGTATATACCATTTTCGTTTTTGTTTTTGTGTGTTTTCGTCTCTTACTTGAACTCTATTTCACACCGAAACGGTGTGAAGTAAGTTTGGGGGAGAGACCCATATTCTAATGTCATTTTTTGTGTTCTTATTTTTTTTTTTGTATATTTGAGTCTCATGCATACATCTATTTGCATAGAAAACCAAAACAAAAATTAAAAATTTTAAAAAATACAAAAAGAAACATGTAGCTTTGCATTTACATATTGCTAGTATTAAGATTGAGTCTAGAAGCATATAGCTTGCATTTACATATGCATTTGCATATGGAATTCATACCTTGTAGAACTTTAAGCTTAGGATTAAGATCATTGCCCTTGATCATGGTTATTTGTTGCTTGAACATCATTGAAAAAATGAAAAACCCGTGTTTTGACCTTTGCATATTCAAACTTCAACCTCTACTTTTGTAAATCTTGCATGATCTCTAAGGCATCTCTATTTTATCTGACTTAATTGAATATTTAATTATCTCGCTTAGGGGTTTTGAATTCATTCTCATGGTCCTGATAAAATACTTAAGTTATCTTATTCACTTTGCCACTCTTTGTTACTCAGTAGCTCTATCCTCATCATTAGGATAGTTCCACACCTAAAACCCAAACTTCTTTTTTAAACCAATGTTAAATCTTTGAGTGAGGCATTTTCTGTGTGATTTACTTGCAATAATCTTTAGAGAGGTTGAACGACAAGAGTATTCTTCCACTAGAAGTTTAGGGTTTGTAACAAATGGCTTAGGATTGTATAGTTATAAGAGAGAAGTTGTTTAGACTCAAGAAAAGACATGGTGATGACCAAAAGAGTATATTGTCAAAGTGAAAGCTACTAGAGAGTGCTCAAGTGATAAGAGATTGCTCAATGTGAAAGAGTCAAAAAAAGAAAGAAAGATTGTGTCTATGCTCTAAGTAGAAAGAAGAAAAGAAATATCAAAAGCAAGAGAGTGTAGGCACCCAAAAAAAAAGAGAAAATAAAAGAGAAAAGATAAGAAGTTGAGCTGGTAATTAAGTACAAGAGCATCTCTCTAGTTAGCAAAAGAGAAAAAGAAAATAAAGAAGACTTGGTCCAAGATATTCACCAAGGTTTGAGATTTTGTGTTTGAGAGGTTTCAGTTTCTTAAAGGGAGTTAGGGAGTGAATGTTAAAGTCATAATCATAGACCCTCATTTGGATTATTAGAGTTAAGTATAAGATTGGGTAGAGAAGTGAAAGAATTATGTGTACCAACATTTGTTTGCGTACTCTCTATTGGTTATGCTGTGTGACTTGTATTTTGTTTTTAGAGTAACCACCCAAAATAAAAACTCTTGTCAAACCACTAAAAAAAGGCTTAACCCAACACCGATTGAGAATGATTTAGTTTCCATAAGCGAGACCGCACTTGAACACCTTAATGAATGTTAAAGAGATGTCTTTAGTGTGGTTGTGAGTCTTTGCTTAAGTACTAGGGATTGCATTAGAAGTTTGCATTGAAACAAATATAGAGAAGTACTATAGAGTAAGATGTTTGATCTTGCACCGTTTAACCATCTTTAAGAACATTACATTTCATCCTTCGTTTGATACTTTGTGGTTTTGAATTCCCGTTTTCAAATCTTTTTCTCGGATTATTTTTTATTGTTTGCTTGCGGATAAACAAGAGATAAGTTTGGGGGAATTGATATGTTGCATTTTTACACCATTTTAGATTGCATTTCTCATAGCTTTTCTAGAGTTAGCATTGCATATTAGGTCTTTAATTGCATATGAATCTCATTTAATAGGGACTTTGAAGTGATGAATGCAACAAAGGAGCTAATGATGTTGAAGATGACACAAAGAATGGTGAGCTTGGTGATGAGCGGAAACCTTGGCGGGGAGCTGTAGCGGTGAAGCAACCACCGATGGGCACCACCTGTATGTTGCAGCGGCTTCTTGTCTCCAATGTGGAGCAGCAGGCTCATGTATCAGTCTAAGAGCCACCGGTATGAAGCACACGGGACATGCACGAGTTGAGTTAAAACTTAGGCAAGCATTAGTAGCGGTATGATGGTGACCGATGAGCTCCAGCGAGGTGATGCGTCGGGAAGACGTTGACTGATGAGCTTCCGTGGGATCATGTAGCGAGCTTCTCACCACCGCGATGAGATTTCCTGAGCTTGGCTGGAGATTGAGACGAGGTCACATAGCGGTATCAAGCTGATCGATGGCATGTCGCGGGATCTAACACCGGCCAAACTTACACCGATGACATCCACCAGCTTCACTCATCGGTTTGATGACGTCGGCCAAAGTCCACTCTGATGGTTTCTCCTTTGATTAAACCATTTCTCATTTTTTACTAGGTTACGAAAAACCAAGTTTTAATGTGGGTTCTGATTTGGTTTAATGTGTTAACCAAGCTCTCCCTATTTTAGACTATAAGTACTTTTTACCCTAATTGTTAAGGGTTATGCTTGTATTGATATATTTTTGCTTAGCCTCTTTGAATAGTTTTAAGAGACCTTGTTCTTAATCTATCTATTTACATGCATCAATTCTTCTTTTTTTCTTAAATCCTCATTCTACTCTTCACTTATTTATTATTATGCATCAATCAAACCAATTGATTTATGTTTTCATGGATATTATTGAGTAGTCTTTTTAGATGAGTTTAGGGTTTGGTAATTGAGATGATTGATGGATTGTTGGTGATGTTTAGGGCTAGATTATATGTTAGTCTTTCATTTAAGGTGATAATATTGCTAGATTAGACAAGAGATTGTTAATCTAGATCATTTGCATTTTCATGCCCACAAGGTGTTTGTTAAAATGCTTGAATGAAACCTAAATGTGCATTTCATTCCTTACCTATGAGAGTAGTTGTCTAGGATGATTTGTGGCTTGATTAGACTTAAATTTTAATGCTCAATGATCATTTTAATTGCTAATGAGAATTATTGTTGATTGAATGATTATTGAAGAGATTAATGTCATGAGAGTGAGTTAGTCTTATTGATTGATCATATAGCCTAAGATATTGTTCATCACATGTTCTTTCATCATCATACATTCATCATATCATTTTAATGCAATGCCATTCCCTATCCTCATTGTTTTTATCATTTGATTTCAAAACCGATTTTCTTATTTCCCGCTTTTATTTGAATTTGCTTTCTTGATCTAAAAACCTTTATAGCTTAGACTAAATTGATGTTTGCATTCCTAGTGTCTTGCTAATTATGTTTCCTTGTGGATTGACCCTTAAGTACTCTTTGTACAAGAGGTTATTTGATAAACCTTTTTAAGAGGATTATAAAATCATCCTTATCACTGAAAGAAAAAATAAAAGAAATCCGCTACGGTCCAACTGCAGTCCGCTTTTACAAAAAATTAAACTAAAACCGCAATAATCCATCCACAACCATCAAACAAAACAAAATTGTTGTTAAGAGACAGGCTGCCAGTGGTTTAGTCTACCCATCCACAACCATCAAACAAAATTGTTGTTAAGAGACAATAAAACAAAGTTATGGTTGTAATATAGTTGAATAAAGATGCAGTGGTGAAATAAATTTGTAAAATATTGTAAGAAATACTCCTTGTAAAAATTTCCTTCTAAATTTGTATCTACTCCCTAATAATAAATTTACAGTATATTCTATAAAATAGTTTTGTATATGATCCTAGGTAGCATAAAAAAAATTTCTGAGGTCCGTTTCCCGTTTCGGAAATGGAAACTCGATGGAAACGCGGTAGAAACACGTTTCCTAAAAACTATAATTTGGAAACACGATGGAAACGTCTGTTTGTGTTTCGAAAGCACAATGAAAACTTATTTTTTATTTAGAAACTTATTAAGTAGATAATTTGAAAACATGAGATATATATGATATTTTTTATATTTTTTACTTCAAAATATTTTAACTAATTTGAAAACATAAAATATCTCATAATTATTAAAAGAATAAAATTAAAATATTTTAAGAATGTGAATGAAAATGTTGATCAAATCTTTGATTTTGATGGTTATGATAATTTATCTCTCATTAAACTATTTAATATATGTGTTGGATTTATGTTGTTTTAAATATTTTTCTAAATAAGAATTTGTTGTTTCACTATATATATATTTGTATGTGTTCACATTTCTAATACATACCCGTTTCCTAATTTTTGGAAAAAATTGTTTTCACGTTTCGCTTCCGCGTACTCATTTCCGTTTCCATACTACTTAGATATAATCTCCACGACCAATAGAATTCTAGTTCGACAATTACTTCTTCTTTTTTTTTTCTTTTTTGTTTTTTGAAAAATTCGACAGTTACTTCCAAGAATTTTAAGTGTATTCACACATTGGTGCATATTAACGAATAAAAGTTAAGATTACGTACACCATGACTCTAGATAAATCATTCTGATTTTCTTATAAGTTATAATATATTTGATCAAGTTGGACCAATATTGTTTTCGAAATGGATAACAGCTTAAAAGAGACTTAAAATAATTAAAAAAGCGTCGAATGTGGAAGTAACTTTTTTTCTCATTAGAAATCCAATCTTATCGAGCTTCTATTCAAACCAATAAGCATTCTTGCCTTTCAGACTTCTCATTAGCTTATCTTATCATTTATAGCCAGAATGCAAAGTAATATGCATATATATATATCTACTACACTATTAAAAAAGAGTCAATATAAAGAGATATTTCTAAACACTCATATTAAAATAAATAAACCATGATTAATACTATATGTGTATCCAAACAGATTAAAACAACAATATTATAGAAAGTAACATTGATTTAAATGTATCTAAAATCTATCTACTTAATTTAAATTAATATATTAAAAAAATAATTATGATTCACATTTCACTTTTATTTGATCTTATTTTTAAATTATTTTGGATTATTACATAATGATTTAATTAATAATTTTTTTATATATATGTTGTGATTCAAATCTATTATTTTTCAAAAAATTACATATCCATTTTTTGCAGAAAACATCAACTACACTATTAAAAAAGAGTCAATCTAAGGGGTGTTTTTAAACACTCATATTAAAATAAATAAACCATGATTAATGGTATATGTGTATCCAAACAAATTAAAACAACAATACTATGGAAAGTAACATTGATTTTAATTTATCCAAAATCTATTTACTTAATATAAATCAATGTATTAGAAAAATAATTATGATTCATATTTCACTTTTATTTGATCTTATTTTCAAATTATTTTGGATTATTACATAATGATTTAATACCCATGCTTTAGCACCTGGTGTAACAGCCTTGGTGAAACAGCGAGCACCAGTTTGACTTAGGGGGGGTGAGTTAGTAGCAGTGGGTGGCAAAGTAGTTTTGATACCTATTCCATTAGAAACGGCAGATTTTTTGGTACATCATATTCATGCATTTATAATTCATGTGACGGTATTGATACTGTTAAAAGGTATCCTATTTGCTCGTAGCTCGCATTTAATACCAGATAAAGCAAATCTTGGTTTTTGTTTCCCTTTTGATGGGCCGGGAAGAGGAGGAACATGTCAAATATCTGCTTGGGATCATGTCTTCTTAGGACTATTTTGGATGTACAATGCTATTTCGGTAGTAATATTCCATTTAAGTTGGAAAATGTAGTCAGATGTTTGGGGTAGTATAAGTGATCAAGGGGTGGTAACTCATATTACTGGAGGAAACTTTGCACAGAGTTCCATTACTATTAATGGGTGGCTCCGCGATTTCTTATGGGCACAAGCATCTCAGGTAATTCAGTCTTATGGTTCTTCGTTATCCGCATATGGTCTTTTTCCTAGGTGCTCATTTTGTATGGGCTTTCAGTTTAATGTTTCTATTCAGCGGGCGTGGTTATTGGCAAGAACTTATTGAATCCATTGTTTGGGCTCATAATAAATTAAAAGTTGCTCCTGCTACTCAGCCTAAAGCCTTGAGCATTGTACAAGGACGTGCTGTAGGAGTAACCCATTACCTTCTGGGTAGAATTGCCACAACGTGGGCGTTCTTCTTAGCAAGAATTATTGCAGTAGGATAATGGCTAGGAAGATTTGAAAGGCATTATGGCATTAAGATTTCCAAGGTTTAGCCAAGGCTTAGCTCAGGACCCCACTACTCGTCGTATTTGGTTTGGTATTGCTACCGCACATGACTTCGAGAGTCATGATGATATTACTGAAGAACGTCTTTATCAGAATATTTTTGCTTCTCATTTTGGGCAATTAGCAATAATTTTTCTGTGGACTTCCGGAAATTTGTTTCATGTAGCTTGGCAAGGAAATTTTGAGACATGGGTACAAGACCCTTTACATGTAAGACCGATTGCTCATGCTATTTGGGATCCTCATTTTGGTCAACCGGCTGTGGAAGCGTTTACTCGAGGAGGTGCTCTTGTCCCGGTGAATATAGTTTATTCTGGTGTTTATCAGTGGTGGTATACAATCGGTTTACATACTAATGAAGATCTTTATACTGGAGCTCTTTTTCTATTAGTTCTTTCTACCCTATCCATAATAGGGGGTTGGTTACACCTAAAACCAAAATGGAAACCAAGAGTTTCGTGGTTCAAAAATGTTGAATCTCGTCTGAATCACCATTTGTCAGAACTATTCGGGGTAAGCTCCTTGGCTTGGACAGGTCATTTAGTCCATGTCGTTATTCCTGCATCCAGGGGGAATCTGTTCGATGGAATAATTTTTTTAATGTATTACCACGTCCCCAAGGGTTAGGCCCACTTTTTACGGGTTAGTGGAATCTTTATGCTCAAAATCCCGACTCAAGTAGTCATTTATTTGGTACCTCCCAAGGATCAGGAACTGCCATTCTAACCCTTCTTGGGGGATTCCATCCACAAACGCAAAGTTTATGGCTAAGCGATATGGCACATCATCATTTAGCTATCGCAATTCTTTTCCTCATTGCGGGTCATACGTATAGAACTAACTTTGGAATCGGACACAGTATAAAAGATCTTTTAGAAGCACATATTCCTCCGGGAGGACGATTGGGGCATGGGCATAAGGGTCTTTATGACACAATCAATAATTCGATTCATTTTCAATTAGATCTTGCTCTAGCCTCCTTAGGGGTTATTACTTCCTTGGTAGCTCAACACATGTACTCTTTACCTGCTTATGCGTTCATAGCGCAAGATTTTATGACTCAAGCTGCGTTATATACCCATCACCAATACATTGCAGGATTCATCATGAGAGGAGTTTTTGCTCATGGAGCTATATTTTTTATTAGAGATTACAATCCAGAACAGAATGAGGATAACGTATTGGCAAGAATGTTAGATCATAAAGAAGCTATCATATCCCATTTAAGTTGGGCAAGCCTCTTTCTAGGGTTCCATACTTTGGGACTTTATGTTCATAGTGATGTCATCCTTGCTTTTGGTACTCCCGAAAAACAAATCTTGATTGAACCCATATTTGCCCAATGGATACAATCTGCTCATGGGAAAACTTCATATGGATTTGATGTACTTTTATCTTCGACAAGTGGCCCAGCATTTAATGCGGGTCGAAGCATATGGTTGCCCGGCTGGTTAAATGGTATTAATGAAAATAGTAATTCATTACTCTTAACAATAGGTCCTGGAGATTTCTTGGTTCATCATGCTATTGCTTTAGGTTTACATACAACTACATTGATCTTAGTAAAAGGTGCTGTAGATGCACGTGGTTCCAAGTTAATGCCAGATAAAAAAAGATTTCGGGTATAGTTTTCTTTGCGATGGTCCGGGACCTCGTATTAAAACCAAACTATATGACATATATAGTTCAAATGTAGTGGAGCCGCTGCCAATTATAAAGGGTCAAAAACTCAATTCAACAGTACGCCAATTTTTTATTAAATAATTATTATTATAGGGAATCTGAAGTTATAACTAATCTTCCCGTAGTGTTTAAATACGTATATTTTCATATTTATTATTTTTAAAACGGGTTTAAGTATGGTACAAATGAAATATATAATAATAAAATAGTACTGTAATTGATGAACGAACATATAAGACCATTACAATAGTTAGATAGAACAATACTTGGGTTCACCGTTAGGGATGAACCCTTTTGTTCACCTCCTTTTTTCGTAGCAAATCAAAATATGTCATGTAATATTATCATTAATCACTCTTTCTAAATCTAATAAATAAATCATTAATCACTCTTTCATAATAAAAAATTAGATTAAATCATTAATTACTCTTTATAAATATAATCAATAAAAATATGTCAACTAAAATTATATTTAAACAGATATAATAAATTAAAATTATAATTAAACAAATAAAATAAATTAAAAAAATAAAATAAATTAAGAAAATTAAATTTCCATTGGATTCGCCGAGTTGTATCTCTTAGAGTATTTTTTATATATCTTTCATATTTATTTTTATAATTTATTTTCCCCTTGGATTCGCCGAATTGTATCCCTTAGGGTATATTTTTATATGTCTTTCATATTTATTTTCGTAATTTATTCTTCCTTTGAGTTCGCTGAGTTATATCATTAGGGTATATTTTTATGAAAAATAAATTACGAAAATAAATATGAAAGATATATAAAAATATACCCTAAGGGATACAACTCGGCGAACCCAAGGGAAACAGCAAAACGAGTGGCTGGAACATAATATAAATGGTTCAAGTTATTTCGTGATCTTGAGATATTAGTAAATTTAATTTTCTTAATTTGTTTTATTTTTCTAAATTTATTTTATTTGTTTAATTGTAATTTTAATTTATTATATCTGTTTAAATATAATCTTCGTTAATATATTTTTATTGATTAGATTTAGAAAGAGTGATTAATGATTTATTGATTAGATTTAGAAAGAGTAATTAATACTCCCTCTGTTTCACTTTATTTGTAGTTTTAGGTTTTTTTTGTTACAAAATAAATGTTGTTTTGGGTTTCTAATGCAGATTTTAAATAAAATTTATTTTATTACCCCTATTATTTTAATGTGATAACCAATGAAAAAACTTGTTTAGTGTATTAATGAAGGGTAAAAAGAAAAATTTGAATGTTTTCTTAATTTGTATGCTAAAACCTAAAATAACAAATAAAATAAAACAGAGGGAGTAATAAGATTACATGACATATTTTGATTGGCTACATAAAAAGGAGGTAAACAAAGGTGTTCACTCCTACGAATGAATCCAAATATTGTTCAGTTAGATATCTATTTTAGATATCTCAATATTATTATATTATATTAATATAATTTAATTATGTATTTATTTTTTAATTTTAAAATATAAATGGAACCAATTAAAAAGTAACAAGTGTCAAGTGACTCTCTTAATTAGATATTTGAGTCTTTTAAATGAGAGATTCATCTCATTTCTCTCTTCTCTTTTTTAATTTTTTTAATTTTTTAATAGGAGATCTCTCATCTAGAAACCCTAATGAAAGTGCTCTAATACATTTGTATGGTGTTATATATCGATTTTTGTATGACAACTTTTCGATTTTGTTTATATTATATATCAACTTTGAAAGTAATTTCTACATATAACAGTGCAGATATATGGTCTTGAATGTTTACAGTATTTAGAAGTACATTTTGGATTTAGTTTTTTTAAAACTCATTATTTACCCATTCATGATTTTCAGAAAAGTAGTTTCTCTATAAAATAGGGAATCCAAATTTTGAAAGATTTTATTAATCTAAAAACCACATTTTCTGGTTTTTACCATTTATTCATTTTTCTAACGAGAATTTTGTTTTTCTTGTTTAAATAGCTTTTCTATTTATTTACAAAATCTAAAATCTAAAATCTAAAACCCATAAACTATAATCTAAAAAATATTTAAAACCCACAAAACATTCATGGCCTATATATGCATTGTAAGGTATATATTTTGAATGTATATCTCAATGGAAAATATAACTAAATTATTCAACCTTCTTGTCTCAATTTGATCAAGTTGTTAAAGAAGCAAATAAGATTAAAAAGAGCCAAATGAAAAAGAGACATATCTTTAAGAAAAAACACTACACACGCATGCACATGCTATCATCCATCTTCTCTCCCCCAACTTAGCCTTTCATCTATTGAATTTAGACATTTCAATGTATTTATCTAAAAAATTTCGTTATCTTTGTTATCTCCTTTTTGCTATTGTTTTGTACTTTCACTAAAGTATGTTCCCAATGCTGATCTTCCTCACTAAGTTAATTTAAGACAATATACATATATATAAACCACGAATCTTGAATCTATTTTGGTTGTGTTCAAATTATGTATTGCATCTACATTAGTTATGCATGTTGAGATAAGTCTTTTACACCAAAAAAAAAATTTAGTATTTAATTTCTATAATTTAATTGATATTAAAAACAGTTTAAATGAAATTTAATGCCGCGGAACAAAAATTAATATACATGATTTCTTTAGCTTCTTAGATGGTTGTGATCTTTAAAAACATGCAAACTTAATTCGAACATGGGAAAGATAGAATATGATGGATTGACCACATTGGTCTTCACTCTTTTCATTTCGTAGATTCATTGCTGAAATTAAAGTAATGGAAGATACGCAAGCATATATATGCTTTCTTCTCTTTTCTTCCCCTTCCTTTTGCTTATATTTTTTCACTTTAGTGATATTACTTATTAAACTTTTTGGGAAAAAAAAATACTATTTTAGATATATGTACTGTTTTATTGTGTTGATATTTATGATCTTGTTGCCTCTCTGCTACATATTGTAACTTTTCTTGTTAAACATTAAAGCTATTTTCTTTACTTTTTTCAAGCTTTCGTTTTTCAAAATCTCTTTTACCAATCAGATCACATGCTGACATGATACATTAGTAATTACATAACTTTATTTTACAAATATTTTGGAAAAAGAACAGCAATCTTTATTACAGTATCTTCGAAGGGAATTAGAAGTAATTTCTTACAAATGACAATAAAAATTACCGCTGTTTTGTAAAATTATGTTTTGTTAAATACTAGTATATGTTTTGACTATTAGTGAGAGAGACTATGTTGTAGTAAAATTCGGGAGGCCTAATTAATAAATCTTTGTATTACCGTAATTAAAAGGGTAAGATTAGATTCAAAACATACCACTAATTAATATAACTATTTTGACATGCATTTCTTTGATTATAGATCTTGTATGTATTATAAATTTTATTAGTGTAAATTTACATATTAGATAGATGTACTTTAAGCACTTGCGTATGGTTTGGCTGTGTCAATTTAATAATATAAAACTTTTATACATTTTCGATATCTGAGAGAAGGGGTGTTACAGTTTTCATATGAAAGATCAGATTAATGGAAAAGGGGTGCCAGAGATTGATTCCTAACCATATTACTTAACTCGAAAGGTTTAATTAGTGGATTGTTAGTGACATAATTATCAATTATTTTGTTGAGTAATCAACCATGTGCCCTCTCTTTGCTTTCTCATGGAAGGACCAATCCTTTTTTTGCTTCCCCTCTCTCTCTTTTTACGTCTATTTTTCCGTTTGGCTGATTTTATAATTGTCATAAGTCATAACCACCAATCTCACTAATTCATTAGTCATCCATCACATCTACCCCTCATAAATGGCAATGTTCGTTATTTTGTTTTCCAACAAAACAATATCTTTCATCTTTTCTTTCTTACCAAACTTTAGGATAAAGTTAAAAATAATGGTAAGTAAACCAAATACTGGTGGATTAGTGGTTCCATTTGAGGAGGAGTTGTCATGTTGGTATAGGCCAGAGATCGATTCCTCTCAAGCACAAAATTCTCTAAATCACTTCATTTGGCCATATAGATATATGCTCTTGCTTTGGGCCCATTTGAATACCTAGAGAGAAGGTTTATCCGTGGGCTGCACCTCCCTTAGGAGATTAGTTTGGACCCCTTCCATAAATCTGGGATCTACCCCTGAGTTATAAAAAAAAATCTTATATAATTTTGTTACATGATTTTTTTATGACTAAAAATTCTAGATTTAGAGCATCTCCATCAGTTAAAAACTTCTCATGAGTATCTTAACTTTATTGGGAAATTTGGCTAAAAAGCCATATAGCTTTTACTTTGTCCGTCTATACTTTTTTGTAAATTGTCATTTTTTCCAAAACTGCCCATAGCAATAGAAAAACACAAATTTTCAAAAAAAATTGTCAAAATATGTTCATAAACAATATAAAAGAAGATTTAGAGAATAAATTTTTAATTTTAGACAGTTTTAAGTAGTTTTTTAGCTTGATGAAATATGTTCTAAAAAGTTTAAAATATTAATTCCGAGAGTTAGAATATGTGTTATAGCACTTGTACATCTTCTGAAAAAATTAGATTATGTATTCTAACATTTGTTCATGTTCTAAGAAATTTAGAATAGAGATTTCAGAATACATATTCTAAACATTTTAGAATTCACATTCTACAAAATTTAGAATACACATTCTAGCACTTGTACATGTTCTAAAATATTTAGAATGTGTATTCTAAGAATCTACAAAATTTAGAATACACATTCTAGCAATTGTACATGTTCTAAGATATTTAGATTATGTATTCTAATAAAATTAGAATACACATTCTGATTTAAATTTTTTTTGTTAGATATAGAAACTGAATCTAAAATTAAGAAAACTTAATATTTTTTAAATATTTTTTTAAAATATGGTTTTTTGTATAAATTTCGAAAAATATATATATTGAATAATCATTTATTTCCCAATAAATATTTTGTTTATTTTAAAAAATCTATTTTAAATAGATATATTTTAATTATCGATAAAGAAATTATATATGTTTTATTTAAATTTTTAATTTTTTTTCTTTTATTGATTTATTTTGGGATATATAGTTGAGATTTTAAATATATATATATATATATGTATATATTATTTGTATTAAAAAAAGGTAAAACTCTATTTGAGATAGAGGTTTTGAAATTTGTTAATTTTAAAAATTAAGGGTATCATGGAGTTTATATAATTTTAAAAGTATATTTTACCAAAGTTGGCAAAAAAAAATATAGATGGTCAAATTTGATCAAAATCATCATCTCTCATATTTTTGATTATATTTTAATTTTTAATTCGTTAGAAACTCTTATTAGAACCCCATAAGACCATCTTCGTCCCTAATATTTTTAAGAGTGTCTTAAAAATTAATTATTATTAAAATTAAAGATATTCTATAATATTGGTATCCAAAGTGTCTTTAGGAAGACACAATCTTCATTATTCACCCATTAAAGACACTCATTTTTCTTTTTTTTAATTAGTTTTATATTTAAAAACACACATAAAGAATGACCAATATGGATGTTCTAAAAACTTTTGATGGAGATGGTCTTAGACTCGTACATCCATTCAGACCAAGAGGAGTTCCGTCCAAATGTTTTTTTAGTAAACATATAAATAAATAAAACCCAAAGAACATGAAGAAAAAAAATGCAAACTATCTTGATTCGATTTTATCAAATTAAACAAAAACAGGTAGGTCACAATACATATTAATATTTGAATTGTTCATATCTTATATATTATGAAATGGATTAGCCGTAACTAACCTCGAATATAACTATTTATAGTTGTAAATTTTATAGCCTCATTGTTAACAAAACATTTATTTTACTGTATTCCATTGAAAGTAAACTATAAGCATCTTGATTCAAAAATATCTAAGTTCATGCAAATTAATACTCCCTCTGTATAAGAAAGAATAATTTTCTGAAGTTTTATTATTGTATAAAAAAGCATTAATTTTCTGTACTATATTTAATGCATTTTCAACAAATTACTTAATGTTTTTGCTTTTACAATGAATAATTAACTGTATGCATTTAGAATGAAAAGGTCAAAAACTTAATAAATAGATTAAAAACAACTTGAGATTAACTTTTTATTATTTTCCAAGATCATTTATTATTATTTTTATCTTGGTGAAAACCTCAAAAAATCATTCTTTCTTATAAAGAAGGAAGGGAGAGCTACAAGATACACCTGCATTACTTTTATTTGTAACTTTAATTCATTATAAACATAATTAAAGTGTCTCTCGAGTTAAGATTAAGGAAAACAAAGATTGGTGGTATAACACTAAAACCAGATCGGGGGATCTAAGAAGACTAATTAAGGTGTCATAAAGTGCACCACATGCATCAGCTTATTTGTCCCATTCCAAAACAAGTATAATGCATATTCATATGTTCAATATAGATTAATTAATGTATATTTTTGTGTATATCAAGGTGTAACAAATCAACAAGTATGGTAAGTGGAATTCCTCTTCCAAAAAGTTAGTAGATTCTTGGGATGGTTACGTAAAATATGAAAATTGGGTCATTTTGTTGCATCATTTCATAAAGCTACATTATATGGAGTATATGTTTTCAGATCTCTAACCCATTTAAGATATTTATTCAGAAATTAATCAAAATCCGATAAAGTCGTTCAATAAGAAAAGCAACAACCCAAACTTCCAAAAATCTAGGAAAATTTTATGAACAAAATGAAGTAAGATTACAATCATCACCTGGTGCATAATTGAAGGATTATTGGTTTTCATGTTTATTATCAAAGTGAAAATTGCATTATTTCAGACAACTAAATTATTGGCTTGGACCAATGAGGCTGTAAATTTATAATCGAAAATGTTTTCATTTTTATTCTTGATAAAAATATTAAGATATACTTGAAAATTGATCTATTTCATCAAAAAAAACTTTCAATATCGTTTTTTTTTCAACTACACTACTAAATAACAACAAGACTTTTTGATTGGTTGTCTAATCCAAAAATATATTTTTTTGATCAATTTAAACGAGATTTTAAAATTTTAATAATCAGCTCCCGAAAGTGGGACCCCAACAAAATAAAATAAAATAATAGTCATTTTTAATTATTTAAAAAAATATAAAATATGAACAGTTGTGCAACCCAAATTGATCGGTTTGACTGGACGAGTGAGGTTGAGTTTAGAAACATTTACTTTTGTATGAAATTCTGAATTGGAACGTACACAGATTGAATTTAAATATTCGTATGTGAAAATCAACATCCTGCCTAACCTAGATAGAAAGTATCAAATACAAGATTTAATGAGAGAATGATGCTCTAATTTTATGTGAAAAATGAAAATACAATTCTAACAATAGGAAAAAGTTGCAAAAGAAACTTTTGTTTCACAAGATGCAATAAAAATAATAATCTGAAGATAAGAGCACTATCCTCTTATCATTATGATGGTGTGATTTCTACTCTTTTATTTCCATTTTTTTCGTTCACCCAACTCCCAAATTTGGGATCATCCAATTTTTTTTATTGCCAAGCCAAAGACATAATGTTAAGATTAAAAACCCATTATAGTGGGCAATTCAATTTTGCCCACCTTTGCCTTTGTATGAAGAAAGTGTCTTCTTTAGGCCACTTTTTCAATTTTATTTTTATTTTTGGACTGACATAGTTGGCAATGTGTTGGAAAGAGATAATCTAAGATGTCATTTTTTTTTGGCTTGGATCCAAAATTTTATGAAACCCATGTTGCCTCACAAAGAATGTTTTTGACAAACATTATCTATTTTCACAATAGATTTCCATTAGATAAACCTATTGCCTAACCTACTCCCATTACTAATGTATTAGCCAGTCATTTTTTTTATTTAAGAAGACCATATGTCTAATTTTTTTTTTATAGCCAAGGGAAAGTAAAGTATTGTTATCTCTAAATTATAAATTAATAATTATTCTTCCCCTACCTTGGTCCCATCTCAATCCTTCATCTCTATATGTATCCCCACATTTCATTGCATTGATTCTCTTACAAACACTTTCTCTCTCAGTCTTTATCTCCCTCTCCTCCATGTCTAAAATGTTTAGCAGAATTGCAATGACCAACTCTATTGCTCTTCTTCTATTTTACTTAACATTCTTAGGTATCTTTTCTTTAGTCGCTGTTTATTTCTGTCTAGCCAAAAAAAAACCATTATCTCAATTTCAAATTTTCATTATTACACTTGTTTTAACTTCTAATCTATTTTTTCACAGAACATGGATTGTTGTTTCAAAGGGTATCCTCTCTTGGCATAAACTACGGTCAAGTCGGCGACAATCTTCCTCCACCGGACAAAGTTCTTCAACTCTTAAGCTCACTCCATATCAACAAGACAAGAATCTACGACACAAACCCTCAAGTCTTAACCTCATTCGCTAATTCCAACATCGAGCTCTTTGTCACCGTCGAAAATGAAATGCTTCCCAGCTTAGTCGACCCTCAACAAGCTCTCCAATGGGTCACTTCCCGTATCAAACCCTACTTTCCGGCCACCAAGATCGGCGGTATCGCTGTCGGCAACGAACTATACACCGACGATGACTCAAACCTCATAGGGTTTGTTACATACATCACCACATTCCTCAAAAAATGTTACCCTTTTAAAATCTTGGTGTGCCTTAAGAATTCCCCCTATTGACCAAATTATAATATTGATAGTCCAGTAGTTATGTGACTTATGTCTTGTTGAGATCGATATTTCCTGGTCACACCCTTACCTTAAAATACCATGGGATTTAATATGTGATCCTTCGGTTAAAATTAAAACGTATTCACCATATTATTTGCTTTTTCAGATATCTTGTGCCTGCAATGATAAGCATTCATGGTGCTTTGGTCCAAACCGGACTAGACAAGTATATTCAAGTATCGACTCCGAATTCACTATCGGTCCTCCAAGAATCTTACCCTCCCTCCGCCGGATGTTTCAGGCCGCAAGTCGCTGGTGTAATGACGCAGCTTCTAAGTTTCTTGCGTAGCACGAAATCCCCCTTTTGGATCAACGCTTACCCTTACTTCGCTTACAAGGATTCCCCAACCAAGATCCCATTAGACTACGTCCTCTTCAACCCTAACCCTGGAATGGTTGATCCCTATACAAAGTACCACTACGACAACATGCTCTACGCTCAAGTAGACGCCGTGATCTTCGCCATGGCGAGGCTTGGTTTCAAAGATATCGAGGTTGGGGTCTCAGAGACTGGTTGGCCATCTAAAGGCGATGGAGATGAGGTTGGAGCCACCGTGGCCAACGCAGCAGTTTATAACAAGAATCTGCTAAGGAGACAGCTTGAGAATGAAGGAACACCATTGAGACCAAACATGAGTTTTGATGTTTATCTATTTGCTCTCTTCAATGAAGACCTTAAACCAGGACCAACCTCTGAGAGAAACTATGGATTGTATCAGCCTGATGAGACCATGGCTTACAATGTAGGTTTATTATCGTCATCATCGTCAACTACTTCTTCAACTTCTATTATTTCCCTCACTTCCTCTGCCTCAACGGTATGTATCAACATTATTTGACTTTACTTCCCTAACCTATATATATATTTGTCTTTAAATGTCACATTAAATCCTTTATAAAAAGCTTTGATTGATAAACATTCTTAGAAAGAAAGAAAAAGAAGATAACTGTGACGTTTCTTTCTTCTTAATTACGACGTTTAATACTTGAAAAGTTCGGCTTTTCTAGAACATATTCTTACAAACGTATTTATTATATAAACATATTTCTAAAATAAAGTTTCGATTTATCGGAGCGATATGATTAGCACTAAGTAGTGTAGTAATATTTATGATTATCCTCACCATCTGAATTTTGTAAAAACATTGAAAATTTGTGGTCCTAATTATTACTTTTTGTGTTATTTTGTTTAAACAGGCAATAAAGAAGGGAAAGCAACGGTTAGTATATTGCACATGCGTTTATTTGTTGGCCATTCAAATGCTAATTAGAAGACCGTACTAGAAGCAAATAAAAGAATTGAGAGAGAGCTTCTACGTGTAAATAGAGAGATTCCACTAATGCGGTTCATTTTTGCAACGAGAAGAATTAAATTATTTTTCAAAACTGTCTCAGATATGATTCTTTGAAGGGAATGCAGTACTGCAAAGCGAATCCAATGTATAAAAAACAACTGACTATTCATATTATAAAACTGTATTGATCTTTCTTTTTTAGTTAAGAAAACGAAAACTGTATTGGTCTTATTAATATACGTGTTAATTAGTTTTCATTGTCTACAATCTTACATAAAAGGTTTTATGGACCTTGGTTCTGTCCGTACACATAAAAACATATTCCAACAATCAATTTTAATTCTTTGAAAGAATAATAATTTAATAACAACGTATTAAATAAAATACAGAAGCTGATGGTTATAAACTGTAGGATTTTTCCACAAGTGTCAATAAGGTATTACTGCGAAATATCGTATTTATTATTTAAACCACTCTCATTGCAGATTTTCATGTTAAATGGTTTATTTCATACCATATACTCCTTCCGTTTCAAATTAGTTGTCATTTAAGGTTGTTTTACACATATTAAGAAAATATTTAATTTTTCAGTTTTACCCCTAGTTGATATTTATTTGATATTATTTCATTAGTCAAGACATTAAAATAAGAGAGATAAAGTTGGAAATCTTATCAAACATATGCATTGAAAACATAAAACGATAACTAATATGAAACAAGTTTTAAAGTCTAGAACGATAACTAATATGAAACGAAGGGAATACAACATATGGATAATATTTTAGAACGTTAGAGCAATTAATTTTTAAATATATATAAACTCATATATATATATATATATCTACGGTTACGTGAAGCAATAAATATAATAAAGATGACTAAACTACATATATTACAGTTTTTGTCGACACTACAAATATAATTGGTTGGTTACACTGAAGGTGAAGGCTCTTTTATCTTTTGGACGTGGAATCCATAAACCTTAGACATACGACACCTGCCTTTTTCATCTCACCGTCGACATAAGATAGTTTTAATATATTATCTGCTCTTACACACACATGCATGCATTAATGCTCATCTCTTGCTGATCTTGATCTTTGATCTTGATGAAATGTTTGCTTTAATTTGTACGATATGACACTACTCGTATATGCACAAATGACACATGTACTAGAACATGTGAAGAGTGTACATGTGTGTGGGTATGGGAGGATATTCATCTATTCATCATATTAATTATTAGTTTTATTTTTTGTCGACTATAATATTTAGTTTTATTTTTGTCGGACGGTAAAAGAGGAATATGCTAGCTTCCTTTTTCTAACCATATAAAATAAAGAAGTAAAAAAGATTAGAAATAATAAACTAAGAACAAGTATTTTATTTGGAAGCATATGAACGGTCCCAACTTTAATCCATGACCATGTTTTAGTCGTCAGCAGTTTGACAATAGTCATTGGCCGTGCCTTTTCAAAGGAGCTTTCTCTCTTTTTTATAAATTTTATATTTTCTGCTTTTCTCTCCCGACTCAATTGTTATTTTTTATAAATTTTTGTAGGCCTACAAGTTTATTAAATAAATAATATCTTCATCACTTTTCTTATTCTTTTCTCTCTGTATTCGTATATTCCATCACGGTTTAACTTAAATAAAAGAATACAACCAGTTCTATTGAGTTTTCATCTGGAAATTCCAATAAAAGATCATATGACAAAAGAACAGAAAATACAAGATCAGATGTTATTATTAGATTATGGAATTTTAACTTAAAATTAATTGATAATAAGTGGATTGACACATATGTTTTATATATTATTCAGGATTCATGTGCAACTTTCTATGTGAGATATTTAGTTTCAATATACCATTTTTAAGATAATGACATTTTTTAACCATTAATTTTAATACTCTTGTTAAAACAAGGACTTACAGACATTTTTACCTTTTATTTTCCTAGTTTAATAATTAATACTATGCAAGTAAATACCCTTTGTATTGTTTATTGCAGCATCGCCTAAGTTTTTTTCCTCCAAATGAAAATTCAATTTTTCACAAAATTCAATTTTATTAAATGGGCTTGGGTATGAAAGAACCGAGCCCAATAAGCTAGAGCGTTGAAGTGATTGAAAAAAAATAAAAAAAAATTGAAGCGTTTCTTCTAGTACTTTCCAGTTTCCACAAGACTCTCTCTTCGTTCCCTTGTCTTCGTGTGTAATATATATACGAAATTTGCAACCATCTCTGTGCAGATTCTACATTAAGGCTGCTCTAGATTATTTATCCATGGCTGAAGAACTTGGATTTGATTTGAATGAACTCAAGCAACTCCAGAACATCGCCAAGAGACCTCGTGTTCTCAATCTCATCAATTCCGAGATTTCCAACTTGGAGAAGGTGCCAACAAATCCTTCCTTCTCGCCATAATCGTATCCTTCAATGTTTAGGTTTCAACTTGTATTTGCTTTTTGTTTTTGGAGAAGAACTATTTCGTTATGCGTATCAATTTCTGGAATTTGGATTTAGTTTTCGTTGGATAATTAGAAATGATTATAAAGTTTATCTCTTTTGGTTTTTGATTAGATTGTATCTTGTTTGTTTAGTTAAGAGACTCTTTAGTTGCTTCAAGTGCAAAGCCAGAAGTCAGAGTGACAGCTCCTGCGCCTGTTTCGTTGGTTAAGCCAGTTTCTCCGACACTGAACTATGTAACTCTTGGAACATTCAGTTGGGATCAAGACAATGAAAAAGTTAAGGTAGAAACTAATCAAGACTCAATTTTTTATAGCAATTTTGCTTTTTTTGTATATTTATTGTAATGAGGTTTTTTTCATTCTTCTTGCTACTTTTGGATAGATGTACATATCTTTGGAAGGTGTTGATCAGGACAATGTTCAAGCTGAGTTTAAGACATTGTCTTTGGACATCAAGATTCATGATGTACAAGGGAAGAATTACCGATGTGCCATCCCTAAGTTGCATAAAGAGATTGTGCCTGAGAAATGTAAAGTGCTTGTAAAGCCTAAGAGGATTGTTATTACAATGTTCAAGTCTTCCAGAGGAAACTGGCTTGACATTCACCACAAAGAAGATAAGGTAAATATCTATAATCTCAAGAACAACTTGTTATATTGAAGCTTGTGTCTGGTGAATCTAAAGCTAATGGTAAAATGTTGTTTGTTTGTTTGTTTGTTCAGATTAAACCGAGTTTGGAGAAAGAGAAAGACCCAATGGCTGGGATTATGAACATGATGAAGGTGAGGATCACTTAATTTGGTGCATATTTGTACATCTTCTCATTAGGTTGCTTATGGTTTCATTAATTTGGTGTTTGTAAAAAAAAAACTGCAGAACATGTATGAAGATGGAGATGAAGAAATGAAGAAGACAATAGCCAAAGCTTGGACTGATGCTAGGTCAGGCAAAACAGCAGATCCTTTAAAAGGACTATGAAGCAATTCACTAGTCGTCTTTTGTGGTCACGCGCATGTTTTCTAGTGAAAGAACTTGGTTAAACCAAAAGCATCTATTTTTGGGTTTAGTTGTATGTTGCTTTTGCTGTTTCGTTTATTAGTTGTTTATGAATTTGATTGAACTTTTGTTTAAAATTCCCAAGTAATTAGAAGCTTGATTAAGTTATTAACTCATGCTTATGATAAAATCTTTCATGCTCTGAAACTGAAATAGTTCTGCTGCTAGCCTTCAATTCCACAATTTTTACTGAGTTCCAAGTTCTAAGTTCCAATGGGCCCAAGCCCACAGTAAATTTAACAGGCTGCATCCACCTACATTTATATACTCATAGTTGACTGGTTTAACACCTATTTAAAATTATCTGCTTTATTCAGATTTAAAATTAAGACTTTTGACCAAATTAAACAAAACAAAAATACGTAAGAATTCGTTACGCCTTGAAATTCGAACAATTTGCAATCTTTTAATTCAACTTTGTCTTAAAAAAAAAAATCGACAAAACGTCCCTTGGAAAAACGAGTTACAAGGATGTAGTAACCATGTAGAAGGCAAAAATGTTCATCAATCAAGAAACAAGTGAACCACTATTACAATAGATTACGCCAAAAAAAAAAATGAATTCAAGTTATTGAATCAAGAACACAAAAATTTCCAAGCAAACTCATCAAATTCTAAACAGAAAGCTGCGACGATGGTCTCTTACCATCATCAGTATATCCCAAAGAAGGTGGTCGAACCGGTTTAGGACTCTCAACCGAAACATCATTAACCGAACTCTGCTGAACCAAAATCGGATAAATGTCTGTAGAAACCGAAAGCCGAGAAGGCGAAGCAGGTGAAGAAGGCGAAGGCGAGATAGATGGCAACTCAGAAGCTGCATAAGAAGCCATTGACAATGTTCTAGTGATTGAAGGATTCACTTCAGCTACTTCTTCAATACCTTCATCTATATAAACAACATCTTGCATTGTTAACTGATGATACTCAACGATTTCTCTCAAGAATCTGTTTTCTCGGGCGTAAATCGAGTTTTCGTGAGCTAATCTTGCTTTCTCTGCCAACAATGTCTCTAACTGAAGCCTGATTAGGTCATCATCAGCTGGATTGTTATTACCTTTTTCCCGGTTATCTCTTAACCGTTTGTTTTCTTCTTCCAATTGAGCACAACGTTCTTTAGCAAAAGCTAAATCTGCTTTAACCGTTTTCAATTCACGTAAGAGAAGCTTGGCTTTAGCTGCTGTAGCCATGGCTACATCACGTGAAGCTTTGAGTTGAGATTCATGTTTGTTTGGTTGTGTTAATGGTTGCCATGGACTGTTTGATCCAGATGATTGGTTATTATAACCATTGTTGTCTGAATCGATTTGATGATCAGATCCTTTTCGTCTGATTTGAGAAGCTACCATCGTACGACCTTCTTCAAAAGCGTTCTCGAAACTATCTCCGATCTGATTCAGAGACGTTGTGATTTTGTCTATGCTTTTGCGTATGGTTGGATTCGATGGTTCAGGAACGACGACGTTTTGTTGTTGTTGTTGTTGTTGTTGTTGCTCTTCTTCGTCTTCAAGGATTGATTTAGCTTTTTGAGCAAGGATTCCCCAGAATCCACGACTCTCGTTCTTGTCTTCGTAAGCCGTGAATCCATTAACCTAAGATTGGTGGATTTTTTAGGTTTTCTTGTTGGAAAAGTAATCTAATGAAGAGATAAAAAAGAGAGATGAAAGACCTGAGAGGAAGCGCGGATTGCTTGAGCGGCAAGGGAGGAATGAGAAGAGAAAGATTGAGAAGATCTGAAAGATCCGCCATTGGAGTGACCTTTGAGATCACCGTGATCGTGATCAGGTGGTTGATTGTAGATGTCTTCTTTAAATGTTGCAGCTCTTGTGATCCCTTGTCTTCTCCGATACGCCATTTTTGTTTTGTTGTTTTGGTCTTCTTGCTTTGGATTGATTCTCTGTTTTTCTTCTTCTTCTTTTTTTTTTTTTTGGGTTATTAAGAAATTTGTTTATCACAGTTTTTACAATCATTGATCCTCTGGTTTTACGTAATTCACGTTCTTTATGAGTTACGTGGCTTCTAAAAGTATATGGGTCGCTTCCATAATATGTAATGGGCTGTTTAATGGGTTATAAAAATGATGGCCCTCTGGCTCACTAAGAACTTTTTTCTACTATTTCGAGTGTGGTTTAAGTTGTTCACAAAACGTAATGACAAAAAATAAGGTTTTTCTTTTTTCTTTTCGATAAAAAAGATGTTTTAAAAAAACATTTATCTATAAAAACTTAGTTACTATGTTGTCAAGTATCCATCAAAGAAAAGGTAAAATCTAGTAAACTCAAAGAAACGAAAAAACAATACGCCTAGTATTATATGATGATCAAATAATGCTGTGGAAACATACTTTTTGACTTTAAATGGGTGGTAGTCTAGAACCGACGACTACTCGTCAATAAAGGCTAAAATACAGTTTGTGTTAGAAAACTAGTATAGCCTTACTTTTTTTTTTAGTATTTTGTAATAAAATCCGATGTGGTATCACTACTTTTAGTCAACTTTTTCATTACATTTTTAATCAATTGCTACTATAAAGTTATGACTTATGATATGTCACGGGTTACAAAGTCATGAAATGACTTGGAAGTTGGAACCCACAGGAAGATTGATTTTGGGAGAAGTTTTAAACTCAAAAGTTCGCAGCTTTCTATGCAGTGAATGTCAAAAGGTTTCGATAAAAGGAAAAACATTACGCAAGAATGTCAAAAGGTTTCGATCTTCACTTTTTCCCATGAGTTTCAAAAAGAATCGAGGAGTGGTTAGAGATAGGATGGCCAGTTTAGATTTAGACTTTTAAAGTTTTCGTATGAAATATTAACTTTAAAAGAGATTCACTTTTTAGTTTATTTTTTATGACCAGTCCCAGCTCGGATTATTTTTAAAAGACGTTTCTTATTTACAATCGGATTATTATAAGCTAAATCCTTTTTTTCTTGGTCGAAGTTATAAGCTAAATCCATACTATTTTTTATAAATATAGAAAGTCATATATTTTTTGTCATTTAAAACAAGTTTATGGAGCCCTAGTATTCCAATCTCGGTCTTTAACTTCCACTAGTAATTACATGTGACTACTTAGAGCAACCTCATTAGTATACTTTTATAAGTATTTTAAGAGTTAATTAATATTAAATTTAATAATATTTTAATTTAAGATCTACCACTAAGTATGCATTAATTTAAGATCATTAAAGATAATTTTGTCTTTTTATGAGTTTGGGGTTTTCAGATTATGTGTTTGGAATAGTGGAGTTTTGAGATGATGGCTCTAAATTTATAATATAACAAATGTTGGGTTATGGAAAATAAAAAAATAAAACTATAAATTATAAATATAGAATATTTTATAAAAAAATATATATATATTACATTATAAATACTTTTAAACATATATTACAATTAGTAAAAAACAAATTCAAACTTAAAATTAGATATAATAAACGGAAAATAAATGCGTAGAATGATAGATACATATAAAAACATTATCAAAACCATAATTCTCTCGGGTCTAATTTTCATATGTGCCAAATTTTTGCAAGATATTTTCAACCAAATCAGCTTTCAATTGTTGAAACTCATGACTCATTTGTGCCATCATTCAGCTTCATACATTTGTTATGCACTATAAAGCTACACATCTTGAATGTTCCAATAACAATCTACATCTTACTAAATGCTAATAACTACCTAAAATCTTGTCAAGTTTGGCAATACATTACATACATACAGCCACAAGGTTAGGAACACATACATGTTTAGGCTTAGCCTCTTTCTCATTTCTACCATAGCTCAACAACATCAATCACACTATCTCTATCTACCAAGAACCATTACTGGCCTAGACACGATGCACCAACAGAGATAAAGACAAAATCTCAGCGATCAACAGAATGCAACACATGATTCAGAGACCGTCAAATGGTGAAATCATAAGTAGTCAACACTGTATCATAGGATACAATATCGATGACTGATGATTGATGCAGGAAATTATCTATCTTAAGCCATTATCAACATTACTGTCGGTTGTAGTATTCGATAGGAGTATGTGTTTCCTTATGAGATCTCTAGTTCACCTAATAGATTAGATGTAGTAGTTACAGCTTACACTAGGATTTCATCTATCATATACGACTTAAACTCGGCGAGCTAGTGCAAGTCACAATGCAACAAATCAACACATGTTTCAGTGACCAATGACTCGTGAAATTACAAGCAATCACAAATTGGAAAGATATACCATTATCAAAATTTATAGCTATTCAAAATTTCACATCTCTAAATACAATGAAACAACCACCAAATCAATCTCTAATCATCAGCTACTAAATAATACCAAACACTATAAGAAATCAGATTCAACCTTACATTAGCATTACAAGAACAAAAAAATTTCTAAATTTGAGCTAAGATAACAAAATCAATCAGATAAATCACAATAACACCCAAAATCAAACTAATAATGCTAAGCTAAGATAATCAAAAAGTTTAATCATCAATTTGAACAAAACATGAAACTGTTATTAGTGGTTTACATAGATCTCTCTAAAAAAAAGTTAGTCTCCTAATTAGGATTGGAGACTATTTATAGTGTAGAAAATCAGACTGGTTTACAAACAAATCAATCCCGGTTAAATTTGGTTAAAAGAAATTTATTGACATCTCAGACCGGTCCAGCGGTGTGCCTGGACCGTTGTGGCTGACCGCTACATCCTAGCGGTATGTCTTCACCGCTGTAATATACCGATGCATTCCATCGGTCTGTACATACCGCTCCATGTGACCGCTGCAAGCCATCGACCAGTCTTGACCACTGTCATTTCCGTTGCAATCTATCTGTAAATTCACAGCGGTTGATCTTGACCGCTGTCATTGCCCGATGAGCTCTAGCGGCTTGTCTTGACCACTGCGACTCTTTGATGTCACCAAGCTTCATCTTTTCACTCCTTTAGCTCTATTTGATGGTTCATTGGCTCCCTTCACTCCCAAACCTATAATACAAATATGCAAACAACAAATATGCAATAACATGCACCTAAACTCTAAATTTTAGTGCAAATGGAATGAAACAATATGATAAAACCATGAATTAAAACTATGAAAATACACTATATCACATCACAAACATAACAATCATTACTAACATCGATTTCTCCAAAAATTACATTAAAATTCAAAGAAACGAAAAAAATGAGATCACAGAGAAGAAATTAACCTCATTTATTTGATATCTGCTTCATCGAAATCATCCTCGAACTTATTGAAGAATTCGGCATCGGCTAATTTGTTCTCTAAGACAAGTCCTTCTTCGCTGAGAATCACCATAGCTTCGAGGTCATCAATGTCCATGGCCATCGACGAGCCTGCATCGTCCATCTCCGCCAACATCTCCATCTGCATCGGCTTCATTTTTTTTCGTTTCTTCTTCTTCCAGATTAATCAGACAGATTTTTCTGTTTTGAGAGAGAGAGAGATTGTAAATCGAGAGAGTTTTTAGCAAATAAAAAAAAAATTCACCTTTCAATTAGCATTTGCCATGTAGCGGATATTCGTGGTGTCTTTTGTGTCTCTGCAAAAACACGGATCGGATCTACCATGTTCCGACCATTTTTATTATTTTTAAAATTAAAACCCCCCTAATAATTGTGCTTCTCAGCTCAAATAAATAAGTGTCAAAAAAATTTCCCCAAAAAACTTCATAATTTATGAATTGATGACCTAGTAACAATAACAAAACATTTGTAACAAATTCCTTAATTCGTGTATCAAAATTCTCTCTTTAATGTTGTGAAGTACATGTAAAGATATCCCTACAACAGAAGTACATTGAGAAACACAAAGTAGATTTGGATGAGCTTCATGACTTTTTTATAACTACAAATTATTTCCTTTTCTTTTTAATCTAGAACTCTTTTGATTCTTAAGAAAATGATTTTATTCAACGATGTTGTTTAACTGCAAATATTGAGTGATCGATAAAAGATTATACGTGAATATAAAATCAATTTTAATTTATTATTATTGAGACGGAAAAAAAGTCGAGCCATACTATACATACAAATACAAGCTTAGTGTGTAAACATGTCAAATCATTGATCCTAGCAGTGACAATCACACTTCAAATATATAAACATTTTCGTACATATTATATAAGGAATGTCCCTCTTTCCATTTATTTTTTCGAATAAAATTTACTTAGATAGTACTTATATAGTTATTTCCCTATATTATTGAAGAAATGCAAATCTACAGACAAAAGGGCCCAACATGAGCTGGCTTTGGACCCGTAGATGCACTAAAAAGCTGCATTCAGTCACATCTTGCTCTTTTCCATTTAATTAATAAATATAATTTCACATGGGATATTTGGGTAAATTCTGTTTTTAAAACTTTGATAGCGTCTTTTTTTTTTCCATATAATATTTTGATTTACACGACATATATAACAGTAATATGCATCATCTACGAATTCCTATCAAACGATATCTTCAGTTATTCAAAACCAATTAATAATAAATATATTAATTTAATGTCTTTTTATACATTATTACAGGTTTCATCTCGATTTTACATGAAATATCTAAAAGATATCAGAAATTAATTATGATTCTTCTAACCATTTTTGAAACAAAATTTTGTGGTACTCTGTAACAATCATTTTTTCCTATTTTGTTTTTTATGGATACACACAACTTTTTAGGATCAAAATATCCAAACACCTTTAAAATATCCAGTTATGTGACCATCTATAGTTGTCAAATGGGAGTACAATCACTACCTATCTTGGATATATTAGAACAGTCGACCCATCAGTTTTACCATTGTACAACCACAACTTTGTTAAAATGAGAAAGTCTGATATTTGGGGTAATGTAACTATATCAATTAATTTACTTTATAAAAAAAACTATATCAATTAATGTACACACGTAATGTATAGCGGATTCCACTAAAGTAATAAAAAGTTAAAAAAAAACATATATCGCGCTTGATATTTAATACACTACCTGAAAGTCTGACAAGAGACAACAAAAACTGTTGTCATACTATCTTTGATTTTTTACTACTCCATGTAAATTAATTAAAATTGATCTTATACAGATTTGTATACAGTATTTTAGTGCGAAATCAACAAATGATCTATTCAACGGTTTCAAAACATTTTTTGGTGACATGGTCCTTAAACTTGTTCAAACTAAACTTCTGTACAAAAATTTTACTCAAAATTTCAAATAAGCTAGCTACGAGAATTTGTAATGTCGATAAGGTTTTGAGTATGTAATATAATTAAGTTTTCAAAATATATTTCACATTTAAAATTATGGTATATATATTTTGGTGTAATGAAAAAACAAGTGAAAGGTAGATGGATATTTGTGTCTAAATGAAAGTCATAACCAACGACATTAAGACAGTAACTGTACAGTTCACTGTTACGTTTTGTACAGTTTTTAAAGCTGTAAGGGCATCTCCAATCCGACGGCAAAACGCCATTTTTGCCGTCGTCGAGCTCCAACCGGACGACATAATCGACGGCAAACGGGATATTTGGAGATTTTGCTACAGGTCATCAGTATATATGGCGTTCGACTGTGGACGACGGCAAACGGCAAATATGGCGTGGGCGAGCTCTCCAATCGGTGACGACAAACGGCAAACGGCAAATCTGATTTTGCAATTTTTTTTATTTATTTTTTGTGTGCAGATCCGATGGCGTTGGTGAAGATCCGGTGAAGAATTCCGGCAATTCGGAGAAGTTGAAGTCACTGCAAGTCGGAGAAGATGAAGTCGGAGAAGATGAAGCCGGAGAAGAAGAAGTCAACAGAGAAGATGAAGTCGAGGAATTTTTTTTTTTTTTTTTCAAAACCGGTTTAAACGGTTTAATGAGATTAATAGTGGTTGAATCGGTTTAATGAGATTAATAGTGGTTGAACCGGGTAATTTGGTGTGATTATGATTAAAACATTGATTAAATCAAAATTAAACCTAATTAAGAGTAAACCGAGATTAAATTGTGTATAAACCGGTTAAGCATAAATGAGATTAAACCAAAATTTAACGGATATTAAGC